>SJYW01004661.1:30956-57513 GCA_006410735.1 Raphicerus campestris | reverse complement strand
TTTTTTTTTTTTTTTTTTTTTTTTTTGCTTAGTGTATATTCGTCTTCTTAAAGAAGTAAGCACAGGCACACCGTTGACTGTGAAGTTGCTTAGACACTGAGCTTCAGCTGTCAGGAGAGAGCCAGGGTCAAGCAGAGCCGCCCGCCCTGCCCTCTTCTGTTCCCATTTTGCTTCCACTGTCGCGGAGCCACCGGGAGTGTTGGGCTGGATGGGGGTGTGACTGCCCTCCCCACTTGCTGAATCCCTCAGTCTGCCCTGCCCCCGCGAACGCATCTGGGCCCCGTTCAGACGTACGCCTCTCCTCATTCACCCACACTAATGGGTGGGAGCCAGGGCCATGTAATCCCAAATGCTGGATAATCCAAAAGCAATGAGTACTTGGCTTTGAAATGTATTCAGTGGTGTCTTGAATTGTTTTTACCTTCCTAATTATATTGTGCTAATATTGCCACCAGTTGGGGTTCCCTGAACACACCCTGGGTGATGGGGACACGCAGTGGGGAGGGGCCAGTGAAGCAGAGCGGCAGTGGGAGACCTGGGGTGCAGGACTTGGGACTCTGAGTTTGCTTTGGATGCTACGGCTGAAAGCTGTCAGCATGTCGCTGAGTCCAGGGCCCAGCATAGCCCCTGCTGCGCAGGGCCATCCCTCAGGAAGCACGTGTTCCGTGAAGGCTCTCAGTGTTGCATAGTCACCTTACCTGTGGTCTGATCAGGGCTGGGGCGAGCCCGCAGAGGAAGTCAGGGAAGGGTGGCCACGGCGTCCTCCCCAGCCCTTCCGCCCCCAGCTTAGCAGAGATGAGTGCTGCCAAGCCGTGGACATTTTTCCGATATTGGGCTGATGTTATAGGCTGTTTCACTGGCTGAGCCACAAAGATTAGCCCCTCAGTAGCAGGCACTTAATTCAGGGACCCTTTTCAGGAAAGAAGCTATGCTATTCCTTTAAAATGCAAGGAGATACTTTGAAATAGGCACAGAGAAGCTATGTATTCCCTTCAGTAGAATATAGCTTTCCATTGCAATGCAAGCCTCTAAAGTAAAATAATGATAATACAGAGCGTGACTTCTTAATTTAAGGTCCATGAATCAGCTGAACTCCTGAAATGGCTTGCCCATGAGTATGTGTGTGGGTGTATGTATATTTTAGAGGAGAGGGTTCATGAACTTGATTAAAGCCTCGGAGTCCTCCACAGCTCATCTCTGGTCACATAGGGGGTTGAATTTGTTTCACTATTTCATGCTTTTCATAAAATTTTGTAAAGAGGCAAGCAGTACACCAGTTGCCCATCTATCTTGTCTGGCTTTGGAAACAAGGTTGTCGTGAAGCTGGAGCTGGAGCTGGAACTTGTTCTGGACTAGACACAGGCATAGGCCCAGCAGCCGGGCGTTTGTATACAAACACTGAGTGTGTAAGGGGGAAATAGCCAGGCAGTCTAGAACAAGAGATTGCTGACCTGTGTGAGAAGCCAAGCCACCACCTTTACAGCGAAATAAGCCCGAAACAGTCAGGATTTGGTCATGGACTGCCAGCTCCTGTATTTTTGCCTGCTTCCAACTCAGGACCAACTAGAGAAAGCTCACAAGCTCCCCAGATCAGTCACAAATGACTCTCTCCCTCTTGTCAGCCTACCGCCATCCTTCCAGCTTCCAGTCCAGCAGACTTGAAGCCTTCTCTTTGTTTCACTATGAAGCTTTCTCACTGCCCTGACTGCTTCTGATCCTTTGCTGAAAGCAAGTGATGGTAGCTGATCCCCTTGCTATAGCAAGCTTTGAATAACTAGCATCTGCTTGTCCTCATTCGGGTGGTGTTCCTTTGCTTCAACTGCGCGTGGAGATTTGAGAGGTTCCAGGGAAACTCCCTTACCCTGAACTCTCTTCCACCGGGACATCGTGGGTGGTAATAGAACCTTTGTGGAGCACGCCTTGCAGAGTTTAGCGCTTTATTCTTCCAGGTAGAACATTCTAACGTCACGTCTTATTTTAGAGACAGATCTCTCTGAGCTCAGAATCTTAGGGTAAGAATGGATTACAGCTAGCACAGGAAAGACCAGATGGATGGCCATTCATCCTGGCCCCCAGTGTTGCAGGGCTTCTGCATGCGGCGGAGGAGAATGCCTTTCTGGTCCTGGCAGCACTGCGGTGCTCTGCCCCCTGTGTGCACCAGATACCCCCCAACACGCACCATGGGCTGCGTCTCTGCACTAGATAGTCACCCGGCTCCTGCCACCTCCCAGCTCTCTCACCTCCTTAGAGCTGATCACAAGAGCACTCGGGAGAGCCATCAGATCAGGACTGGACACAGAGGGCCCCACGCTTAGAGTGTTCACTCAGCCGTCAGCTGAGATTGTATGTAACCGTCATAGTAAATTTATATTTTAAAAACTGTGACCTGTGAGTGTGAACGTTTAAACTGTCACAATGTTTATGTCTTGTTTTGGCCTTTCTTCACCTTGTGATATCAGTTCAGTTCAGTTCAGTCGCTCAGTCGTGTTTGACTCTTTACGACCCCATGACCTGCAGCATGACAGGCCTCCCTGTCCATCACCCCTGTCTCTTATACACATCTTGGGGGCCTGGATGAATGGCCATCCATCTGGTCTTTCCTGTGCTAGCTGTAATCCATTCTTACCCTAAGATTCTGAGCTCAGAGAGATCTGTCTCTAAAATAAGACGTGACGTTAGAATGTTCTACCTGGAAGAATAANGTCAGCTCTTCCCATCAGGTGACCAAAGTATCGGAGTTTCAACTTCAACATCAGTCCTTCCAATGAATATTCAGGACTGATTTCATTTAGGATGGACTGGTTGGATCTCCTTGCAGTCCAAGGGACTCTCAAGAGTCTTCTCCAATACCACAGTTCAAAGCATCAATTCTTCGGTGCTCAGCTCTCCTTATAGTCCAACTCTGACATCCATACATGACCACTGGAAAAACCATAGCCTTGACTAGATGGACCTTTGTTGACAAAGTAATGTCTCTGCTTTTTAATATGCTGCCTAGGTTGGTCATAACTTTCATTGCAAAGAGTAAGCGTCTTTTAATTTCATGACTGCAGTCACCATCTGCAGTGATTTTGGAGCCCAAAATTTAAGTCAGCCACTGTTTCCCATCTATTTGCCATGAAATTATGGGACTGGATGCCATGATCTTTGTTTTCTGAATATTGAACTTTTTTGCTCTCCTCTTTCATCAGGAGGCTTTTTAGTTCCTCTTCACTTTTCTGCCATAAGGGTGGTGTCATCTGCATATCTGAGGTTATTGATATTTCTCCTAGCAATCTTGATTCCAGCTTGTGNCATCTCAGGGCTGATCTCCTTCAGAATGGACTGGTTCGGTCTCCTTGCAGTCCAAGGGACTCTCAAGAGTCTTCTCCAACACCACAGTTCAAAAGCATCCATTCTTCAGCGCTCAGCCTCCTTTACAGTCCAACTCTCACATCCATACATGACCACATTCTTATTACTTTAATAAACATTTATTGACTCCTATACTCTGTCCAAAACCAAATAACCCCATGGAACTTGTGATCTGCTGGACAAGATCACAAGGGAAGAAAAAGAAAAGGGAAACCAAACCAAACTGTCATAACTAACCTTTTAGCTGAGGTTTTTTATTGGGCCTTTATCTCTGGTCTGTGTGACTGCGGAGCCTAATAGATATGGAGTCTGCAAACATCAGGCTTGCACTTGTCCTGACCTCTGAGGGGCCAGGCAGGGTTGGTGCCCCTTGTGGGGTGGGGGTCGGGGAGAAGGAAGAGAGGATCCAAGAAAACCACCCTCCAGAAGGTGTTCGCAGCTCCCCGGCAGCGGCAGGCCGTCGCAGGGAACCGCCACCACTGCTGCCTCTGAGGAAGGGCTCAGCGTGACTCTCTTCCTGATGTGTGAGCGGCCTGCAGGCGCGGCCCAGCTTCCTTCCCGAGTCCCATGGACCCTGATGTTTCCTAGCTTAGGGTTAAACCTCATGTCAGTTCCTCCAACGATATACTGTATATGAGTGCATTAGGAGATTTAAGCAGAGGAAATTGGAAACTGTTACTCAGTGAGGCTGATTCCATTGCTATATGAAATAGTCTGTGGCAGTTTCAAAAAAATTAAGTCGCCTAAGTGTTGTTTTTTAATGAGTTTCACATTAGAAAGGACAGGAGCAATTATCTTCAGGAAGCCTCGGTATGCTCTTTAGAACACTGACTCGCTCATAGCTCCCTTTCCCAGAGATGAAGTGACAGAACAAAGCCTACTGATAGACTTCCTAGAAGTAAAATTTGTTTGTAGTATAAACAAAAACTGGTTCTCACAGAGCCTAAATGTAATTACTTAGCAGCCTGCAATCGTTTTTGATGCGCAGCGGCTCCCTGTAGTGAGGCCGAATCACTGATAGGGCAGGGGGACTGCGTCTCTGCAGCCTTGACCCCTGGGTCCCCTGGAGCCAGCGCGGGGGTTCCAGCCGCACCCCGGGCGCAGTGCAGTAGCGAGAGCGCAGTCTCATCTCAGAACTAAGCAGTCTTGGACTATGACCGTCCTGCAGTAGATGTATCTGAACTTGCTAAAGTCCCGCAGTCCGTGAAACACCACGCTTGAAATCCAGATGGCAGGTCTGCCTCTGAAAGAGGGACGTGTGCATGCCTGTAGACGTGCAGGGGTCATTCTGTGCCCCACGCGCTCAGAGCATCCTGTCCCCCTGTAAAGCCATGGGCGCGCAAGGCTCTGCTCCCCATGCAGGCTATTTTTGCCAAGGGTATATTGCAGTTGTTTTGACAAAACAGCTTCAAACCCTTGCCAAAGAGAATAAATTGCAGTAGAAATTCTTGGTGATAATTATTAGGAACTTATTTTTGGAAACAGAAACCTTCCTTAATAAAGGCCTGTGTGCTGCCCTTTGAAAGGAACAGGGAATTTTCCCCAAAGTCACAAATATACTTTGAACAGTTCCCGTACTTATTCTGCGGTAATAAGTTGGGTTTAGTGTGTTTTTCCAGAAAGCCAAATTCAAGCTGGTTCAACCGTATATTATAAGGAGTGCTTGGAAAGTAGATTTGAGTTCTTTAAAGATAATTAATTTGAAGTTATAGTTTATCGTGTTTTTTTAGTAGAGTTTGATGGACATGAAGTATTAACATGTTTCTGTAATGTATGCAGATCTCAAATATTTTTAAGAAGACCAGATTGATATATTTGACTAGGTTAAAAAAAAAAGTGGCGAACAGGCTCAGCATCTCCTAATCACTTACTCTGCGGAGCTGTGAGAATCAGTGGGAAACGAGAAAAACTGTTTATTTTGTCTTCCATCTTGCGTACCTTTGCTCTCCAACGAAGTTAGATGAGAATGCCTTGCGACCCTAATTACAATAACTTCAGTATTTTATTCTGGTTTTAAGACTGCTTTCACAGAGTTGACATAAAGGAAAACTCGACGGAAATTAATTCAAAGGAACTGAGTGCAGAGGAGCCCAATAGAAGAAGAGCCTAAGCTCAGTCAAGGAGGCGCCAGGCGCAAAGATCAGGCCTTCTGGCTGACTTTCATTTTTCTCTGATGCAAACACCAAATTTGGAGTCTATGTTCCTTCTCCACTAGTCATTTAAAAACTGTTACCTTTGAAAAGCCCAGGTGAACGAAAACAAAAGAAGATGAATATCATTAAGCAGAAATCTAAGTGTCCTTTTGTGTTCTTATATTCTTATCCAGTGCTATCATTTCATGATCACAGGTTACTTAAGATGCCCTTATAATGTTTGTTACAGTAAGTTGAATATACCTTTTCCATTTCACTTGTTCTTCTGAGGTGGCTGTACCCATATCTCGGAAGAAAAAAAAATGAAGATTTAGTATACTGATTCTCTGCATACATAACCCACCACAGCCGTGTTGCAGCAAGGCTGTTTTTTTAAACCTCAGCCAAACTGGCCATTTTCATACGCTGATCAGTAAAAAGTGTATTTTTCTTGGTGTTTCCATGGGTCATTCACTAAGCAATAACACCATCAGGAGTTACTGATCCCAAGGGAATAGCGGCTTAATTACACAGAAATTTAAAAATGAGAGTAGTGTTGCATGAGTACAGACATAGAGACTGTCCTGTCTTTGGGTGGTTTATTATTAAATTTAATACATCAGATGGTCTTTTTGGTTTGTGCAGGTTTTAATTAGTAAGTCTGATAAAATATGAATTATTGTATTAACACAAGTGATAAAGCGCACATGGTTACGAGCATTGCAGTCTGTAGGTATAATGTGCGTAACTCGAGATTAATAGTATCAAGCAATTAAACTGAAGTTAAAAGGAGGCTTAATGCTACCCTTAAGTGTAACTTAAACTCTCGCTAAATATTTTTAACTGCAATGAAAGCATGTTAATTTTAGAAGTGACTTCTTTTACAAGACCTCATTTCTTAGAGTACGTTTTCCTTTCTAAGAATACAAAAGCACCCTGAAATACTATCTGCTGGTAACTCATTCCATAAAGATGTTTTTTCTTGGCTTTCAAGCTCAATGAAGAAAGCCCAAAATAGCACAGGAAGTTTTGTGTGGTGAATATATGTATGAACTAAATCTAGTTGGGGTAAAAGTGATTAAATTATTGATAAGATCATTGTTGCTCCCAAAGCATTCCATTAGTCATACCAGAACTTCTTAAATATTTTGAGAATTTGACCTTAATTTTCCTGTAAGTGCATACTAAATAGGGGAAACTGTATTTTGCTTTAGTTTAATATCCTTACATGCACANAATCCAGATGGCAGGTCTGCCTCTGAAAGAGGGACGTGTGCATGCCTGTAGACGTGCAGGGGTCATTCTGTGCCCCACGCGCTCAGAGCATCCTGTCCCCCTGTAAAGCCATGGGCGCGCAAGGCTCTGCTCCCCATGCAGGCTATTTTTGCCAAGGGTATATTGCAGTTGTTTTGACAAAACAGCTTCAAACCCTTGCCAAAGAGAATAAATTGCAGTAGAAATTCTTGGTGATAATTATTAGGAACTTATTTTTGGAAACAGAAACCTTCCTTAATAAAGGCCTGTGTGCTGCCCTTTGAAAGGAACAGGGAATTTTCCCCAAAGTCACAAATATACTTTGAACAGTTCCCGTACTTATTCTGCGGTAATAAGTTGGGTTTAGTGTGTTTTTCCAGAAAGCCAAATTCAAGCTGGTTCAACCGTATATTATAAGGAGTGCTTGGAAAGTAGATTTGAGTTCTTTAAAGATAATTAATTTGAAGTTATAGTTTATCGTGTTTTTTTAGTAGAGTTTGATGGACATGAAGTATTAACATGTTTCTGTAATGTATGCAGATCTCAAATATTTTTAAGAAGACCAGATTGATATATTTGACTAGGTTAAAAAAAAAAGTGGCGAACAGGCTCAGCATCTCCTAATCACTTACTCTGCGGAGCTGTGAGAATCAGTGGGAAACGAGAAAAACTGTTTATTTTGTCTTCCATCTTGCGTACCTTTGCTCTCCAACGAAGTTAGATGAGAATGCCTTGCGACCCTAATTACAATAACTTCAGTATTTTATTCTGGTTTTAAGACTGCTTTCACAGAGTTGACATAAAGGAAAACTCGACGGAAATTAATTCAAAGGAACTGAGTGCAGAGGAGCCCAATAGAAGAAGAGCCTAAGCTCAGTCAAGGAGGCGCCAGGCGCAAAGATCAGGCCTTCTGGCTGACTTTCATTTTTCTCTGATGCAAACACCAAATTTGGAGTCTATGTTCCTTCTCCACTAGTCATTTAAAAACTGTTACCTTTGAAAAGCCCAGGTGAACGAAAACAAAAGAAGATGAATATCATTAAGCAGAAATCTAAGTGTCCTTTTGTGTTCTTATATTCTTATCCAGTGCTATCATTTCATGATCACAGGTTACTTAAGATGCCCTTATAATGTTTGTTACAGTAAGTTGAATATACCTTTTCCATTTCACTTGTTCTTCTGAGGTGGCTGTACCCATATCTCGGAAGAAAAAAAAATGAAGATTTAGTATACTGATTCTCTGCATACATAACCCACCACAGCCGTGTTGCAGCAAGGCTGTTTTTTTAAACCTCAGCCAAACTGGCCATTTTCATACGCTGATCAGTAAAAAGTGTATTTTTCTTGGTGTTTCCATGGGTCATTCACTAAGCAATAACACCATCAGGAGTTACTGATCCCAAGGGAATAGCGGCTTAATTACACAGAAATTTAAAAATGAGAGTAGTGTTGCATGAGTACAGACATAGAGACTGTCCTGTCTTTGGGTGGTTTATTATTAAATTTAATACATCAGATGGTCTTTTTGGTTTGTGCAGGTTTTAATTAGTAAGTCTGATAAAATATGAATTATTGTATTAACACAAGTGATAAAGCGCACATGGTTACGAGCATTGCAGTCTGTAGGTATAATGTGCGTAACTCGAGATTAATAGTATCAAGCAATTAAACTGAAGTTAAAAGGAGGCTTAATGCTACCCTTAAGTGTAACTTAAACTCTCGCTAAATATTTTTAACTGCAATGAAAGCATGTTAATTTTAGAAGTGACTTCTTTTACAAGACCTCATTTCTTAGAGTACGTTTTCCTTTCTAAGAATACAAAAGCACCCTGAAATACTATCTGCTGGTAACTCATTCCATAAAGATGTTTTTTCTTGGCTTTCAAGCTCAATGAAGAAAGCCCAAAATAGCACAGGAAGTTTTGTGTGGTGAATATATGTATGAACTAAATCTAGTTGGGGTAAAAGTGATTAAATTATTGATAAGATCATTGTTGCTCCCAAAGCATTCCATTAGTCATACCAGAACTTCTTAAATATTTTGAGAATTTGGCCTTAATTTTCCTGTAAGTGCATACTAAATAGGGGAAACTGTATTTTGCTTTAGTTTAATATCCTTACATGCACACCCCCTGAGGAGCCGTACAGATCATGCTTAGTTGCTCAGTCGTGTCCAGCTCTCTGTGACCCGTGGACTGTAGCCTGCCAGATTCCTCTGTCCATGGAGTTCTTCAGGTGAGAATGCTGGAGTGGGTTGCCATTTCCTACTCCAGGAAATCTTCCCACCTAGGGATGGAAGCTCTGTCTCCTGCATTGGCAGGGAGATTCTCTACGCTGCGTCACCTAGGAAGAGGCTCGGTCAAAATGTTGCTTTGGATTTTTTTATAACATCGTACAGAAAAACCAAGCAAATTTTTTGGCCAACCTGACAAACATGCTAGGCGTCTGCTAATTAATTCTTTCCTTCTGTGTTTCCGGGTTTCCCCCACTTCCTGAATTATTTTCATGCTGCCATTTAACAAGATCAACGCCTGTATTTCCAATTTAGCTACCTCTTTGCTTCTAGGTAGCGTGACAGGTGGCATTACAGTGAGTTTAACAAAGATCTTGGTGAACATGTAAAACACTGAGCAAAATGTTCTCTTACAAAGAAGAGCTCTCTGGCTGTGTGTGTGTGTGTGTGTGTGTCAGTGTCTCTCATACACACGCATACACCAGATATGGTCCTTGCCCTGGCATTATTTACCAGTGTACTTGGCAAGTTGAAACCTAAAAAATAAAGCAATGTGAAACATTCATAAAGTGGCACATCACAGCTTCCACATTAAATAGAAAAGCACTGAAGACTCGTGTGCTGTGGTCTTGAACACGTGTTTTACTCACTGTCGATTGCTGGGTGTCTGCGCCCCCCGCCCGACCGCACTGCAGTGGCGGCTGCCCACGTATGTCGCAGCGGAGTGGGTTCCAAAGCGAGGCTAGTGCAACCCGGAACAGCAGGCACATCGCGAGACAGGAGGTTTGGGCAGCAACTGAGCATTTTGTCATAAAAATAGTAAAACTATATATTATTTCTGGGAAGTAGGCTCCTTTGTCTTCTCTGCATTATCCATGATGAAACCAAAGATGTGATTGTCCCTGAGAAAATGAGAGCAATTTGAACTTTAACTCAGAGGGGAAAGATAGCATTGCATTTTTGTGGCGTGTATTAACCTTTATTAGTTCTTTTTTCTTTGACAGATGATGTTTTTTGTAATATGATACATCACCTTTTTTTCAAAAGGCATTTTACTTTCAGTAGGAGATAAAAGGAAAAACACACAGAAAAAACGTCCCTCCACATAAGGCCTCACAGAAGCAGTGTCTCTGGGGAAACTGCAGCGGGTGTTACCGTGGGCTTATTCAAATAAGGGAAGCATGGAAGTCAGCTCCAGGCGGGAAGGGGGCAGGCTCAGGGCCTAGGTTGTTGGTGAGCTTCATGCTGGCATCCTGATTTGAAACCAGGAGGAATCACTTTAATGTCAGAATATGTAATTTTCAGAGTGCCAAAATTTACCTATCCATCAAACCAAGATAATTCTCGTTTATTTATTTACTTCTGTTTTCCAGTTGTATTGAGATACAATTGACAAATACAGCTGTAGGTATGCAGCATACATCATTGCGATTTGATGTAGGTGCATGTTGTGAAAGGGAATTAACACAGCCATCACCTCACATGTTTATCTTTATTATTATTATTTTTGGTGAGAACATTTAAGTTCTTTCTCTCTCAGCAAATTCCAGTTACACAGCAGCCTGTTGCCAGCTGTGGTCACCATGTTGCACGTCAGGCCCTCATCGGTTTTTTCACTGATGGATTTTTCTTCGGTTGTGTCAGCTGGGTAACTGAATGGCCATGTTCTAAGTAATTTTAATCACTTAGTTTTGCTGATACAGTTACAGTTTAAAGGTCCTTTCAATAGGTCCACCATATGGTTTAATCCAGGTGTTTTTTGGTTTGCCCATTCTTTGCCCATTGGTTCCACCAACACTCTTGGAAAAGCAATTGTTTGTAATTAAGAGCAACCTGTGTAATTTAGGGATATTTTGGTACTTCTTAAAATAGTAAATATTTAGGGATATTTTGGTACTTCTTAAAATAGTAAATATTAGCATTTGTAATTTAAAAGAATTAGAAGTATGTGTAGAAATAATGTTTTATTCTAAGCCACATAAATATAGGCATACTAGACAAAGTACACGTACGCATTTTGTGTCAGCAGCCTTTCATATTAGCAGTGGGGCATGAATTGAAAGGTAGATAAAAATTGTAAGCAATTCTGTAATATTTTTTCAATGCTGATGTCACTCAGGCATTAAATTTCCTTCCTGAAAAATTGAGTAACATAATTTAAGATGTAGTTGAAAATATAATTTAATTTTTCTGTTGATTAATTTGGTAATATGAATAAAGGAATTCAAGTATTTGATCATATGGCTCCTAATAAACTGATATATCTGTGTTATTATACACTATTTTGTCACAGCTTTTTGATCCCTCCTTAAATGTAATACTCCCTGAAAAAAGTAGTATCTGATTTTTTTTTTGGCCTCACTTTAACCTCACAGATGGTTATATTTGGTTTTGAATTTTGCAAAGAGGTACTCTCTCTGAACTAATCTTTAAAGAATTTCTCCTATTCTGTGCTATTTCTTGGTACTAGAAATTTAGAATTTTTGAGTCTTTGTTGTGTGATAGAATCACATAGATTTCTAGCTTAAGTTCCTAGAGAAAGGCTTGAGTAAAGGAATTGTACCCATGTATATAAAATTAGAAGTAAATGGATAAAAATATATCAAGTGAATTGTTTTAATTTTCTTATAAGAATTAGATATCAATGGCCTAGCATTTGCTCAAAGTCTGAAGTGTTACTATTTATGATGTATAATTACAGACAAACCTTGTCTAGTATTCTTGTTAGCTTCTTGTATCTGCCCGGCAGCAGCCATGTCCATTCTCCTGGCCATAGAAGTGACTGTGTTTTGAAATTACACCCCTAGAAAGATAACCTCCTTGATAAGTTATTCTGAAGTTAAAAATCAAGCATCATTATATGTTTCATTTGAGATAACTGTCTATGCTTGACAAAAAACATCTGCCTTTTTTTTCACATTTAATTTTAAAATGAATATTTTTACATAGGAGTGCCGTGTCAGAATGCAGGTTTCTGTTTGACTACAGTAATTTGTCATATGACCATTTGCAAAAGTCTAGTTAACAAAAAAGGTCAGTAGTGATAGAAAATTTTGGGACATTATTATTTAATTCATAATCTTACAAATGAGGTAACTATCAGACTACGTTCTATTTTTTCTCCTTGCCTTTTTGAGATTTATGATTTCTAATGCATATGAAAGATTTCTACCCTTTTCAAATATTGTACTTGTGTTGTATACCTATAGGAGCAAAGTTTAATGAGTGTGGCCTCATTATAAAATTACAAAATGCATTTGAAAGCCTAAAACTTGGACTTTACTGTATTATAATTTTATATATAATATTTGCTCGGTGTGATCAGTTAAAAATTATGATTTTTTCACATCTACAGGAGAAGATTCCTCTTTATATTGCTCTCAACAGTACTGTCTCCTGAATTCGGCTTTTGTTTTCCGCAGACGGTGGGTGCGGCTGCTGTTCGGCCGAGAGTTCCCGCTGCAGGACCTCCTGGTGGTCTGGGACGCCCTGTTCGCAGACGGCCTCACCCTGACTTTGGTTGACTACGTCTTCGTGGCCATGTTGCTCTACATCCGAGATGCTTGTAAGTGCTAATGGCTGTGCCAGCATGTAGTTCAGCGGTCCTGAGTTTGTAAACTGTGTCTCTTAAATGTACTTTATCTTTTATTTTGAATTACCATGCCTACATTTTTATCATAGGCAGTATATTGGAAGTTTCAGAGGAACATACTAAATATATTTTTGTGAGTTAATATGTATGTATCAGATGTGGGTAATAATATCCTGAGAGAATTGGAATATTCTTCAGAACCATTTTTCTAAAGACTTTCCTCCTGCTTTGATCTCATCATTACACACATTTGTGAAGCATGCATAGAAAAAGCCAGTGTTTCAGATATGTTTAGAGCTCCACCTTCTGACAGGTAGGGAATATTCAAGAATATTTATCAGAAGATAAGAGCTGTTTTCATAGTATCAACAACTTGCCAATAAAAAATAAATACTGCATTTAAAGATACTCTAACTTCTTAGTTAAATTTTGACCAGATGTATTTTTCAGTGGAGTGCCAGTGGCAGATGTATTCCTGTCTCCCAGGATCTACCTTTGGGTGCTTGCCTAGCTGGAAAACCTGGGCCTGCCCCTTTGGAATAGTCCGATAATCCGNTTTTATAACATCGTACAGAAAAACCAAGCAAATTTTTTGGCCAACCTGACAAACATGCTAGGCGTCTGCTAATTAATTCTTTCCTTCTGTGTTTCCGGGTTTCCCCCACTTCCTGAATTATTTTCATGCTGCCATTTAACAAGATCAACGCCTGTATTTCCAATTTAGCTACCTCTTTGCTTCTAGGTAGCGTGACAGGTGGCATTACAGTGAGTTTAACAAAGATCTTGGTGAACATGTAAAACACTGAGCAAAATGTTCTCTTACAAAGAAGAGCTCTCTGGCTGTGTGTGTGTGTGTGTGTGTGTGTGTGTGTGTGTGTGTGTGTGTCAGTGTCTCTCATACACACGCATACACCAGATATGGTCCTTGCCCTGGCATTATTTACCAGTGTACTTGGCAAGTTGAAACCTAAAAAATAAAGCAATGTGAAACATTCATAAAGTGGCACATCACAGCTTCCACATTAAATAGAAAAGCACTGAAGACTCGTGTGCTGTGGTCTTGAACACGTGTTTTACTCACTGTCGATTGCTGGGTGTCTGCGCCCCCTGCCCGACCGCACTGCAGTGGCGGCTGCCCACGTATGTCGCAGCGGAGTGGGCTCCAAAGCGAGGCTAGTGCAACCCGGAACAGCAGGCACATCGCGAGACAGGAGGTTTGGGCAGCAACTGAGCATTTTGTCATAAAACTAGTAAAACTATATATTATTTCTGGGAAGTAGGCTCCTTTGTCTTCTCTGCATTATCCATGATGAAACCAAAGATGTGATTGTCCCTGAGAAAATGAGAGCAATTTGAACTTTAACTCAGAGGGGAAAGATAGCATTGCATTTTTGTGGCGTGTATTAACCTTTATTAGTTCTCTTTTCTTTGACAGATGATGTTTTTTGTAATATGATACATCACCTTTTTTTCAAAAGGCATTTTACTTTCAGTAGGAGATAAAAGGAAAAACACACAGAAAAAACGTCCCTCCACATAAGGCCTCACAGAAGCAGTGTCTCTGGGGAAACTGCAGCGGGTGTTACCCTGGGCTTATTCAAATAAGGGAAGCATGGAAGTCAGCTCCAGGCGGGAAGGGGGCAGGCTCAGGGCCTAGGTTGTTGGTGAGCTTCATGCTGGCATCCTGATTTGAAACCAGGAGGAATCACTTTAATGTCAGAATATGTAATTTTCAGAGTGCCAAAATTTACCTATCCATCAAACCAAGATAATTCTCGTTTATTTATTTACTTCTGTTTTCCAGTTGTATTGAGATACAATTGACAAATACAGCTGTAGGTATGCAGCATACATCATTGCGATTTGATGTAGGTGCATGTTGTGAAAGGGAATTAACACAGCCATCACCTCACATGTTTATCTTTATTATTATTATTTTTGGTAAGAACATTTAAGTTCTTTCTCTCTCAGCAAATTCCAGTTACACAGCAGCCTGTTGCCAGCTGTGGTCACCATGTTGCACGTCAGACCCTCATCGGTTTTTTCACTGATGGATTTTTCTTCGGTTGTGTCAGCTGGGTAACTGAATGGCCATGTTCTAAGTAATTTTAATCACTTAGTTTTGCTGATACAGTTACAGTTTAAAGGTCCTTTCAATAGGTCCACCATATGGTTTAATCCAGGTGTTTTTTGGTTTGCCCATTCTTTGCCCATTGGTTCCACCAACACTCTTGGAAAAGCAATTGTTTTTAATTAAGAGCAACCTGTGTAATTTAGGGATATTTTGGTACTTCTTAAAATAGTAAATATTTAGGGATATTTTGGTACTTCTTAAAATAGTAAATATTAGCATTTGTAATTTAAAAGAATTAGAAGTATGTGTAGAAATAATGTTTTATTCTAAGCCACATAAATATAGGCATACTAGACAAAGTACACGTACGCATTTTGTGTCAGCAGCCTTTCATATTAGCAGTGGGGCATGAATTGAAAGGTAGATAAAAATTGTAAGCAATTCTGTAATATTTTTTCAACGCTGATGTCACTCAGGCATTAAATTTCCTTCCTGAAAAATTGAGTAACATAATTTAAGATGTAGTTGAAAATATAATTTAATTTTTCTGTTGATTAATTTGGTAATATGAATAAAGGAATTCAAGTATTTGATCATATGGCTCCTAATAAACTGATATATCTGTGTTATTATACACTATTTTGTCACAGCTTTTTGATCCCTCCTTAAATGTAATACTCCCTGAAAAAAGTAGTATCTGATTTTTTTTTTTGGCCTCACTTTAACCTCACAGATGGTTATATTTGGTTTTGAATTTTGCAAAGAGGTACTCTCTCTGAACTAATCTTTAAAGAATTTCTCCTATTCTGTGCTATTTCTTGGTACTAGAAATTTAGAATTTTTGAGTCTTTGTTGTGTGATAGAATCACATAGATTTCTAGCTTAAGTTCCTAGAGAAAGGCTTGAGTAAAGAAATTGTACCCATGTATATAAAATTAGAAGTAAATGGATAAAAATATATCAAGTGAATTGTTTTAATTTTCTTATAAGAATTAGATATCAATGGCCTAGCATTTGCTCAAAGTCTGAAGTGTTACTATTTATGATGTATAATTACAGACAAACCTTGTCTAGTATTCTTGTTAGCTTCTTGTATCTGCCCGGCAGCAGCCATGTCCATTCTCCTGGCCATAGAAGTGACTGTGTTTTGAAATTACACCCCTAGAAAGATAACCTCCTTGATAAGTTATTCTGAAGTTAAAAATCAAGCATCATTATATGTTTCATTTGAGATAACTGTCTATGCTTGACAAAAAACATCTGCCTTTTTTTTCACATTTAATTTTAAAATGAATATTTTTACATAGGAGTGCCTTGTCAGAATGCAGGTTTCTGTTTGACTACAGTAATTTGTCATATGACCATTTGCAAAAGTCTAGTTAACAAAAAAGGTCAGTAGTGATAGAAAATTTGGGGACATTATTATTTAATTCATAATCTTACAAATGAGGTAACTATCAGACTACATTCTATTTTTTCTCCTTGCCTTTTTGAGATTTATGATTTCTAATGCATACGAAAGATTTCTACCCTTTTCAAATATTGTACTTGTGTTGTATACCTATAGGAGCAAAGTTTAATGAGTGTGGCCTCATTATAAAATTACAAAATGCATTTGAAAGCCTAAAACTTGGACTTTACTGTATTATAATTTTATATATAATATTTGCTCGGTGTGATCAGTTAAAAATTATGATTTTTTCACATCTACAGGAGAAGATTCCTCTTTATATTGCTCTCAACAGTACTGTCTCCTGAATTCGGCTTTTGTTTTCCGCAGACGGTGGGTGCGGCTGCTGTTCGGCCGAGAGTTCCCGCTGCAGGACCTCCTGGTGGTCTGGGACGCCCTGTTCGCAGACGGCCTCACCCTGACTTTGGTTGACTACGTCTTCGTGGCCATGTTGCTCTACATCCGAGATGCTTGTAAGTGCTAATGGCTGTGCCAGCATGTAGTTCGGCGGTCCTGAGTTTGTAAACTGTGTCTCTTAAATGTACTTTATCTTTTATTTTGAATTACCATGCCTACATTTTTATCATAGGCAGTATATTGGAAGTTTCAGAGGAACATACTAAATATATTTTTGTGAGTTAATATGTATGTATCAGATGTGGGTAATAATATCCTGAGAGAATTGGAATATTCTTCAGAACCATTTTTCTAAAGACTTTCCTCCTGCTTTGATCTCATCATTACACACATTTGTGAAGCATGCATAGAAAAAGCCAGTGTTTCAGATATGTTTAGAGCTCCACCTTCTGACAGGTAGGGAATATTCAAGAATATTTATCAGAAGATAAGAGCTGTTTTCATAGTATCAACAACTTGCCAATAAAAAATAAATACTGCATTTAAAGATACTCTAACTTCTTAGTTAAATTTTGACCAGACGTATTTTTCAGTGGAGTGCCAGTGGCAGATGTATTCCTGTCTCCCAGGATCTACCTTTGGGTGCTTGCCTAGCTGGAAAACCTGGGCCTGCCCCTTTGGAATAGTCCGATAATCCTCAGCTTGAAGAGAAAAGCAGAGCATGTTTTAAATTTCAGAATACCTCAAATTATTTTCCTTTTCAAAGGGAAGAGTTCACAAAACCATATTTGTAAGCCAAAATGTAATTAGGAATGTTTGCACAAAGCAATGATGAAGTAGGAAATAAAAAACTACTGTAAGAGTGGGACTTTGTCAGAAGAACATAAAACTATTTGGAGCCATTCATAATCTTGACTATTAAATTACTGTGTGGTTCTCTGTTCATTAGATTTCAGCTGTGCCAGATGCTGTTGTTATCCCTCTGGTAAAACTAATAATATTCTTTAAATTCTAGATTATACTTTTAAAATTCCTCCCAAATTACTTGAATGAATAAATGACAGGAGCACCACATTTTATCCAAAACTTGTAATTTTATTCTGTGCCTTGAAGGTCAAATAGTTCAGGTTTTGACAGACAAAGTAGAAGATTCTTTCTTTCTGAGTAAGAACGTGGACATCACAAGAGGAAATGACCTGGGAAGCAGAGGAGAACGTGTGGATAGATTTTAGGGTATTTAATACTGATCTCCCACTGACGAATAGTATGCCTTTCATAAAGTGTAAGTAATGAAAAACAAGAAAATCAGTCCTGAATATTTATTGGAAGGACTTGATGCCGGAGCTGAAACTCCAATACTTTGGCCACCTGATGCAAAGAACTGACTCACTGGAAAAGACCTTGATGCTGGGAAGGATTGAAGGCAGCAGGAGAAGGGGACGACAGAGGACGAGATGGCCGGATGGCATCACCGACTCGATGAACATGAGTGTGAGCAAGATCCAGGAGCTGGGGATGGACAGGGAGGCCTGACGTGCTATAGTCCATGGGGTCACAAAGAGTCGGACACAAACGACTGAGTGACTGAACGGACTACATGAAAAATGAGAAGCCTCTTTTATTTAAAAAATTACTTCTGGATAATATTTACAAAAATTTTTCAAGCCAGACACTATTGGAATCTATTCTGATTTTCTGTAGTCTTAACTAAATATTTACTTTTTCCTTAACTCTTGTAAATCACAACCATATTTTTAATCACCATATTCCCTATCCTAAGATCTGCTTTTAAAAATTAATTTCAGAAACCTTGGCGATTTGAGACAGCTGAAGCCCTTGTCCATTTCTAAGACCTTGTAGAGCATATAGATACAAGTGAAAAAAAGCAGGGATAATGAAGTGGTTTATTTAAATATAAAGTCCTAGTTATTTTAATTTGCTTGTTTAAATCCATAACAATGGGTGAGATTTCCTAAAAATAAGATAACTATTTGTGAAGTATTTAAGGGGCACTGCCCTGTCCTTAGGAAGTTACCAACTAGTAGGAAACATTAATTAGTAGGCCTAGTAATGGTAGGAGCTCGGAGGACAAAGTCGAGGCGAACAGGGCTAGTTGAAGACTGATGTTTCTGGTCCTGCGACAGAGGCATGACGGCAGCAGGAGAGTTCAGGTGAGGCGCCAGGCTGCCCTCTGGGCAGGCGTGTGACCTGAGAAAACGCTGTCGACGCAGGTAAATGAGATGAGGGGTCTGCAGCGTGAACGGAAACGCTCGGGAGACACAGCTTCATGGGGGGCATGTGTGTGTTTTCACAAGCTGCCTGGTTTCCTGAGCGTGCAAAGCGAGAGTGATGGGAAGGTTGTGAGCGTGAGGGAGGCAAGAACGAATCCTGATGAGAATTCTCACCCTGGAGGTGACGGGAAGGTTGTGAGTGTGAGGGAGGCAAGAACGAATCCTGTTGAGACTCCTCACCCTGGAGGTGACAGGAAGCCTCTGAAAGGGTCGGGGCAACGGTTCGGGCAGTCTCAGGGTCCTCTGGCTGCAGGTGGAGCAGACTAGAGGCAGACAGGACTGGAGCAAGAGAATCCGATGAAAGGTTATGACCACGGTCCGGGGGCACCAAACGGGTGAGGGAGAGCAGGAAGTGCGTGCACAGTGAGCCCCAGCTGGGAGAGCCGAGCGGCCAGGCCTTCCTTCTGACCTGGAAAGGAAAGATGAGGATTAGCAGGTTTTCAGAAGGGATGTGACTGTGTTTCGGCTGTGCTGAATTTGAGAGATCTGTAAGAAATCGGGGCTTCCTAGGTGGTACCAGTGGTAAAGAACCTGCCTACAAATGCAGGAGACATAAAAGGCATGGGTTCGATCCCTGGGTCAGGTCGGGAAGNGGTTTTCAGAAGGGATATGACTGTGTTTCGGCTGTGCTGAATTTGAGAGATCTGTAAGAAATCGGGGCTTCCTAGGTGGTACCAGTGGTAAAGAACCTGCCTACAAATGCAGGAGACATAAAAGGCATGGGTTCGATCCCTGGGTCAGGTCGGGAAGATCCTATGGAGAAGGGAATGGCAACGGACTCCAGTATTCCTGCCTGGGAAATTATGGGCAGAGGAGCCTGGCAGGCTACAGTCCGTGGAGTTGCAAAGAATCAGACATGACTGAAGCAACTTAGCATGCATGCACTTAGGAAATCAATATCTGAGGATTGGAAAATAAAATTCACTGTCAGTGTCAAGACTACAGATTTATTTTTGCAAATTGTGTTTGTTATAACCACAGCCGTGGATGTGATCCCCCAGAATAGAGGGACCATGTATTCGCAGCCTGTATGGAATAGTCTTAGTTCTGCACACTCACTATTGAAGAGGAGTAATTATTAACACTGCCTTCTTTCACTCTCAAAGGCACCCCATTAGGATGATAGGAATTACATGGTCAGTTTACCTGAGGTATGCTCACAGAAAGAGGAAAATGGGTCAAGGTGTTTCATTTCAGTATTTAAGAGGCACCAGGAAAGGAAGAGCTTGTGTGTGACATCTCAAAGCTGTTCTGTAAAGTCAGGGAGGTACCGGTCAGGCAAGGCTGGGAAAGTCCACCTCTGGACAGAGGAACCGGCACTGGAGACCTTTGCCACAGCGGGTTCCATGGACTAGGGGGGTGGAAGCTGGATCATGGCAGGCTGGTGAGTAACTGGGCAGCTCAGAACTGCAGTAGCCCCATCTACATTCCTTTTGTCTCATGTACACATTCCATTTTCAGCTAGAAGCAGCTTAAATGGAAAAGAGTGTTCAGATAGCACGTGCAGAATCATCTTTTAAAAAAGTGTACAGGGAAGGGAAGAAGATAGTCGTGATTAGAGGTCAGTGGAGGGCAAGGAAGGTGTAAGACCTCGCGGCCTTTTCTCAGGATCTGTCGCTCCAAAGACCACAGTGACTCGAATTCGATGCAATAGGCAAGAGGATTTATTAGGCCGGCATGCTGGGGTTCAGTCTCCTCGGGAGGAGTGAACCCCGAACACTGGTCACAAAGGGTTTTTATACCGAAAAATCACAGGCAGGTGGGAGTGGGGTCAGGATGTTGGGAACAATGTGCTAGAGGGCCATAGGCGGGTGCAGGTGGGGTGAGGACGTTTGATTGGTGGGATAGGTCTGCAGGTAATTAAGTCGAAGCGGCTGGCCGACCACTCTGCGGCGGTTGGCCAGTCCTTAGAAGGTCGGCCAGTCCTTAGAAGAACAATTACCCGGAAAAGTCTGACAGAAAATACATCGTTGAGAGGGGGTCTTTTTGCAAGGCCAGGAAACTAGGTTATAGGTCATCAGTTAAGAACTAATAGAAAAACTCACGGTCACTACTATAGTGGGGCTTGTCAAGGAGGATCAGGAGGCTCTGAGTCACCAGATAAGGGGAAAGCTATTTTCCATGAGGCATGGCCTGCCTCCAGGGTTTTAACACAAAGGAGACTTAAATTTTAACCTAGGTTCTTCAAAGGTTTGATGGAGAAGGCAATGGCACCCCACTGCAGTACTATTGCCTGGAAAACCCCATGGATGGGGGAGCCTAGAAGGGGTCGCTGAGGGTCAGACACGACTGAGCGACTTCACTTTGACTTTCTATTGAGGGAGCCGGTCCCAGCTCCCAGAGGTGTGGAGAGCTGGCGGAGAGGGTGCTTCTCAAGCCAGTCGAGCTTTTCCTTCAGAGGTCAGCGCTAGTATTTCAGTCCTGTTCCGTGTAGAGGATTTATGTTATTGAAAGTTCCGTTGCTTATCACTGGTTCCGAACACCGCCGCCTCTACTCCGCAGCGAGCAACGGGGTTTTGTCTGTCTTGGTGGGCCTCGTATCCCAGCATATAGAGCTGGACCCAGTGCATAGTAATCCTCCTGACACACATTTTGGGGGAAATAATGGAAGAAACAAGGGCCTGGAGGCGGTGGCGTGGCGTCAGGAGCCCCGTGGAAGGAGGTGCCGGTTTCTGGAGACAGTGGCCGGCAGGGTCCCTCAGAGCCTGATGAAGGATGAACCCCGCTGTCTGTGTGAGCGGGCCGGGGCTAGGGCCGCGAGGTGTGGGGCGGCTGCCCAGGAGCTCGCACCAGCCCCCGGAGCTGCCAGGGAGCCTGTGGGGACACCCTGAGCACTGGCACCCGCGATGCTTGAGGGGCAGGGTCCGCAGAGGCGGCAGCGACCCAGGCCTCAGGCTAGGCGCGCCGGCTGCAGGGAGGCAGGGTGGGGGTGCTGAGTGCGCTGGCAGGGAGCGGGTTAGGAGGGAGGCGGGCGGGAAAGACCACCAGGACCTCAGAGCCTCGGAGGGCTGCCAGGGGCGTAGAACCGTCAGAGCTAAACCCACCAGAGGGCAGACCTCAGAGCCCGGGAGGGCTACCCGGGCGTACAGAGCTAAAGCACCACAGGGGTGGGCAGACAGGGGGCCTGGAGCAGGCCGGGCGTGACCCGCGGTCGTCTGTGAAGGGCAGGAGTCACGGGGGAGATGCTGGGATCATGGGGTTGGGAGGGAGCTGCGATTCTGGTCTGGGCCTCCAGGGACACTCTGTAGAGAGCCACGGGAGGAAGCGGTGTAGAAGCAGCAGGCGCCTGGCAGGGAGCTGTCAGATCAGCTCAGAAGAGCCTCGCTCCTCTATTCAGCGCCTCAGCCAGCCAGCCAGGGTTTGTTGAGTGCCTGCTGTTGGCCGGCCATGCGGTGTATCCGTGACAGTGAGGAAGGGGCAAGCTGCAAGTGGAGATGTGGCGCGGCCCCCGGAGGATGCGGCTCTCTCCTAGACCGGGGAAAGCAGTGGTTTGGAGCCCCACACTCTGGCCGTCCTCCGGAGGTTGCCGGAGCGGCCGTGGCCGGGAGGGTGAGGGCCAAAGGGAGAGGCATGTCCTCCAGAAGAGCAGCCCGAGGGAGACAGGAGCCGGAGAGGGGCCAGCGCGGGGAGAGGGGCGGTGCTGAGGGGAGACCCTGAACCCGGGGAGGCGGAGTCACGGCCACCAGGCATTCAGAGGGAACGGGGCTGCGGGTTTCCTTCCCTCTGGTGGGTTCTGACTCGTGATGCCTCGCCCAGGGCACCCCGCATGCGGTTGCTCCTGTGCCCGCAGCCATCCCCAAGCTCACTCACCGGAACCTGGGAGGGGGCAGCTCCAGGCGAGGCTCTGGGCATCTCACGTGTCTTTGGCAGCTGTAGGCACTGTGTTTGTAGCTTGGTGCTGCTCTTGGAGAAGCTGAAAGACCTTCATTGATGGCGCTGCCTCCTTGAGGCCCGCACCTCCTGGGGTCAGGGGGGCTGGGGAGTGCCTGTGACCACCTGATGCTGTGCAGAATATCAGTTAGGCACACACCCACACACCCAGCCACCCACCAGTGAAGGTACACTGCGTCTAGTCCCAATCCTGACTTGACAAGCTCAGGCGATGAGGCCTGTTAGGGACTGACTGTTAGCCGCAGAGCTGGGCTAGAGTCCTAACCCCTAGCGCTCCAGAGGGTGGCCTTGCTTGGAGATGGATGGGTGCAGATGGGACGGGTTAAGATGCGGTCCCACTGCAATGGGCAGGACTGACGCAGGAGGGCTGGCGTCCTGATAAGGTGATGGTCTGGACACAGCCGCACCGAGAGGAGACAGTGTGAGCATGCCCGGGAGAATGACGCCTGTGAAGGCGGGGCAGAGCGGAGTGATGCACGCCAAGGCGAGGCAAGGGTTTCCAGCTGCTCCCAGTGGCTGCGAGAAAGGCCCAGCAGAGACTGTCCCGGGAGCCCTCAGGAGGAGCGCACCCTGCCAACACAGGAGGCCGCAAGAGGCACGGAGGTTCCTCCCGGTGGGTATGAGAGGGGCCAGGGCCCTGCCCACCTTGATCTGGACTTCCCGACTCAGGCACTGTTAGTGCATTTCTGCCGTTCTCTACCGTCCAGTACTTTTTTTACTCGGCCCTAGCAAGTTAATCCGGTGCCCTTGACAGTCCAGGGGTTGAAAACAGTCACACTAGGTCTGCAGGGTTAGGTATCAGCGCACTTGCTTAATGCTCTCTCTGCTCATTTCACATCAGCATCTCAAAGTTAATTTTTAACAAAAGTATTCTTTTAAGTTTCTTAGTTCACCGTGAACAAAGCTTTCACTCTCTTTGAAAGTTAGAGAAGTGTCATACAACCACCTAACAAATTCTAGATAAATCTTAGAACCAACATGTTCTTTTTGAGGCCTCAGAGATGGAGCCCCACCTCCATGTTTAGGAAGGCTGGTCCTCACATCACCATTTCCTTATCTCAGACCCTACCCTGATTTTTTAAGTTAAAGTAAAATTTCACATTGGAAAAANATTTTGAGTTGATTTCTGTGCATTGCGAGTGTCCTCATTCCATGCATTTTCACAGGTAGTCTAGTTTTCCACGCACCGCTTATTGAAGAGACTGTCTTTTCTCTATTGTCTATTCTTGTCTCCTTTGTCATAGACTAATTGGCCTAGGTATATGGGTTTATCTCTGGACTTTCTGTCCTGTTCCACTGATGTGTGTGTTTTTGTGCCAGCACCATGCTGTTTTGCTTACTACAGCTTTGTAGTATGGTTGGAATTTAAGGAACCTGATTCCTCCAGCTACATTTTCTTTCTTAAAATTGCTTTGGGTGTTTGAGGGTTTTTGTTTCATTAAATTTTAAAATTTGGGGTTACAGTTCTGTGACAAATGCCATTGGTAGTTTGGCTGGGATTGCGTTGAATCTATAGATTGCATTGGGTAGTACAGTCATTTGGAAAAGATTGATTCTTACAGTCCAAGCACTGGTGTATCTTTCCATCTGTTTCTGTCATGCTTGACTTCCTTCGTGAGTGTCTTACAGTCTTCTGCCTCTTGAAGGGGGCTTATTCCGTAGTGTTTTATTCTTCTGATGTGATGGTGAGTGGGGCTGCTTCCCTGGCCTCTGGCCTTGGCCGTCCCTTGTCGGTGTGTAGAAGACCAGCATGACCCTCTGCCTGCAGCTGAGCTAGATCATCGATGCGCTTGCAGTTTTCTGGTAGCGTCTTCAGGATTTTCCTTGTACAGTGTCATGTCATCTGCAAACAGTGACCATCTTACTTCTTCTTTTCCCGTTTGGATTCCTTTTGTTTCTCTTATTGCTGTGGCTAGCAGCAATGAGAGAATCTGCAGCTTCCAAAATTGGGCTGAATAAAAGTGGCAAAACTGGACACCCTTAGAGGAAGTGCTCTCAGCCATGCACCGTTGAGTGTGATGCTGGCCATGAGTTTGTCATACATGACTTTCATTATGTTGACGTAGGTTCCCACTGTGCACACTTCTTGGAGACTTTTTACCATAAATGTTGAAATTGTATCAACAACTTTTTCTGTATCTATTAAGATCACCATAAGGTTTTTATTCTTCAGTTTGTTAATGTCGTTATCATGCTGATTGATTTGTAGATATTGAAAAATTCTTGCATTCCTGGGGTAAATCCCACCTAATCATGGTGTATGATCCTTTTAATGTATTGTTAATTGAATTGCTAGTATTCTGTTGAGAATTTTTACATCTATGTTCATCAGTGGAATTGGTCTGTAGTTTTCTTTTTTTATGGAATCTTCAGGCACTAATTTTAAAAAATACATCACATGTGTAGGATCTCCTATTTGGTAGTAGTTTATTAGGCATTAATTTATATAATGTTTCAGCTTCTGTGCTGTTATTTAACATAAGTAAATGTTTGTGTTTAAGTTAAAAGTTGATGTTTAAAGTACTTTTTCCCAGTGATTTTTGCAAGATTTATTGGCTAAAGTAGTGGCTTGTTGTAACAACATTTGCTCAAAATAAGCAACATGTCTGTTTATATCTTTAAAGTCACTCTTGAAAAGTTCAGATTTTTTTTTATTGTGGGTAGCCGAAGAGAGCTGTGAAACTCTGTGGTGAAGAGTGCTCTGAATGTTTTAGAGGAAAGAGTTTCTTTACTGAAACCAATTATCATGGTGATATTTTTTTTCTCAAATAAGTAAAGAAGAGACTAAAATCCATGGCAAATTCTGTTATCATTAACAATACACGAAACAAAATCTATAAACCAGTTCTCTGCTTTATAGTGGCTGTTTTACAAGTAAAGGCAAAATCTTGGCTTTTACAGAGACATATTCATTTTATAAATAAATATTTATAAACCTCCTTAATAGCTTTCAAAGCTGTTAATCCTATGCATGTCAGCTTAGAAAGGCAGTGAGGCCGCGCATGTACAGTGTGAAAGTGTTATAGCATATTGCAAGAAGGTGTCTGTGCCCTGCCCCACGGGCAATGGGGAGTGGCCGCTCTGCCTCACCGCTGACCTGCCCTCCCACAGTCAGAGAAAGCACAGGACGTTGTGCAGCCTTAAGTCAGATTCTAGGTGGACTGGCAAGACCGTAACTAGCCTATAATCTCTAGAGGTCGTTTCCAGTTCTAAGTGCAGAGAACCTAGCTAATCACTAATTTTCCTTCTTGTATATTAAGTGCCTTGTTCAGAAGGAAAAGGTGCCACTTTGAGTTCTTTGTCATCCTAATGTTATAGTTGAAAGAAAATCACAAATTATAACAAAAGGACACAATAGAAATTAAAACTGACACTAGAAAAATAGAGCATAATTCTTTTTAATCTAATAGTTGTGACCACAGTAAATATACCGTTTACTCCTTAAGTATATTAACAGTAAACATCTTATTGGGCTTCCCCTAATGCCCCAGCGGTAAAAAATCCTCCTGCAGTGCAAGAGGCATGGGTTTGATCCCTGGGCCATGAAAATCTCCTGAAGGAGGAAATGGAAGCCTACTCCAGTAGTCTTGCCTGAAATTTCTCATGGACAGAGGAGCCTGGTGGGCTGTAGTCCAGAGGGTCACAAAACGTTGGACACAAGTGAGCACACAGACATCTTACAGCTGATTTAAAGTGTTAAATGCATTGACTTTATAGAAGTCAATACACTCAAGTAGTTACCTGCATAATCATAATTGATTTACTGTTCTGTTTAAATAATTTGAACACAAATCCAAAACAAAACCACAAAATATTTTACCATGGGGAACTTTTCAGTTTATTTTTCCCAGTTCAAGCATTTCCGTGTTTCCATCCTGGGAAGTGAGTTGGTTTCTGTGCTGCAGGTTGGTCTGAGCTGCTCGCATGAC
>SJYW01004661.1:0-22651 GCA_006410735.1 Raphicerus campestris | reverse complement strand
GCCCCCTCCGCTGCCTTTCCTGCCTCGTAGGTTTCTGGGACGGACTCTCACCATTCCCCACTCCCCATTTCCTTTCCTTCCCGAGGGGAACTTGTTTCCTTGAATCTTCGTTCGTTCCTGGTCTAAATACCAAGTTGGAAAATGGGTCTGTTGTTAATTGGTTTGCCAGATCCTGCCTGTAGGTTCAGAAAGTATTAAACCCAGTGAGATGGATGGGGAAAGTATATAAAAATAATAATAATTACTGTTCTATAGTGAAATTGACCTTTGTTTTTTCATCAACCATACATCAGCAGCGGCTGCCGCCCAAGTGGGAGACGATAACGTAGGGATGAAAGTAAAGCTGTCGGGAGCGCTGGATCACAGGCGAGATGCCGAGGGCAGGGGGCGGTGCACACTTGGACGTCGATGAGTGAGAACCGGGGAGCGGAAGGAAGAAGCCCCAGGGACAGCTCTCCTTGCTGCTGCTGTAGAGAGTGCCGAGCACACCTGCCTCGGTGGTCTTGCTGCCTCGCTGTTGGAGCGTGTTAGTTGAACTGCAGCATGTTACAGTTAGTTACCGTGATGAACGCACCTGTGTTCCCATGCTTGAACACAGTAGGTTTGTAACTTTCACACAAGTGACAGTCCACTTTANGCTGCCTCGCTGTTGGAGCGTGTTAGTTGAACTGCAGCATGTTACAGTTAGTTACCATGATGAACGCACCTGTGTTCCCATGCTTGAACACAGTAGGTTTGTAACTTTCACACAAGTGACAGTCCACTTTAGGTCAAGGGTGAGGCTATCTCAGGATCACCCAGTTCTTGGGGCGTCTGCCAGCTCTGCTGTTTTCAGCTTTGACCTTCCGGGGTTGTCCAGCACATTGACCTCCCGACAGATGAGAAGACTAGTTGATCACTGAACCGAATGTTTGCCTGCTCAGCACAGCGGAACTGCCGGCAGCAGGCTGTGGTGAAGAACAGGCGGCACTCACTGCAGGGCACCAAGCAAGGGCAGCCGTGCCCAGAAGGCCCCCTTGTGCTTCAGGCCACGTGACGGCTTTCAGGGAGAGACTTAAAGACAGGGTGAGGCTGGGCGGCAGGGTGTGGGGTCATCTTATGCACAGTTCTCAGACTGACTGGTGTTAAGGCGAGGTTTCAAGCAGCACCAACCTTCCGGTTTCAGCCAGCCTAGAGTCTGTGTGCTTATGGTCAGTTTTCCCCTGGAGGAGCTCTCTCCCTGTGAAAGCAGCGTGGGCGTGTGTGCCAGGCTTGCATTTGCGTGTTTTAGGGAGCCGTAGGCCCCCTGCTTCTGTTGCCCGATGCCCCACCCTAAGAGCTGCTCTTTGTCTTACATCTTTACATTCCATCATTTACTCTTTGCGTCAGCCTTTTGAGATTCAAGGCAGGCCTGGGAGACTAAAGACCTGTTGCTTCCAAGGTCAGGGACACGGGTCCCTTGAGCGTAGGACACCACTGTATATGGTTTCAGCTCCCCCTCTTCTTTGCTGCTTCTCAGTCCTGAGAGCAGGTTTAGGGAAGGAAAGGGAGCACAGCTTTGGGTAGAGAGGCTAATCGAAAAATCGGCAGAGGAACTCAGTTTCAGGGGACGTGGTCTCAAGAGCTTTTTCCCAGACGCTGGTGATCTTAGCTCTTTTGAGAGCCCCTCGGGTTTCTCCTCTGCGCTGCTTCTTTAGAGTGTAATGAGGAGAGAGATGAGTCGACGCTGCTGTGCGGAACGGTAAGCCCTACATCTGACGGTCGTCGAGTCACAGGTGGCGTGGGTAGTGATTTGATTCTTTCCGGCCTTTTTGGGGGTCTTCCCAGGTGGTACTAGTGGTAAAGAACCTGCCTGCCAATGCATATTAGATGTGAGAGATGCAGGTTCCATCCCTGGGTTGGGAAGATCCCCTGGAGGAGGGCATGGCAGCCCACTCCAGTATTCCTGCCTGGAGAATCCCGTGGACAGAGGAGCCTGGCGGCTACAGTCCATGGGGCCACGAAGAGCTGGACACGAGTGAAGCAGTTCAGCACCATGCACGACCTGTTCTTGAAGTTCCTCTTGTGACAAAAGTGCTGATTCGCCACTCCCCTTCTCACTACAGCAGCCGAAATAGAGAGTACTTCTCATGATTGCACTTACACGCTGTGTGGTCCCTCCTTGGTTTGAGCTGTCTTCGTGGGAACAGCACCAAAGTAAGAAAATTTGCAGAAAGCAGAAAAATGTCAGGAATGCTTAGAGTTGTTTTTCATGAACTGAGGAAAGAGGTAAACCCTTTACCCTTATTTTTCTAGCCAGTATCTGAAGAAATCCTGTCAGACTTTCTCATANAGTAAGAAAATTTGCAGAAAGCAGAAAAATGTCAGGAATGCTTAGAGTTGTTTTTCATGAACTGAGGAAAGAGGTAAACCCTTTACCCTTATTTTTCTAGCCAGTATCTGAAGAAATCCTGTCAGACTTTCCCATAAAGGTTCTAACTTAATGTGTCTGTCTTACATTCCACTAAAGAGGACCCACTGACGAGACTGTCCGCTGTTAACCTGAGACCCAGCTACTTAATGTACTTAATTGGTAACATCTTACTGAAGTTCTCTTGAACATCCTTCCATTTGAGTTCTAGAAACTAAGTGGCTAATACATAGGAAACAATATTTGAAATAGCACTGAAAAAAACCAAAATTTCAGAATATATTTAGGACTTAAATTACGCATTCAAAAGCAATTGACTTCCAATTAAACACGGGAGAAGTGAATTCATTATCACAGAGGTAGAGCAGTTTGATTCCCTAAAGGATTTCACTGTGGGGTTTAATATTTTTGTGTGTGTATTTAAAATTATAGTCCTTTTGTACCAACCTCTCTTTAGTAGGAAAACAATAGAACATAGATAATATATTTGTATCTTTCATTTCTTCCTTCCTTTTTTAAAAAATAAGGTATATGTATGAGCTTCTTGAAAACAGAAGTGCTGCAAGANACAGAGGTAGAGCAGTTTGATTCCCTAAAGGGTTTCACTGTGGGGTTTAATATTTTTGTGTGTGTATTTAAAATTATAGTCATTTTGTACCAACCACTCTTTAATAGGAAAACAATAGAACATAGATAATATATTTGTATCTTTCATTTCTTCCTTCCTTTTTTAAAAAATAAGATATATGTATGAGCTTCTTGAAAACAGAAGCGCTGCAAGGNCTTTTGTACCAACCTCTCTTTAGTAGGAAAACAATAGAACATAGATAATATATTTGTATCTTTCATTTCTTCCTTCCTTTTTTAAAAAATAAGGTATATGTATGAGCTTCTTGAAAACAGAAGTGCTGCAAGAAGCGCTGAGGAAAGCGTCGGCAGAGGCTCGGTGAATGGGCCCAGAGCCCTGGGCAGTGAGCCGCAGGCTGTGTGTCCAAGTCAGTATCCACCTACTGACTGAGTTTGTGGGAAATATATAGATGAGCAAGTTTGTGAGAATACTTGGGGGTAAGAAGGTTGGATAATGAGTTGCTTTTGAGCGGACTGTGGATCTCCAGGAAGAGACTGCAGAAGGCAGCTGGGAACGTGTTGAGGACTCAGAGGAGTGATCTGGCCCAAGATACAGATTTAGGTATCTTGGAAGACAGGTGTGAACTGTAGCTGAGGGAATGTGAGTGACTTAGGAATGGCGTGTTGGGGGCTCAGGAGAACTGGAAGGGGATCACAGGATGTAAGGGTCAGGTCAGAGGAAGCCAGGTGGGGGAGACTCGGGACGTGGACAAGATGGGGAAGCAGGGTCACGGGTAGGGTTTTAAGAGCGCTCTTAAACTGCTGTGGCGTTGGTCTCCAACGTGTCTCGCGTCCACCACGGCAGCTTTCTGCCTCCGTCTAAGCTGTGGCGTGCTCGCTGCCAAGACGCCAGTCTCTGTCGCCTGTCCCCACAGTCAGCCCTTTCCTCACTCTCCGCCCGACCCTGTCCTCTGGTGCCCACTGCCCTGTTCTCTGCACCCACCCCTGTTTACTTTTGTCTGTTCATTTATCTTGAGGTTTTTGTTATGCTCCAGGGATAAAAGAGAGCATACAGGACTGCTCTTTTCCCCTTTAACTTATTTCACTGTGCATAATGCCCTCAGGGGCCTTCTACATTGTCCCAAGATTTCTCCTCTTTTTTCATGGCTGAGTAGTGTCCCGTTGTAGATGTATACCAGTTGAGAAGATAGAATTATTAGGCAATATAATTATCTATAATTATTGATAATCCCAAGGACTGGAAATGGTTAGTGACAGATGCTGTAGAGAGATCAACTGGAATAAACAACCTTGAAAGCTGAAAGTTGCTGAGATGTTTAGGAGAGTATTCAAGGGGCAATACAAGAATCTTTCAGACTGAAACAGCGACATTAAGAAAAACAAAAGAGAAGCAAAAAGACTGTAAATGATTGCAAAATTTAAAAAGGATAGTGTGGAATCTAAGGGTGAAAATAGTCAGCAACTTGTGTTGCTGATAACAAAGGTTAAATTGTTTTCAAATGCATAGATAATGTGTCATTTCTCAACCTGATCCTTAATAAAGTAATATGCCCAATTTTTCATTTCTAATTTTGAGATGTGAAAAATTGTGAAATATTATTTGAAAATATAAACTGATTATTTAAAAGAAACATAGATAACACTTAAAGCATGGTTACCTCTTTACACCTGGGACTGATTCAGTTCAGTTCAGTCGCTCAGTCGTGTCCGACTCTTTGGAACCCTATGGCCTGCAGCACGTCTGGCCTCCCTGTCCATCATCAACTCTTGAAGTCCACCCAAACTCATGTCCATCGAGTCAGCGATGCCATCCAACCATCTCATCCTCTGGCACCCCCTTCTACTCCTGCCCTCAATCTTTCCCAGCATCAGGATCTTTTCAGCTGAGTCAGCTCTTCACATCAGGTGGCCAAAGTATTGGAGTTTCAGCTTCAACATCAGTCCTTCCAGTGAACGTCCAGGACTGATCTTTAAGATGAACTGGTTGATCTCCTTGCAGTCCAAGGGACTCTCAAGAGTCTTCTCCAACACCACAGTTCAAAAGCATCAATTCTGCGGCACTCAGCTTTCTTTATAGTCCAACTCTCACATCCATACATGACCACTGGAAAAACCATAGCCTTGACTAGACAGACCTTTGTTGGCAAAGTAATGTCTCTGCTTTTTAACATGCTCTCTAGGTTGGTCATAACTTCCCTTCCAAGGAGTAAGTGTCTTTTAATTTCATGGCTGCAGTCACCATCTGCAGTGATTTTGGAGCCCCCAAAAATAAAGTCTGACACTGTTTCCACTGTTTCCCCATCTTTCTCATGAAGTGATGGGACCAGATGCCATGATCTTAGTTTTCTGAATGTTGAGCTTAAGCCAACTTTTTCACTCTCTTCTTTCACGTTCGTCAAGAGGCTCTTTAGTTCTTCTTCACTTTCTGCCATAAGGGTGGTGTCATCTGTATAACTGAGGTGATTGATATTTCTCCAGGCAATCTTTATTCCAGCTTGTGCTTCATCCAGCCCAGCGTTTCTCATGATTATTTAACCCAAAAAGAAAACTAAGTATTAACTAACAGTGTTCTTCATCCTTTGATGATCTCTTTTGTAAATGACAGCAGCCACGAATATATGTAGCAGAAGAGGTTTGAAGATGGAAATAGATTTAGTTCCTGACTGTAGCCTTACTATCTTCATGACTTTGGCCAAAATACAAACCATTCTAACTGGTCTTTTTGCCTATAAAGTGGTGCCGAGCCTGTTGTGAAAGTTCTGTGAATGTGACATAGTGCTTGTAAAGCGCGCGGATGGTCTGGCGTCAGTAAGCGATGACTGATGGTCTTTGTGCTTCAAGAGGAATATGCAAGGCCAAACAGGCAGGACTCTATTTGAGGGTCTGTCTAAGCTGTGGGTTTTCTCCCCCTAAATTTAGTGTTTAATTGATGCTTTATAGATGAGCAAGCTTATTCCTGAGCCTCCTAGTTTCCAGTTTCCATTTACATAGTAAGCTTCCTGAATAATGTAATGTGTCGTTACATGCTGATTTTTTTCTTTTTTGTGAACCCCGCTGGCTGTCTGGTGGTTAGGACTGAGTGCTTCTGGTGCCAGGGCCTGAGGTGCGATGGCTGGTCGAGGAACTGAGACCCCGTAAGCTGTGTGGTGTGGCTATAAATAAGTAAATAACCTTTAAAAGGTAAAATTATCAGTTGCTTTTTATGTAGGTGTACAGATAGGTAACATGAGTTTGAGCAAACTCTGGGAGATAATCAAGGACAGGGAAGCCTGGTGTCTGCAGCCCGTGGGGTCGCAGATTCGGATATGACTTTGTGACTGAATAACAACGACAAATAGGCAGGCAAGCTGTGAAGGTTCTGGGCGTCACTGATCGTTAAACAGCGCTGTGCAGAAAAGGAAGCCCCATGTTATAGCTGATGAGAGCTCGAAGAATGACAGCCAGTTCCTCACCGCTGCGCTGCTGCTCTCTGTGACCCTCCCCAGAACACATTCAGGTCGCCAAGCCCTCCCCCTCCTGTTTGCTGTCCCCCCGTCAGTTCCGCTGCGAAGTCCTCCCTGATGAAGGAGAATCCCCAGTACGCACTCTCCTAGCACCCTGCACTTCCTTTTCTAAGCACTCAGCACGGGCACGGTCTTACACTGACGTGTGTGATTATTTCATCATTCCATCCTCCTGCCCCTCCAGGGTGGACTCGAGACTGCTGTGTTCCCCTTGTCCTCGCGGTTCCCAGCGCAGCCCCTGACACGGGAAGTACCTGCATAGGAGCATCCGTGGATTGGTGGGTGGCGGCTGGGTGGAGCTGGAGAGTGTCTACCTTTCCACACTGTCTTCTCCCCAGCTGTGTGGCCTTCCTTCTACTGGGATTGCCGCTGCTGCCCTTCTCCTACGGGCACCTTCACAACCTCCCTTCTCATCCAGCTGAAATCACACTTCTTGGTCATAAAATGGTCATCCATATTCTCAGCTTCCTAATTGAGACTCCTATGAAGATTCAGGCAATATCAAAACCACAGAAACCGAACAAAGCAGACAACCTCCTGCCTACGAGGAGGTGAGCTCAGTTAGGAAAAGTTAACTATATTGCCAGTGCTTTTCTTTATGAAGCAGGGCGCCATCCGCAGCCACTCGGCCAGCTGCTCCTTTGTGAAATAAGTCATCAGACAGGTAGTCACGTCGTCCTGGGCAACCCCTGTGCACCCTGCTTACTGAGCTGGGCCTCCCCTGCGAGAGCAGGCTGCTCCTGGGACTGCTCACTGGGCTTCTTTCCATTTTCCTGGAAAGAAAGATGACCTGAATTGTGGTCATGATACGGCTCAGGACAGTGGGCTTCGCGAGTCGGGACTTGGTTCACCCGCAGGAACTCCCAGCAGCGAGATCGCCCTGTCGCCAGTGAGCCCTTCCGGAGCGTCTTTCTCAAAGGGGTGTGATGGCACCACCACTGGCCTCACCCTGAGGGAGGGACGCAGGCGGCTTCTGCCTGAGCCGTTAGCTGTGCCTAGGTGCAGATCAGGCGGAGTTCACCCTCCTTCTCTGCAGCTCTTTCTGTAAAAGCCGGGCTCTGATGAGCTCTCCGGTTCATCTAGCTCATAGATGATCACGGAGCATCTGGTACACACCGTGTACCAGGCAGGGAAGATATGAAGAGAGACCTGGTCATGACCTGGCGCTCAGGGACCTTCAGCTGCACATGGAGGACAGGCGTGTGCACGGGTGGCTGTCCTGCAGGGCAAGATGAAGTAAATGCAGAACAGACTTAACATTAGCCGGCTGTCAGAACAGAGGCAGCAGGGCGACATGGAAATTTACACCAGAATTTACAAAGGGCTTCACATAGGAGGAGTATTTGACTAAGAATGAGAAGGATTCTGGGCAGCAGAGAATAATGCCTAGATACCCTAACCCAGGGAAACAGTTTACCTCAAGTCTGGAGATCTGCCGAATGTTCAGAGATGGTGGCAAGTGAAACAGTAAGTACCTGGTAGGTGATATTCTTGGACCTCCCGTGTGGCTCACCTAGTAAAGAATTTGCCTGCAGTGTGGNTAATTGAGACTCCTATGAAGATTCAGGCAATATCAAAACCACAGAAACCGAACAAAGCAGACAACCTCCTGCCTACGAGGAGGTGAGCTCAGTTAGGAAAAGTTAACTATATTGCCAGTGCTTTTCTTTATGAAGCAGGGCGCCATCCGCAGCCACTCGGCCAGCTGCTCCTTTGTGAAATAAGTCATCAGACAGGTAGTCACGTCGTCCTGGGCAACCCCTGTGCACCCTGCTTACTGAGCTGGGCCTCCCCTGCGAGAGCAGGCTGCTCCTGGGACTGCTCACTGGGCTTCTTTCCATTTTCCTGGAAAGAAAGATGACCTGAATTGTGGTCATGATACGGCTCAGGACAGTGGGCTTCGCGAGTCGGGACTTGGTTCACCCGCAGGAACTCCCAGCAGCGAGATCGCCCTGTCGCCAGTGAGCCCTTCCGGAGCGTCTTTCTCAAAGGGGTGTGATGGCACCACCACTGGCCTCACCCTGAGGGAGGGACGCAGGCGGCTTCTGCCTGAGCCGTTAGCTGTGCCTAGGTGCAGATCAGGCGGAGTTCACCCTCCTTCTCTGCAGCTCTTTCTGTAAAAGCCGGGCTCTGATGAGCTCTCCGGTTCATCTAGCTCATAGATGATCACGGAGCATCTGGTACACACCGTGTACCAGGCAGGGAAGATATGAAGAGAGACCTGGTCATGACCTGGCGCTCAGGGACCTTCAGCTGCACATGGAGGACAGGCGTGTGCACGGGTGGCTGTCCTGCAGGGCAAGATGAAGTAAATGCAGAACAGACTTAACATTAGCCGGCTGTCAGAACAGAGGCAGCAGGGCGACATGGAAATTTACACCAGAATTTACAAAGGGCTTCACATAGGAGGAGTATTTGACTAAGAATGAGAAGGATTCTGGGCAGCAGAGAATAATGCCTAGATACCCTAACCCAGGGAAACAGTTTACCTCAAGTCTGGAGATCTGCCGAATGTTCAGAGATGGTGGCAAGTGAAACAGTAAGTACCTGGTAGGTGATATTCTTGGACCTCCCGTGTGGCTCACCTAGTAAAGAATTTGCCTGCAGTGTGGGAGACCTGAGTTTGATCCCTGGGTTGGGAAGATCCCCTGGAGAAGGGAAAGGCTACCTACTCCAGTATTCTGGCCTGGAGAATCCTGTGAGCCATGTAGTCCATGGGGTCACAAAGAGTCGGGACACAACTGAGCGACTTTCACTTTCAGCTGATGTGAGACATATTTTAGGGCTGGATCATGGAGATCATGGTGGTCCTTGATGTCTTGCTGAGAAATTGAAACTTTGGCAATTGAGACTTGATTCAGAACTAAGGGAGGGAAGTTAAAAAAAAAACCTCAGACCTGTATTTTTCGAAGGTGATTGAGGTGGTATTATGTGTATCAGTGGCACAAGATTAGAAACTTGATATACTCAAGGCAAAAATCAAGACAGTTCTGAACCACAGTGAGGGCCCTGGTCATGGAGCTGTGGGGTCTTGCCACAGGAGTCCTGGGAGGCAGAAGGGTATAACTCGCTCAGCCCAGATGTTTTTATGTCCTAAGTCTAGGGTTCTGATAGTGAAAGTCGCTCAGTCATGTCCCGACTCTTTGCAACCCCATGGAATATACAGTCGATGGAATTCTCCAGGCCAGAATACTGGAGTGGGTAACCTTTCCCTTCTCCAGGGGATCTTCCCAACCTAGGGATCGAACCCAGGTCTCCCACATTGTGGGCAAATTCTCTATCAGCTGAGCCATCGAGGAAACCTAAGAATACTGGAGTGGGTAGCCTATCCCTTCTCCAACAGATCTTCCTGACCCAGGAATCGAACTGGGGTCTCCTGCATGGCAGGTGGATTCTTTACCAACTGAGCTCTCAGGGATGCCTGGGGTTCTAATAAGCAGTTTGAAATATTAATGCCAGAAACTGAGGCTTAGGAGTTTTGTGGAGAGATGAGTATTGAAAGATTCGGACAAGATAATTTAAATTGAGAGTATATTTCAGAGATCACAAAGTCACAGAGTTACGGACAGATCTGTAAGATTCCCTTTTGGGCATGTGCGTGCGTGTGTGTCTCTGTCTGTCTGTCTGTCTGTCTGTCTGTCTGTGTGGTGAAATCTTGCAGTTGGTGCCATTGAAAGCTTCTGGATGACTTTCGAAGGTCAGCCTTATGGCATCTCACCTCCCAGATCTTCAGAGGCTTCTGTGAAAAGAGCGAGTCCTGCATGAGGTCATAGAGGTAGGCAAAACAAAGTCAGCATAATGCTGTCTGACAGACTTTTGCTAAGAGTAGCAAGTTCAACCAGAATCAGGAGCTGTCCTTCATGCCTGTTTAATCTACGACTTAGGTGATATAATGATTTTAGAGTACAAAATCTAAGCTGAGAAGGATATAAAATATTTTTTATCTTGTTTATATAAAGTATAACTAAAGAATTAAGCTTTATTTTTGGTTTAGTGCAAAGTAGTATAAATAAGACGGAGAAGGCAATGGCAACCCACTCCAGTGCTCTTGCCTGGAAAGTCCCATGGACGGAGGAGCCTGGTAGGCTGCGTCCATGGGGTTGCAAAGAGTCGGACACGACTGAGCAACTTCCCTTTCCCTTTCACTTTCATGCATTGGAGAAGGAAATGGCAACCCACTCCAGTGTTCTTGCCTGGAGAATCTCAGGGACGGGGGAGCCTGGTGGGCTGCCGTCTATGGGGTCACAGAGTTGGACACGACTCAGGTGATGCAGCAGCAGCAGCAGTATAAATAAGAAATCAGAATTGATCCCTACCAGTAAACTCATGGTGGAGATAATGCCCACTGATGGTCAGGTGGGAGTGGAGCGGTATGATGCATGAAATGAAACTGACAGCATTGTGAAAAAAAGAGAAAGTTCAAACCCACATGCTAGCAAGGTCATTCTCAAAATCCTTCAGATCAGGCTTCAGCAGTATGTGAACCGAGAACTTCCAGATGTTCAAGCTGGATTTAGAGATGGCAGAGGAGCCAGCCAACATCCATTGGATCACAGGAAAAAGCAAGGGAATCCCACAAAAATTTCTGCATCATTGACTGTGCTGAAGCCTTTGACTGTGGAAAATTCCTAAAGAAATGGGAATATTAGACCTGCCTCCTGAAAAATCTGTATGCAGATCAAGAAGCAAAAGTTAGAACCAGACATTGAACAACAGACTGGTTCCAAATTGGGAAAGGAATACAACAAGGCTGTATATTGTCACCGTACTTATTTATCATCTATGCAGAGTACATTGTGCAAAATGCCAGACTGGATGATGCACAAGCTGGAATCAAGATTGCCAGGAGAAATATCAGTAACCTCAGATAGACAGATGACACCACCCTAATGGCAGAAAGTGAAGAGGAATTAAAGAGCCTCATGATTAAAGTGAAAGAGGAGAGTGAAAAAGTTGGCTTAAAACTCAACATTCAGAAAACTAAGATCATGGTATCTGGTCCTATCACTTCATGGCAAATAGATGGGGAAACAATGGAAACAGTGAGAGACTTTATTTTCTTGGGCTCCAAATCACTGCAGATGGTGACTGCAGCCATGAAATTAAAAGATGCTTGCTCCTGGGAACAAAAGCTACGACAAACCTAGACAGCCTGTTAAAGAGCAGAGACATTACTTTGCTGATGAAGTTTCATGTAGTCAAAGCTATGTTTTTTTTTTTTTAATATAAATTTAGTTATTTTAATTGGAGGCTAATTACTTTACGATATTGTATTGGTATTGCCCTACCTCCAGTAGTCACGTACTGCTGTGAGAGTTGGGCTTCGGGCTTCCCAGGTGGCGCGAGTGGCAAAGATCCTACCTGCCAGTGCAGGAGACCATAGTCACAGGTTCCATCCCTCGGCTTGGAAGATCTCCTGGAAGAGGCCATGGCAACCCACTCCAGTATCCTTGCCTGGAGAATCCCACTGGGGGCGGAGCCTGGCGGGTGGTAGTCCATAGGGTTGCAGGGAGCTGGACACGACTGAAGAGACTTAGCACAGATGTCAGAGCTGGACCATAGAGGAAACTGTGCACCAAAGAATCGGTGCCCTGGGTGGCTGGAGAAGAGTCGCCTCGGCGTCAGGGCGTCAGACCAGCCAGTCCCAGAGGAAATTGACCTCAATACTCACTGGGAGGCCTGAAGCTGAAATGCGCTGGAGAATCGGTGCCCTGTATGGTTGGAGAAGAGTCGCCTGGGTGTCAGGAAGTCAGACCAGTCAATCCCAGAGGAAATCGACCTGAATACTCATTGGAAGCACTGAGGCTGAAATGAGCCAGAGAATCGGTGCCCTTTGTGGTTGGAGAAGAGTCGCCTGGGTCTCAGGGAGTCAAACCATTCAGTCCCAAAGGAAATCAACCTGAATACTCGTTGGAAGGACTGATGCTGAAGCTCCAGTACTTAGGCCGCCTGATGTGAAGAGCCAACTCATGGAAAAGACCCTGATGCTTGAAAAGATAGAAGGCAGGAGAAGAGGATGACAAGGTTGAATGACATCACCAACTGAATGGACATGTGTTCCAGCAAATTCCAGGACACTGTGAAGGACAGGGAAGCCTGGCGTGCTACAGTCCATGGGGCCGCAAAGTGTCAGACACGAGTGACCAACTGAACACCAGCAACAAAAACACAAGTGTCTGGGAGGGAGAGGGATAGACTTGGAGTTTGAGGTTAACAGATGCACACGATTATAGGTGAAATAGATAAACAACAAATATAGCGAGCTATGTTCACTATCTAATAACCTGTAATGGAAAAGAACCTGAAAAAGGGCACGTGTGTGTGTGTGTGTGTGTGTGTGTGTGTGCACGTACATGTGCGTAGCTGAGTCACTCTGCTGTCCACCCGAAACCGACAGAAGGTAGTAGTCAGCTCTGTGTCTCAGTGGCTTAGTCATGCCCTACTCTTCGCGACCCCTGGACTGTACCCAGCAGCCTTCTGTGCCCATGGAATTCTCCAGGCAAGAATACTGGAGTAGATTGCCATTCCCTTCTGCAGGGGATCTTCCCGACCTAGGAGTCAAACCTGAGTCTCCTGCGTTGCAGGTAGATTCTTTACTGGCTGAGCAATCAGGGCAGCCCATAAATGAACTATATACCCAATTCAGAAGAAAATAAAAGTCTACCCAGTCCCCCTTCATATGCATCCGTCCATTTCTCCTTCCAGGGAAAAAATGTGTGTGTGTGTGTATTTGTGTATTCATTTACCAGTGCCTATCAAATTTTTTTGTTTTTAACAGGTTCAGATGTAGTCTACATATAATAAAAATGCACTCATTTAAAGCATGCAGGTCAATGATTTTTACTATATTGACAGAGTTCTGTAGCCTTAGAACACGTTCATAATTCCCGAAAGAACCCTTGTACTCCTTATCAGTCATACCCTAGTTTTCTCCCTCCACTTAAAACTCTTTCCATCCCACCCTAGGCAACCACTCATCTGATTCCCATCCCCATGGACTTGCCTATTCTAGATATTTTGTGTAAATGGAATCATACAGTATTTGGCACGGGTGGGGGGGTGCTGGTGGCTGGCTTCCTTAATTTAGCATAGTTTTTGACGTCTGTCCATGTTGTAGCATGTAGCGATACTTCGTTTTTTATTGCCCGTTAATATTCCATTATGGATATACCACATTTTGTTTATCCATTAGTCACTTGGTAGACATTTGGATTGTTTCCACTCTGTAGCTATTATAAATAATGCTGCTATGCACATTTCCCATGCAAGGGTTTTTTTTTTTTTATATTTTCTATTTCTCCTGAAGTAGAATTGCTGGGTCATATGGTTCCTTACTCTACATCCAACATTTTGAGGAATTGTCAAAAGCTGTTTTGCAAAGTGGCTACACCATTTTACATTCCCACCACAATGTATGAAGGAGGGTTCACATTTCTCAACATACTTGCCAGCACTTGTTATACCTTTTTTATAGCCATTTGAAGGGGTATGAAGTGGTATCTATTGTGGTTTTGATTTGCATTTCCTTGACGACTAATTATGTTGAGCATCTTTTCATGTGCTTTTTTGAGAAATGGTTCTTTGGATCCTTTGTCCATCTTTAATCAGGTTGTCATTTTATTAAGAGTTGTGAGAGTTGTTTATATATTCTAGATACAAGATTCTCATCTGACATGATGTGCAAATATTTTCTCTCATCTGTAAATCGTCTTTTCCCTTTCTTAATGGTGTTCTTCGAAGCACAAATGTTTTGATGAAACCTAACTTATCAATATGTTCTTTTATCACTTATACTTTTGTTGTCATTTCTAAGAAATCACTTCCTAACCCAAGATCACAAAGAAATACTCCTCTGTGTTTCATTCTAAAAGTTTGATAGTTTTAACTGTTACATTTAGGTCTGTGATCCACTTTGAGTTGATTTTCTGTGGTGTGAGATAGGGGTTCAAATTCATTCTTTTCCATTTGGGTATTAATTGTGTTTGTTGGGAAAGCTTGTTCTTTGCTCCATTGAAATGCCTTGCCTCTTTGTCAAAAATTAACTAACCGTAAGCGTGAGGGTTCACTTCTGGACTCTCCGCTGTGTTCCGCTGATCTATAGGTGTGCCCTAACGCTAGTGCCGTGCTGCCCTGATTATTGTAACTTTGTAGTGTGTTTTGAAATCAGCTAATCTGAGTCACTTGCATTTCCATATGAATTTTAAGATCATCTTTGTTGATTTCTGCAAATAATTCATTTTTTTAAATATTGGTAAAAATACCATTTGTCATCACTGCTTTTAGATTATAGTCATGATCAAATCAGATGTGTGTCTTATTTAATACTTAATTTAAAGGCACATTGTGCAGTGTCGTGGGGGCTTCCCAGGTGGGGCTGGTGGTAAAGAATCCATCTCTAGGTGCAGTAAGTAGGAGCAGGAGGCACCGGTTCGATCCCTGGGAAGACCCTGTGAGGTAGGAAACGGCAACCCCCTCCAGCATTCTTGCCTGGAGAATCCCGTGGACGGAGGAGCCTGGTGGGCTACAGTCCATGGGGCCGCAGAGTCAGACCTGACAGTGTGCACGTGCAGTGTTAGAGATTTGTTCAACTTTTCAGTTACTGTATTTCAGCATCATTGTTTTCCTTTATAATCCTGTGTATTCTCTTATGTATTTAAAACCATTATTCTGAAAGGGGGACCAGAGTCTTCACCAGAAGGCAGAGCAGTTCATGGCTCAAATTGATCAAGAGCCCGTCGCATGGATAGGCTGAAGCGAGCAGCCTACTCACCGGAANTCCCTCCACTTAAAACTCTTTCCATCCCACCCTAGGCAACCACTCATCTGATTCCCATCCCCATGGACTTGCCTATTCTAGATATTTTGTGTAAATGGAATCATACAGTATTTGGCACGGGTGGGGGGTGCTGGTGGCTGGCTTCCTTAATTTAGCATAGTTTTTGACGTCTGTCCATGTTGTAGCATGTAGCGATACTTCGTTTTTTATTGCCCGTTAATATTCCATTATGGATATACCACATTTTGTTTACCCATTAGTCACTTGGTAGACATTTGGATTGTTTCCACTCTGTAGCTATTATAAATAATGCTGCTATGCACATTTCCCATGAAGGGTTTTTTTTTTTTATATTTTCTATTTCTCCTGAAGTAGAATTGCTGGGTCATATGGTTCCTTACTCTACATCCAACATTTTGAGGAATTGTCAAAAGCTGTTTTGCAAAGTGGCTACACCATTTTACATTCCCACCACAATGTATGAAGGAGGGTTCACATTTCTCAACATACTTGCCAGCACTTGTTATACCTTTTTTATAGCCATTTGAAGGGGTATGAAGTGGTATCTATTGTGGTTTTGATTTGCATTTCCTTGACGACTAATTATGTTGAGCATCTTTTCATGTGCTTTTTTGAGAAATGGTTCTTTGGATCCTTTGTCCATCTTTAATCAGGTTGTCATTTTATTAAGAGTTGTGAGAGTTGTTTATATATTCTAGATACAAGATTCTCATCTGACATGATGTGCAAATATTTTCTCTCATCTGTAAATCGTCTTTTCCCTTTCTTAATGGTGTTCTTCGAAGCACAAATGTTTTGATGAAACCTAACTTATCAATATGTTCTTTTATCACTTATACTTTTGTTGTCATTTCTAAGAAATCACTTCCTAACCCAAGATCACAAAGAAATACTCCTCTGTGTTTCATTCTAAAAGTTTGATAGTTTTAACTGTTACATTTAGGTCTGTGATCCACTTTGAGTTGATTTTCTGTGGTGTGAGATAGGGGTTCAAATTCATTCTTTTCCATTTGGGTATTAATTGTGTTTGTTGGGAAAGCTTGTTCTTTGCTCCATTGAAATGCCTTGCCTCTTTGTCAAAAATTAACTAACCGTAAGCGTGAGGGTTCACTTCTGGACTCTCCGCTGTGTTCCGCTGATCTATAGGTGTGCCCTAACGCTAGTGCCGTGCTGCCCTGATTACTGTAACTTTGTAGTGTGTTTTGAAATCAGCTAATCTGAGTCACTTGCATTTCCATATGAATTTTAAGATCATCTTTGTTGATTTCTGCAAATAATTCATTTTTTTAAATATTGGTAAAAATACCATTTGTCATCACTGCTTTTAGATTATAGTCATGATCAAATCAGATGTGTGTCTTATTTAATACTTAATTTAAAGGCACATTGTGCAGTGTCGTGGGGGCTTCCCAGGTGGGGCTGGTGGTAAAGAATCCATCTCTAGGTGCAGTAAGTAGGAGCAGGAGGCACCGGTTCGATCCCTGGGAAGACCCTGTGAGGTAGGAAACGGCAACCCCCTCCAGCATTCTTGCCTGGAGAATCCCGTGGACGGAGGAGCCTGGTGGGCTACAGTCCATGGGGCCGCAGAGTCAGACCTGACAGTGTGCACGTGCAGTGTTAGAGATTTGTTCAACTTTTCAGTTACTGTATTTCAGCATCATTGTTTTCCTTTATAATCCTGTGTATTCTCTTATGTATTTAAAACCATTATTCTGAAAGGGGGACCAGAGTCTTCACCAGAAGGCAGAGCAGTTCATGGCTCAAATTGATCAAGAGCCCGTCGCATGGATAGGCTGAAGCGAGCAGCCTACTCACCGGAAAAGAGCCTGATGTTGGGAAATGCTGAAGGCAGAAGGAGAAGAGGGAGACAGAGGATGAGATGGTTGGATGGCATCACCAGCTCAGTGGACATGAACTTGGGAAACTCGAGAGATGGCGAGGGACTGGGAAGCCTGCACTGCAGCCCACGGGGTCAGATGGTCAGGCATGACTCGGCGACTGCACAGCAGCAGCGCAGCCTGGGCGCGGCGTGAGCGGCTGCTCCGGGCCTCTGCCCGAACGCTGGGCTGCTCCAGGTGCACTGCGGAGAGGGGGCTGCTTTCATGCCATTTTCCCTCTTCAGAGAAATTAACACCTGATGCCAGTGTTCTTACAGTGACGAGGAAATCTGGAATAAAACAATCAGGAAGGCAAGGAGAGTCCATCTCTAGGGCCTTTTCTTGGCGTTTCTGTTTACTTTCTCAAATGGAGATTGGCCTCACTCAGGAAAATAAAACTCTAATCTATAAGCGATGTTTGGTTTCTGAGTTCTTTACTTGGACATTTCGAAATTCAAAATGAAGTATCTATACTTCATTGTTATCCTGTAAAGTATCACACACACACAAAAGAGTGTAAGTGACCATAGTAGGAGTGTATCTATATAACGAGATTTTTAATTACAGGGTGTTTTCCCATTGAAGTGACTCCCAAAATTGCATGAGAAGTGTGCTGTGCAAGGCTTTTTTTGCCAGGCCTCCGTGGGCTGGAGCTCAGCTTTTGTTTCCTGGGCAGTGAAGATAGCAGGGCAAGAAAGGGAAGGAAGGTGGGGTCAAATGTCTCAAATCAGGGTTCTCAGTCATATGGGGTCACATAGACTTACTCTTGAGGATTCAGAACTCCTAAAGCCATGTGTAAATTGCTTCGTTTTGATGGTAATTTGTTTAAACTTACTTTAGCTTCTAAAATAGAAGTTTGTTTAAACTTCTANTTGTTTCCTGGGCAGTGAAGATAGCAGGGCAAGAAAGGGAAGGAAGGTGGGGTCAAATGTCTCAAATCAGGGTTCTCAGTCGTATGGGGTCACATAGACTTACTCTTGAGGATTCAGAACTCCTAAAGCCATGTGTAAATTGCTTCGTTTTGATGATAATTTGTTTAAACTTACTTTAGCTTCTAAAATAGAAGTTTGTTTAAACTTCTAAAAATAAAAACTTGTGAGGGTAATTTTTATATCCAAGATTTTAGTTCCTTAAAGTCTCTTTCCTAAATTGGAATATTTAGGGAATTTTTTTTTTTTTGAGAGTTCCTCTTTCCGTTCTCTTCTTTGTATGATTGAAAGTTGGGAACCTTCACTCTCTGGAAAAGATAAACAGGGTTCCCTGTGTCTGAACCTGTGAAGTCAGGCTCCTGCCCTGCTCTGCTCACAGTCAGGGAAGGAAAAAGGTGAAGAGTTCAGAACTGAGCTCACCGATTGCCAAAAAGGAGGGTTTTGAGGCCCAGTGTCAGTCACAAGGAAAATGGGTAAATGTGAACCTATTTGCATGGTTCTTTATGTATTTGTATTGGGGGGCATGTTAATCTGGCCTTGTTCTCCATGCTAAATTCAAACTGTAAATGCATTGGAAGAAGGAAAAGACGTATTTCGCTTGGGTCTGTTGAGTGTCGAGGCTGCCGTGGAGCGTAGCGCTCGGGCGGGCTCAGCGCCCCTCTGCGTCTGAGGCCCGGCTTGCCACACTGGGCTGTGGCTGTGGCTTCAGGGAGTNGGGAAATGCTGAAGGCAGAAGGAGAAGAGGGAGACAGAGGATGAGATGGTTGGATGGCATCACCAGCTCAGTGGACATGAACTTGGGAAACTCGAGAGATGGCGAGGGACTGGGAAGCCTGCACTGCAGCCCACGGGGTCAGATGGTCAGGCATGACTCGGCGACTGCACAGCAGCAGCGCAGCCTGGGCGCGGCGTGAGCGGCTGCTCCGGGCCTCTGCCCGAACGCTGGGCTGCTCCAGGTGCACTGCGGAGAGGGGGCTGCTTTCATGCCATTTTCCCTCTTCAGAGAAATTAACACCTGATGCCAGTGTTCTTACAGTGACGAGGAAATCTGGAATAAAACAATCAGGAAGGCAAGGAGAGTCCATCTCTAGGGCCTTTTCTTGGCGTTTCTGTTTACTTTCTCAAATGGAGATTGGCCTCACTCAGGAAAATAAAACTCTAATCTATAAGCGATGTTTGGTTTCTGAGTTCTTTACTTGGACATTTCGAAATTCAAAATGAAGTATCTATACTTCATTGTTATCCTGTAAAGTATCACACACACACAAAAGAGTGTAAGTGACCATAGTAGGAGTGTATCTATATAACGAGATTTTTAATTACAGGGTGTTTTCCCATTGAAGTGACTCCCAAAATTGCATGAGAAGTGTGCTGTGCAAGGCTTTTTTTGCCAGGCCTCCGTGGGCTGGAGCTCAGCTTTTGTTTCCTGGGCAGTGAAGATAGCAGGGCAAGAAAGGGAAGGAAGGTGGGGTCAAATGTCTCAAATCAGGGTTCTCAGTCGTATGGGGTCACATAGACTTACTCTTGAGGATTCAGAACTCCTAAAGCCATGTGTAAATTGCTTCGTTTTGATGATAATTTGTTTAAACTTACTTTAGCTTCTAAAATAGAAGTTTGTTTAAACTTCTAAAAATAAAAACTTGTGAGGGTAATTTTTATATCCAAGATTTTAGTTCCTTAAAGTCTCTTTCCTAAATTGGAATATTTAGGGAATTTTTTTTTTTTTGAGAGTTCCTCTTTCCGTTCTCTTCTTTGTATGATTGAAAGTTGGGAACCTTCACTCTCTGGAAAAGATAAACAGGGTTCCCTGTGTCTGAACCTGTGAAGTCAGGCTCCTGCCCTGCTCTGCTCACAGTCAGGGAAGGAAAAAGGTGAAGAGTTCAGAACTGAGCTCACTGATTGCCAAAAAGGAGGGTTTTGAGGCCCAGTGTCAGTCACAAGGAAAATGGGTAAATGTGAACCTATTTCCATGGTTCTTTATGTATTTGTATCGGGGGGCATGTTAATCTGGCCTTGTCCTCCATGCTAAATTCAAACTGTAAATGCATTGGAAGAAGGAAAAGACATATTTCGCTTGGGTCTGTTGACTGTCGAGGCTGCCGTGGAGCGTAGCGCTCGGGCGGGCTCAGCGCTCCTCTGCATCTGAGGCCCAGCTTGCCGCGCTGGGCTGTGGCTGTGGCTTCAGGGAGCGGCCCGCCCAGCGCACCACGGAGGCTGGCGCAGCTTCAGGGCTCCTGCCTGTGTCCTCACCAGTTCGTGGCTTCGCTTCCTTTTTATTTTTAAGGCCTTCTAACACTGTTTTGTTTTAATCTGTAGATGCATAGATTGAAAGTACCTAAATTTTTCTGTCAATTGCCCGAAGATTCTTAATATCTGCAATATATATTTCTTATCAAAAGACATAGGAACTGTTAGTATATAAGCCAGGGGTCATTTTAATCCTGATCCTGCAATGAAATTCTGATTTACAATGCTGCTGAAAAGGTGTGATTTCTTAAAAAAAAAAAAAATCTATATGAACATGATGTATGTGTTGTATCCACGTTTTAGATTTTGAATATTATAAAAAGATCAAACTAGATTTTACTTTTGGGAATCCAGTGTTTTGTGAACTTATAAGCATTTGGCGTTTAATTCATGGTATGGGCTGTTCAAAACTAAAAAAAGGAAAAATGGTTTAGATAAGGCAGGTATGGCTCCTATATTATTATGCATAAATACATGTAGTTAAATCAGTATTGTCTCAGTCGCAAGTAATATGAAAAGAAACCCAACTCTTGGATAAATGATGAAGGAAATAAAATACAAGTCTAGATTTGATAGCAATATCTACATAGGACTGCTTATTTTATTTATTTATATATTTTAAGGGAATTTTGTGAGCATTTAGTATTGTAACGTCTGCCTTTGTGATCCTCTGTGTTACTCCAGTTGTCGTGAAGAGGGCCATATGTGGCAATAAGAAGCAGAAATGCTGAGACCTTTGTGGACCCTCTAGCAATCAGCGAATATCAGATCACAAATCTCCCCAGCTTTAATTACAGGCAAAAGAAAAGACAAAATTAGCATTTTAATATAGAAATATCTTAGGCTTTAGGAGAATTATGATAAATCTAATGTTGCCTAGTGAACCAAAGAGGGGATATTACAACAAACTGTCTCCTTAGGAATATTTGTTTAAATAAAGGCAACAATACTTCATCCTTATCTTTTTTGGGTAATTATCGCTATTTCAGGCTGTTCTTTGTTCCAGGTTTAAAATACCTTTAGTTGGAAAAAAAAAGAAAAAGTAATTGGCAGTGTTTGTTTTCTGTAAAACTACAAGAAGGGAAAATCCTGTTTGCCTGGCACCAACCAGAAAATCATTTCAGGGAGAGCGTTCGCTCTGCAGCGCCAGTTCACGGGTGCCATGGCGGCCCCTGCACTTGGATGTGTTGAGGTTACCTCGTTTCAGCTCCAGCGTGTTAAACTCACTCCTCTTCCAGGGCTGAGGTTTGCCCACCTGTCTCCCCTAAAACACCTGCAACATATGTTTGCATAACCCTGTAATGCTTTGCCTTTGGGGTCCTGAGAAATTCCCCCAGAGCTTTTTGCTTATAAACAGCTGAGCAATTCGTTTTTCTAATGACGGTTGCTTTTCCCCCAGCATTGAGGCAATAACATATTCACTAAAATAAGAGTCTCATTTTTCATCAAAGAGGAACGTTCGACATATTTCTACAGTGCTGTTTCTCCTTCTGAGCCTTATTCTTCCCCTTTTCTAATCTGGCATGCTAAAAATTAAGAGTTGGTAGCAAGATATCAGGGAAAAGAAAACTAAGCAATTCTTCATTTGTCAAACATTTTCTTCATGCCAAACAGACATTGTATTTGCATTGTAAATATAAATCAACCTTTTCTATTAGACAAGTGCTACAGGAACTTTATCAGTTTAACTTAATATGAAAACTGTAACCAGTAATAATTTGGACATATTGTAGGAAATCCCTTTAATTATTTTAACCTCATTAGCTGGCAAACAACTGTGCTTTACTAGAATGTGGTTTACAGTTTTTAAAAACTGGTATGTGTGTACACACTCCTGTTCTGATTTGTAAGACACATTTTCTCCACACGTATGAGGCCCAATGTGTGCAATATATGTTCCTAAATATGTGTTACTTTCTACAACAAATGGAGCGTTTGGTAAGCCCTGCCCTAAGTTTCTGTGTGGCTATCAGAAGGATGGAACACTGCTCTCTACCAGTTGGCCGTTGTGGATTTTAAGTCAACAAGCCATCGGATCTGCTGTCAGCATCCTGCTCATCAGCGTTCCAGGGTATCAGAAGGGAATTCTAGCTTCCGTTTTCTGGAGCTTTTCCGAAGTGCCCACCACCGTGCCGCACTTTATTTATGTACGGTGCCCGGGTTAACCCTTCCCGCAGTTTTGCAGATGAGGAAATCAGCACCGGGGGTGTGAGGCCTCCACAGGCAGGCGAGGGTGGAGTGGACTGGAACCTCCCTGACCCCCGACCCCTAGCCGCTGCCCCAGGCAGCCTGAGCCCCTGCAGCAGACAGCGGGCCTGCCG
>SJYW01004660.1:0-11095 GCA_006410735.1 Raphicerus campestris | reverse complement strand
GCAACATAGGAACTCTTAGTTGCACTCCAGCATGTGGGATCTAGTTCCCTGACTGGGGATAGAACCCAGGCCACCTGGATTGAGAGCACAGAATCTTAGCCACTGGACCACCAGGGAAGTCCCTGTGCTTGTGTTTCCGTGGGAAAGATTCCTAGAAGTGGAACATGCACATTTTCCATTTGATGGCTAACGAATTATGCATGTGTGGAAACACATATTATTGATATACACAGAAAACAAGTACAGTGTAATCATGATGAGATACGGAGCTCAAAAAGTAGGAGGGACTTCCTAGTAGTTAAAAATGTCNCATTTGATGGCTAACGAATTATGCATGTGTGGAAACACATATTATTGATATACACAGAAAACAAGTACAGTGTAATCATGATGAGATACGGAGCTCAAAAAGTAGGAGGGACTTCCTAGTAGTTAAAAATGTCTCCCAATAGAGCAGAGCACCTGACTTGGGGTAGCAGGTATTCAAAAGGTAAAGCTTGGCACACTCTGGAGAAGCACTGGGAACCTCTTCAAGGAGGCAAGTGCCCAGTGGTGGCTTCAGTGGCCTGGAATCCTTCCAAATGCAATGCATTTTCCAGGTGAGGCTTGGAGAACAGCAGAGGTTCTGCAGGACCCATCCTGAAGCTCTCTGAGCCCCTCTCTTTGTAGAGGCTTTTCCTGAGCTCTGCTTGTCCTTTGCTGTAGACATGGGCCTGTCCACTCTATCCCCAGCTGGGATGCCCTGGGCTCTGCTGGGATTCTCCACTGGTGGCCTCAAGAGATACACGAGTTTTCCCCAAAAGATCAGAAGTCTTCCTATCAGCCATCTTTCTCCCCAAAGCAGCTCCACCTCCCAGGGGACAGGCTGACTCTGCAGGGTGGGAGAGGGTTTGCTGCTGCTATTATTGACTGCACTGGGTCTTAGCTGTGGCATGTGGGATCTAGTTCCCTGACCAGAGATCCAACCTGGACCTCCTGTATTGAGAGCGAACAGTCTTAGCCACTGGATCACCTGGGAAGTCCTTACTGATATTACTATTATTGTAAATGTATCATGCTGACACCTGGTTGTCCCCTCCATGTTGTTCAGAGTCCTAAGGTTCCACCACCTCCACCTCATCCTCTCTTCTCTAATACGTCTTGCTTTGCTTTCAGGTGCTTTTAGCAGATTGACAGTGAGTGACAAGGGCCTCTGTGAAGTCAGCTGCCCGGCAGTCTTCCTTTAAGAGAATCTATTGACGCTGTGTCAGCACGGTAGCTTGGCAAGAGAGCAACCATATGGGAAACATTAGGGAGGAATTCTTGGCGCTTCCTGGTACATTCCCAAAGCTGGGCTGGAGAAGGTAGAATGTGGTTTTTTTTTTTAAAATAATGTTTTACCTTTTTAGTATTTATTGGAGTTTAGTTGCTTTGTTGTGTTAGTTTCTACAGTACAACAAAGTGAATCAGCTGCACGTATACATATATTCCCTCTTTGTCACCATGTTACCGAGTCTAAGTTCTTGCTGCTCATCTCGTGACAGGCCAATAATTCGGAGAGACGAGGTGTTGATGTAAGCAATACTACTTTATTTGGAAAGCTAGCGGACCGAGAAGATGGCAGACTAATGGCAAACTAATAACTGTCTTATCAGGGTTCGAATGCCAGGTTCTTTTATAGAACAGAGTGTGGGGAGATGAGAAAGTAAGGTGAAAATGCTGTTAATTTTGCTAATACCTTCTGGAATGGCCTCTGAAGGGGATGTGTCCATTTCTTGCTTCCTTCGCCATCCACAGGTGGACAGCATCTTGAAACAAATCCATTTTGATTTAATTAACATTCAGGCAGCGGGGCAGGGTTCTCCGAGGCAGGCCTTTGTGACAGAAGCAACAGGAAGCAAATGTTAAAGTAAAAGAAACAGGTCTAACATGGAGTCAGTTCTCTCCTATAGAAACCACAGAGCATTGGGTAAAGTTCCCTGTGCAATACAGTAGGTTCTCATTAGATACCTATTTCATACATAGTAGTGTATATATGTCAATCTCAATCTCCCAATTCATCCTGCCTCCCTGAAATAATGTATTAGTAAGTTGAGTCCACTGAAAGGCTTATGTTTGTGTGGAAAAACCACNATTTCATACATAGTAGTGTATATATGTCAATCTCAATCTCCCAATTCATCCCGCCTCCCTGAAATAATGTATTAGTAAACTGAGTCCACTGAAAGGCTTATGTTTGTGTGAAAAAACCATAGAAGCAGTACTGTTTCAGAGGCATGCTGGCCCCACCTGCCAGCACCCTGACAGCCTGCATCCTTCCTTGTGAGGACATGAGTCAGACTTTGAAAACTCTGGTGCAGAGAACTGTCAGTAAGGGCCAGAGGACTGAGCCGGGAACTGACTGCAGCTCTCGGGAGATAGTTCACATCTGAACGAGTTGAGTCTGATCTGTAAGCATCTTGAGGTTCTTAGAGCTCTGACCCTGGCTAAATTCAGTCAATCGCTCCCAGCCCTGCCTGCGTGTTGGAGTCATCTGGGTGTGTTTGTAGGCAGTGATTGACACTAGCGGAGCTGTCAGGACAAAGTGGCGCATCCTAGGGCGCCTGTCCTGGTTTCCAGGCAGCCCTTAGGAAGCATGAAGCGACCCAGGAAGTGCACTGTGTGGACTGCTATCTGGGTGAAAGGAGATGAACAAGCTACAGAGCGGTGGCTGGGCCTGCCAAGATTTCTGTCCACCATGACATGATGGATAATGAGTTGTAAACCATGGTTGGGAAAAAAGAAATTGGCTTAGGAGGTTTCTGGGAAAAAAGCAAGCCATCTGGGTGTCTGAAAGGGAAGGCTTATTTGAGATCTTGAAGGAATGAGTCTGAATCTTTGTAGCATTCTGTGAAATCTTCAACTGTTGACTTCTGCCTGGATTTCTCTTGGGATCAGCCTGAGTTAGCCTGAGCCCAGAGCAGAGGTCCCATGACAGCTTTGGATTAAGGGCCATGAGGTTACCTCCTGGGTGTCTCCATGGGGCTTGTGCATCCAATCTGCTTTCTCACTGGAAAGGAAGCCTTAATTTCATCTCTTCTTGCTCTCAGAAATTTCCCTTTTCCTTTTCTATGATTTAGCTTAGTCACTGATATTATCTTGTGGATAGAAAGTCTCAGACTCCATTTACTTCAAGAAGAGTGGAGAGTATTGCTGTTTGCTGAGATTTGGCATTTTATTCCTTGATTGTTTTCCCTTACATTGTAATATACAGCTTCAGTATTTATTTATGGAAAGGTTTTTATTTGACTGCTTAAAAACCAAAGGAGCAAAAATAAAAACAAAAAAGTGGAGGAGATATCTCTGTTTCTGTCTCTCTCAACCGTCTGTCCATGTATGCATCTGGCTGCTTTACATATAGAGACTACCTTGGAAAGAGATATAAGACACAAGCAGCAGGGATTACTTTTGAGAAGGGTGATTGGGGAACAGGAATGGGAGGGAGATTCATTTCTTTTTACTCTTTGAAATTTTTACCATATGCATGTGTGCGTGTGTGCTAAGTCACTTTAGTTGTGATCAACTCTTTGCAACTCTGTGGACTACAGCCCACCAGGCTCCTTTGTCCATGGAATTCTCCAGGCAAGAACCCACTGGAGTGGGTTTCTCTCTTCCAGGGGATCTTCCTGACCCAGGGATTGAATCAGCATCTCCTGCACTGGCAAGTGGAGTTCTTTACCACTAGTGCCAACTGGGAAGCCCACTGTATGCATGTTAGCTATTTAAAAAAAGAGTAGAGCTGTCTGTGCAACTTATCGTGGCTCTTCTAAGCTGGTGAGGAGTTCCTCAATGCTCTATAAAAATTATTTGTATTTTATATAGTGAGTTTTTCCAGTAAATGTGGCTTAATGTTTTAATTTTTAGAATGTATCTTCTCTATGAATTGCAACTCAATTCTGTTTTTGTTTTTTTTTTGGTGAAATGACTCACACAGACCAACTTCCTCTTCCCTCACTTAACAAAAGACCAATGAACTGTTAATCAAGCTGTTATCTCCATGGTATTACTTTGCTAAATGCACTGATTTCATAAGCATGTGCAATCCTCTTGCTTTTGAATCTGTGTAGCATATATAAGACTGAATCTATTTAATAAACACTGAATAACTGAAAAAAAAAGAGTAGAGCTGAGATTGATACATTTTATGAATTGATTTGTGTTGCCAGATCTTACGTTGAAGTGCTAACCTCCAGGACCTGTGAATGAGACCTAATTTGGAAACTGAGTTTTTGCAGATGAAGTCATCAGAGTGGGCACTAATCCAGTATGAATGTGTCCTTATAAAAAGAATAAATTAAGACACAGAGCAACCCACAAGAAAAAAACAGCCATGTAAATACTGGAGCTATGTTTATACAACCCAAGAAACTCTCAGAAGCTAGGAGAGAGGCCTAGAACTCTAGTGCCTTCAGAGGGCACATGTCATTGCCAGCACCTAGTTCCTGGACTTTCAGCTCCAGATCTGTGAGACAATACATTTCTGTTGTTTCAGTTCCTCAGTTTGTTAAGACAGTCCTAGCAAATAAGTGTATCATGTGAGAAAATGTTAGCAGAAACTGCAAAGAAAGGAACTGAATGGACACAAAGGGTAGTGGGCAGGGAGGGGTTGCTTGGGGAGGAGGTGGGGGGCAGTGTGCATGGCCACTGACACTCGCTCAGACCCCTTGCCTGCCCCTTTGCTTCATTCCTCTTCTTGGTTGCCTCCTCCCGCCCCGTCCTGCCACCCATCTGAGCTGGACATGCTTCCCACTGCTCCTGGGCCTTCTGGTTGTCCAGTTAACAGTCATTGTGCCCCACTTGTGATCACCTGTTACTGATCCCACACTGTAGGAATTTAGAGCAATGACCTAATATTCCAGGTTCCTTCTGAATGATCTCATCTGGATGAGATGGCTGAATGGGATCACTGATTCAATGGACATGACCTTGGGCAAACTCTGGCATGCTGTAGTTCATGGGGTCACAAAGAGTCGTACGCAATTGAACTTAGCAATTGAACAGCAACAACAGGTCACTGACAATGCCTGGACTCGGCCTCTGTGGTCAACTCAGTCAAACACAGTTGCTTCTGAGGAATTTCCTTCTCTGTGAGTCATATCCTGAGACCCCACACTTGTGAGATTGCCTCAGCCTCTGGCAAGCACAGCAAAGAGAGAAAATTACATGAGGATGACTGACAGCTGATAACCATTTGGAGATGCCACTGCAGGCTTCTGAGGAGGCTAGGTCTGGCTTTCAGTGGCTTTAGCTGGGCCAAGTTTTGTTGTCGTTTAGTTGCTAAGTCTTGTCTGACTCTTTGTGATGCCATGGACTGTAGTCCACCAGGCTCCTCTGTCCAGGTGATTTCCCAGGCAAGAATACTGGAGTGAGTTACCATTTTCTCCTCCAGGGGATCTTCCCGACCTAGAGATCGAATCCGCATCTCCTGCATTGGAGGGCTGGTTCTTTACTGTCTGAACCACCAGGAAAGGCTTCCTCTGGGTTTCTTTCAGTGTGTTTCATGAAACAGATAACAAGCACTTGGGATCTGCCAAGGAGAACTGTGGGCCAGGCTCCTTCCTCTTCTCAGCCAAGAAAACCCAGCCCCTTCCACCAAATCTCCTAGGTGGGGGCTTGAGACACAGTAGTCAGTAGTTTTCCTGTGCTGACTTTTAATCTGTAAGATGCGTAAGGTCTCTCGGAAGTTGTTAGGCTACGAATAAGCACAATATAAAAGCCTCCAAGGTTAAGTTAGAACCATTGTAGCAGCTCTAAAAGGAAAGACTCAGTGACTATAGAAAATTGTATTAGAGATTCAAAAAGAGCATTTGTGTATTTTTTTAGGAACAAGAGAAGGACTTAGCACCAACTCAGACACATGTCCAGTTCATTGTTCATACTTACTTAAAGTACACTGATTTGTAGTATGGCCTCCTCGGAGTTGCTGGGTGACACAAGATGATCTCCTTCCTGCCAAGGAAAAGCAGCAAAGGGCTAACTTGGGAAGCATTTTGACTTGCTGTAGATGGATTGTCCCAGCAAGTCTGGCATCATTGAGTGAAAGTTTATTTTGGACCTCTACCTCTGGAAGATGTCCTTCTGTGATATCCCAGGTCCCTCTCCCCTCCTCCTCTTCTTCTTGACATCACCTCCCCCACTTCCAGGTAAAATGAAACCCCAGGAGGGCAAGGATATTGTCTTTCTTGTTCATTACTGTATCTTCAGTGCTCGGATCAAGTAGGCATCAGTAACAATTTATTGGCTAAATTAATGAAAAGGCATGAATGAGCTTCAAGAACTTTTAGCACTATACTTGCTGCTGTGATTCTGTTCTTCATTAGTTGATACAAGAATGGTCATTGACATTTCTCATGACACCTTTCACGATCCATTACACTCTCGTGTTCTTGATGATGCTTTGCTGACCATCCACTCAATTTCCAGAATTCTACACTAACCCAGGATTATGATTGGCATTTTGTTCCCTAGCCTGTGCTCCCCAACTCCTGTTCTCAGCCTCTGTTGTCCCCAGTCTTTCTGTGACTTGAGGACCACAGGCTGACAGGGAACTTTCATGATGAGCACCACTAGCCAGGTTACTATCTGGATGTTCTTCCACCAAGGACTGTGTGTAATTCTGAATAGGGATGCACCCGATATCCTGAATCTCTGTACTGCACTAAACTCCCCATCAACTGTTTTAATGTCTCAAGGACATTCTCTCTCCTTGGCAAATGGAAAGAATACATTTCCCAGCACACGTAAGGATTAGGCAAGATCAGGTGAGTGCTTCTAGTCAATGAATTGTGGGAATTCAGGCAAACTGTAGGTCACCTTCCATATCCACTCCATGGCACCCCATGGAGACCATATATTGGGATGGCAGTGTCACAAGATAAACAGAACTGGATTCCCAAGGGACTAGATGGATGAAAGAGCCACTAACTCACTCAGATTGTGTGAGCAAGCTAAATATATCTGTTAAGCCACTGAGACTTCAGGTTTAATTTATTACTGAGACATAGCTTACCCAATTTTCCAGGTAAGAATACTGGAGCAGGTTGCCATTTCCTACTCCAAGGGATCTTCCTGGGAATCAAACCTGCGACCATTGTGTCTCCTGCATTGGCAGGTGGATTCTTTACCACTGTGCCACCTGGGAGGCCCCTATCCTGACATATACCAGGGGAGAATACGGGAGTTTAAGATCTTTCAGGCTTGGTCAGGACAAGCATTTAAGGAATAAACCCAAATGCAGATGTCCCAAAGCTAGCTGAGAGATAAGCTCAAATAAAATATGAGTCTCTAGGGGGTAAGACTCTCTTCCCTCCCCCATTAGGCCCAGTATTTCTCCCCTGCCCTCACCCCCATTTACTTTTCTGAGAAATGTGATGGGTCTGGGTTTCCCGGAAATGCTTCCTGTTTGTCTTGGCTGGCGAAATTTTGTTGAGCTTCTTTTATGAGTCTCCAACCCACCTCAGACTTCAGGTTTTGGCAGAGTCATGTTTAGATTTTATTCATTCAGTCAAAATTTATTGAATGTTTACAGTATGTCAGGTCCTGTGTGCCAGATGGGAAGAATAGAGAGGTGAGTAGGGCGTGATCGCTGCACACGGGGTGACAGAACAGGGCGATGCCATTAGTGGTGTGATAGAATAGTCACAGGATGCTCTGGGCAAAGAGGGGACGGTCTCACTGTGCCCTGGAGTGCCCTCAGGAACGCGGCTTCCTGAGGAGGAGGCTCCCCTTTCGGTTGCCAAAGGACGAGAGTGTTATTTGTCACAGGGAGGAGAGTAGGAGGCGCCTCCCCGCCGGAGGCAGCAGTGCGCGTGCGCAGCCCGGCAACGTGTCTGCACTGGTACGCCACTGTGGNGAGCTGGACATGCTTCCCACTGCTCCTGGGCCTTCTGGTTGTCCAGTTAACAGTCATTGTGCCCCACTTGTGATCACCTGTTACTGATCCCACACTGTAGGAATTTAGAGCAATGACCTAATATTCCAGGTTCCTTCTGAATGATCTCATCTGGATGAGATGGCTGAATGGGATCACTGATTCAATGGACATGACCTTGGGCGAACTCTGGCATGCTGTAGTTCATGGGGTCACAAAGAGTCGTACGCAATTGAACTTAGCAATTGAACAGCAACAACAGGTCACTGACAATGCCTGGACTCGGCCTCTGTGGTCAACTCAGTCAAACACAGTTGCTTCTGAGGAATTTCCTTCTCTGTGAGTCATATCCTGAGACCCCACACTTGTGAGATTGCCTCAGCCTCTGGCAAGCACAGCAAAGAGAGAAAATTACATGAGGATGACTGACAGCTGATAACCATTTGGAGATGCCACTGCAGGCTTCTGAGGAGGCTAGGTCTGGCTTTCAGTGGCTTTAGCTGGGCCAAGTTTTGTTGTCGTTTAGTTGCTAAGTCTTGTCTGACTCTTTGTGATGCCATGGACTGTAGTCCACCAGGCTCCTCTGTCCAGGTGATTTCCCAGGCAAGAATACTGGAGTGAGTTACCATTTTCTCCTCCAGGGGATCTTCCCGACCTAGAGATCGAATCCGCATCTCCTGCATTGGAGGGCTGGTTCTTTACTGTCTGAACCACCAGGAAAGGCTTCCTCTGGGTTTCTTTCAGTGTGTTTCATGAAACAGATAACAAGCACTTGGGATCTGCCAAGGAGAACTGTGGGCCAGGCTCCTTCCTCTTCTCAGCCAAGAAAACCCAGCCCCTTCCACCAAATCTCCTAGGTGGGGGCTTGAGACACAGTAGTCAGTAGTTTTCCTGTGCTGACTTTTAATCTGTAAGATGCGTAAGGTCTCTCGGAAGTTGTTAGGCTACGAATAAGCACAATATAAAAGCCTCCAAGGTTAAGTTAGAACCATTGTAGCAGCTCTAAAAGGAAAGACTCAGTGACTATAGAAAATTGTATTAGAGATTCAAAAAGAGCATTTGTGTATTTTTTTAGGAACAAGAGAAGGACTTAGCACCAACTCAGACACATGTCCAGTTCATTGTTCATACTTACTTAAAGTACACTGATTTGTAGTATGGCCTCCTCGGAGTTGCTGGGTGACACAAGATGATCTCCTTCCTGCCAAGGAAAAGCAGCAAAGGGCTAACTTGGGAAGCATTTTGACTTGCTGTAGATGGATTGTCCCAGCAAGTCTGGCATCATTGAGTGAAAGTTTATTTTGGACCTCTACCTCTGCAAGATGTCCTTCTGTGATATCCCAGGTCCCTCTCCCCTCCTCCTCTTCTTCTTGACATCACCTCCCCCACTTCCAGGTAAAATGAAACCCCAGGAGGGCAAGGATATTGTCTTTCTTGTTCATTACTGTATCTTCAGTGCTCGGATCAAGTAGGCATCAGTAACAATTTATTGGCTAAATTAATGAAAAGGCATGAATGAGCTTCAAGAACTTTTAGCACTATACTTGCTGCTGTGATTCTGTTCTTCATTAGTTGATACAAGAATGGTCATTGACATTTCTCATGACACCTTTCACGATCCATTACACTCTCGTGTTCTTGATGATGCTTTGCTGACCATCCACTCAATTTCCAGAATTCTACACTAACCCAGGATTATGATTGGCATTTTGTTCCCTAGCCTGTGCTCCCCAACTCCTGTTCTCAGCCTCTGTTGTCCCCAGTCTTTCTGTGACTTGAGGACCACAGGCTGACAGGGAACTTTCATGATGAGCACCACTAGCCAGGTTACTATCTGGATGTTCTTCCACCAAGGACTGTGTGTAATTCTGAATAGGGATGCACCCGATATCCTGAATCTCTGTACTGCACTAAACTCCCCATCAACTGTTTTAATGTCTCAAGGACATTCTCTCTCCTTGGCAAATGGAAAGAATACATTTCCCAGCACACGTAAGGATTAGGCAAGATCAGGTGAGTGCTTCTAGTCAATGAATTGTGGGAATTCAGGCAAACTGTAGGTCACCTTCCATATCCACTCCATGGCACCCCATGGAGACCATATATTGGGATGGCAGTGTCACAAGATAAACAGAACTGGATTCCCAAGGGACTAGATGGATGAAAGAGCCACTAACTCACTCAGATTGTGTGAGCAAGCTAAATATATCTGTTAAGCCACTGAGACTTCAGGTTTAATTTATTACTGAGACATAGCTTACCCAATTTTCCAGGTAAGAATACTGGAGCAGGTTGCCATTTCCTACTCCAAGGGATCTTCCTGGGAATCAAACCTGCGACCATTGTGTCTCCTGCATTGGCAGGTGGATTCTTTACCACTGTGCCACCCGGGAGGCCCCTATCCTGACATATACCAGGGGAGAATACGGGAGTTTAAGATCTTTCAGGCTTGGTCAGGACAAGCATTTAAGGAATAAACCCAAATGCAGATGTCCCAAAGCTAGCTGAGAGATAAGCTCAAATAAAATATGAGTCTCTAGGGGGTAAGACTCTCTTCCNGATCTTTCAGGCTTGGTCAGGACAAGCATTTAAGGAATAAACCCAAATGCAGATATCCCAAAGCTAGCTGAGAGATAAGCTCAAATAAAATATGAGTCTCTAGGGGTAAGACTCTCTTCCCTCCCCCATTAGGCCCAGTATTCCTCCCCTGCCCTCACCCCCATTTACTTTTCTGAGAAATGTGATGGGTCTGGGTTTCCCGGAAATGCTTCCTGTTTGTCTTGGCTGGCGAAATTTTGTTGAGCTTCTTTTATGAGTCTCCAACCCACCTCAGACTTCAGGTTTTGGCAGAGTCATGTTTAGATTTTATTCATTCAGTCAAAATTTATTGAATGTTTACAGTATGTCAGGTCCTGTGTGCCAGATGGGAAGAATAGAGAGGTGAGTAGGGCGTGATCGCTGCACACGGGGTGACAGAACAGGGCGATGCCATTAGTGGTGTGATAGAATAGTCACAGGATGCTCTGGGCAAAGAGGGGACGGTCTCACTGTGCCCTGGAGTGCCCTCAGGAACGCGGCTTCCTGAGGAGGAGGCTCCCCTTTCGGTTGCCAAAGGACGAGAGTGTTATTTGTCACAGGGAGGAGAGTAGGAGGCGCCTCCCCGCCGGAGGCAGCAGTGCGCGTGCGCAGCCCGGCAACGTGTCTGCA
>SJYW01004658.1:0-10470 GCA_006410735.1 Raphicerus campestris | reverse complement strand
CCACCAGAATCCTCTGTCCATGGAATTCTCCAGGCAAGAATACTGGAGTGGGTTACCATTCCCTTCTCGAGAGGATCTTCTCCACCCAGTGATCAAACCAAGGTCTCTTGCACTGCAGGCAGATTCTTTACGGTCTGAGTCACCAGGGAGTTTCGCTCCCTCCAAACCTCCCAGCCTCTCTGTGCATGAAAACCCCAGTCCCTGTCACTCTCACCCGCCCAGGGCCTCATATTGCCCCAGTAGGCAGCTCACACTGGCCCTGCCACATCCCGGACATGCGTGCATCAAGAACTGACAAGCCCGAGGTTGGTGGGACTCCACCCCAACACAGAACAGAAAGATTCCTAGGTCCTCCTAGTCTTTGGAAGAAAGCTGGTCCTACACGGGGAGTTCTGCTCCAGCTCCTCAAGAGTGAAGCTTTCTGCCACATGCAGACGTGTCTATACTCTCCCACTTATTTCTTTCTGTTGTTCAGTCATTCAGGCAGGTCCAACACTTTGTGACCCCATGGACTGCAGCACGCCAGGCTTCCCTGTCCTTCACCATCTCCCGGAGTTTGCTCAAACCCATGNTTATTTCTTTCTGTTGTTCAGTCATTCAGGCAGGTCCAACACTTTGTGACCCCATGGACTGCAGCACGCCAGGCTTCCCTGTTCTTCACCATCTCCCGGAGTTTGCTCAAACCCATGTCTATTGAGTCGGTGATGCCATCCAACCATCTCATTCTCTGTCATCCCTCTCTCCTCCTGCCCTCAATCTTTCCCAGCAGCAGGGTCTTTTCAAATGAGTCAGTTCTTCGCATCAGGTGGCTGAAGTATTGGAGCTTCAGCTTCAGCATCAGTCCTTCCAATGAGTATTCAGGGTTGATTTCCTTTAGGACTGACTGGTTTGATCCCCTTGCAGTCCAAGGGGTTTCTTTATTCCATCACTATTTTCATCAGTGAGGACTCATGGCTACTCATCTTCCACTTGGGGTTAGAAAATGGACTTTGCTTTGTTGCTCAAATTGTTCCCTCTTTGACCACTGGAGGCTCTCTGAGCTGTCCCCTGGGCCCCCTGACAAAGCCCAGGTGAGCACTCCTTACTCTCTGGCACCACAAGATGCTCCAGGCTCACTTCCTGCCCTGGCCTGAATCCTCCAAGGAGCTCTGCCTCTTTCACTGGAGGACTGTGGTGAGAACTCAAGATCTGGAATGAGGTGAGCACTTTGGTACCAGGGTACCATTTTCTTTTTCCTTTTCTTTTAGGGCCGTTTTAACTGACAGAGGGGCTTCCCTGGTGGCTCAGATGGTAAAGAATCCACCTGCAATGTAGGAGACCTGGGTTTGATCCCTGGGTCGAGAAGATCCTTTGGAGGAGGGCATGGCAATCCCCTCCAGTGTTCTTGCCTGGAGAATCCCCATGGGCAGAGGAGCCTGGAAGGCTCACTTTCTTTAACTGACAGAAACAAGAAATCTGTGGGTATAGAACCCTCATATATGCAAATATTAATACCTAGAAACACCGAATATGAATATATGTTCCACCCAGTCATCTCTTCTCACTCCCTGCTTCAACCACTGATGTGTTTACTGTCTCTCTAATTTTACTTTTTACAGAGGTCATATAACTGGAATTTAACAGCAGGTCATCTTTTCAAACCGGCTTCTTTAACTTAGCAATAGGTACGTGTAGTTCCCCTATGTCTTTTCACATCTGTTGTTCAGTCAACTCCAGGGAAGAAAACCAAGCATGAACCTGTCACTTCCGCTACTTTTGTTCCCAACCTGCGCCTGGCTCGCTCAGCTCCTGCAGATCTGGATTCATGGCTCATCCAGGCCAGACCTCCACGGCCACGCCACATAAAAACGCAGCCCCCTACCTTCACTCTTTCCTGGCTTTACTTTATCCAAACCCCTTGACTGCAGCACATTCATCTGAATAGTGTGTGTGGCTATGAAGCCAGGGATTGGGGGTTTTTTTCTATTTCATTCTTTGCTGTTTTCTCAGCATCAGAAATAGTAGCTAACACAGGAGCCCTCAATGTGGGCTATTTGATGGATGGATAAACCAAAAGGACATCCTCTCCCAAAAATGTGTGTGCGTGTATGTATGCACGCCTGACCTCGTGCCTGTACGCCCCTCGGCTTCACGGCAAATCAACAAATTAGCCTGGCAAAACGGAGTCAGGGGCTGTGAGGACGTGTACCTGCCCTCAGCTCTCTCGCCAAATACAATCTCACCTGACATTTCTCCGCTAGAGATTAATTTAGCTGCTATCTTTCCCCTGTTGGAGTTTTGGTTTTCAGCTTCAAATGCTTAAGGGGGATACTTAAAACTTTTTTTCTTTCTTTCTTCCTTTTTACTGAATAGTTGATTTACAATGTTCAGTCAGTGTCATGCATAAAGTGATTGTGTGTGTGTGTGTGTGTGTGTGTGTGTGTACATATATATGTATCCTTTTTCAGAGTTTTTTTCCATTAAGGTTATTGCAAGTAACACGTTTTGTATGATTTTATTTATTTCTCTGTGTATGGCTGTGCTGGGTCTTCATCGCTGCGTGCGGGCCTCCTCAGTTGTGATGAGCAGAGGTTCCTCGCGAGTGGTGGCGCGTGGGCGTCCCATCGCAGCGGCTTCTCTCGTTGTGGAGCTCAGGCCTCTAGGGCGCGGGGCCTTCAGCAGTTCCCTCTTGTGGGCTTGGCTGCCCTGTGGCCTGACGGATCTTCCCAGACCAGGGATCAAGCTAGCGTCCTCCGCACTGCCAGGTGGACTCTTAACCAGCGGGCCACCAAGGAAGCCCAAGTAATATGTTTTTTAATTCCTGTATATTTAGTGTAATGAGTTAGGCCGTTTAGAGACATGTTAAGGAAGAGCATCGTCTTCCCTACTCCCCCATACCTGCCCCCCTTAGACCTGGAACGCTGAGGCTCCTGCCCCGAGCCCTCTGCTTTGAAGGCTGAGCCTTACCAGCATGCTAAGGAGTATCCAGGGCCAACAAAATGTGTCTACCCGCAGTCTGGGACTCTTCTCCCAGCTGGCACTCCAGGTACCAAGGATGTGAGAATTGCCTACCCAAGCAGCCCCGAGCCCTCTGTCTGGGCCGGCACTGGGCTCCTCTGGGGCTCGCCATCCCAGGCACATTGGCCCCGGCAGCGCACTTCCCCAGGGGCATTTGTGGGCAGTGGGCAGGTCTCCACGGGGCACCAGGGGCTGGGGCAGAGAGCAGGGAGCCGACAAGGCCAAGATGCCTCTGTCCCTCTGGAGACCTCCCCGTCTCAGTGGGAAGAGCAGGCCTGCCTCCCCCGGTGTGGTCCCACCCCCCTGGGTACCAATGTTAGCAGTTTGGGCCTAACCCTCACACCTTCCTCCATGGGCTCCTAAACACACAGGAATATAAACACACATGGGAGAGGTTTCCTTCCCCCTTCTCTACGGCTTTTTAATAAAAGTGGCATTCCAATATATACTCCACATCGTGGTCACCCCTCCCTGCTCTGACAGAACTAGCTCATTCTTTTCATTAGCTTCACGAGATGCCACAGAACAAATGTGCATCACTTTATGGTGGAATAGTCCGACTCCTTTTGCTTCCCCCACCTCAAACGAAGCTGAAATAATCTTTATACCTGTAGGAGTACATCCAGTTGTTCTCACTTTGTAAGACTGGATTCCTAGAAATATGATTAGCGATTCAATCAAAGCCTGTAAACATCATTTATTTTATAGATGTTTCTGAACGACTCTGGTAAATATTTATACCAATTCATATTTGCACTGGCAATGGACGAGGTGCCAATTTCACCAGCACTCCCAGCTCTAGATTTTATGGATTGTTTCAAATTTTGCAATTGGCCAGAAAAAGCTGACATCTGGTTTACTTCACTTCTGTTTCCCCGACCACAGTGAGACTCAGCTTCTTTTCAGATACACTGGCCACTTGTGGCTCCTCTTCTGTGAGTCACCTATTTATATCCATTGCCCATTTTTATACTGGAACGTTTCAAATATTTGTCAAATAGTAAACTCCTGTGATTGCAGGCATTATCAGATTTTTCTCCTGTCATCTATCAATTTTGATTAAGGTATATTTTTCCATGCAGGTATCTCTCTTTTATTTTAGTTGAATATACACACATCTTTTTTTCTTTTTTAATGCTATCTAGGTTTCTTATCTTATTTGTAAAAAATCCTTACCTGTCCTCCTAAATTTCTTTCTAATATATTTAATGCCATGTCCTTCTGCCTTCACTTCTAGTGAAACCAGTGCAGAAAAGAAGGCGCTCTGAGAAAGGAGACGGTCCCTGAATTCTGGGCCTTGGGTCTTTTCTTCAGCTTCTGTTCCACATCACCATTTAAAATTGCTTATCTTCTAAGAACCTCATCTTAAAAGGTTAGCAACCCTGCAGAAGTAACACCTCAAGTCCTTTTCAGCAAGTCAGGCTAGAATTCATCAGAGTTTCTCAAGGACAGACTTCTTAGGAGAGATAAAACTGCCAGGGGCAGAGAGGAGAAGCAGGGGTGGGGGGGAGGAGGGGAGTGATTGCTTCATTCATTCACTCATAATTTCATTCACAACTGTTTCATTCATTCATTCACTCGTACTTTGATCCAAATGGCAGGAACGGATTGAGGGCTTCCCATCCACAAGACACAATAGGAGCCTCAGGAGACTTGAGGGGCTGTGCGACCGCTGTCCCCGAGGACACGAAACAGGGACACGTAACAGGGACACGAAACCCACACGGAAACACTCCGGCACAAGGCAGAGTATCCACGGTCNTACCAATTCATATTTGCACTGGCAATGGACGAGGTGCCAATTTCACCAGCACTCCCAGCTCTAGATTTTATGGATTGTTTCAAATTTTGCAATTGGCCAGAAAAAGCTGACATCTGGTTTACTTCACTTCTGTTTCCCCGACCACAGTGAGACTCAGCTTCTTTTCAGATACACTGGCCACTTGTGGCTCCTCTTCTGTGAGTCACCTATTTATATCCATTGCCCATTTTTATACTGGAATGTTTCAAATATTTGTCAAATAGTAAACTCCTGTGATTGCAGGCATTATCAAATTTTTCTCCTGTCATCTATCAATTTTGATTAAGGTCTATTTTTCCATGCAGGTATCTCTCTTTTATTTTAGTTGAATATACACACATCTTTTTTTCTTTTTTAATGCTATCTAGGTTTCTTATCTTATTTGTAAAAAATCCTTACCTGTCCTCCTAAATTTCTTTCTAATATATTTAATGCCATGTCCTTCTGCCTTCACTTCTAGTGAAACCAGTGCAGAAAAGAAGGCGCTCTGAGAAAGGAGACGGTCCCTGAATTCTGGGCCTTGGGTCTTTTCTTCAGCTTCTGTTCCACATCACCATTTAAAATTGCTTATCTTCCAAGAACCTCATCTTAAAAGGTTAGCAACCCTGCAGAAGTAACACCTCAAGTCCTTTTCAGCAAGTCGGGCTAGAATTCATCAGAGTTTCTCAAGGACAGACTTCTTAGGAGAGATAAAAATGCCAGGGGCAGAGAGGAGAAGCAGGGGTGGGGGGGAGGAGGGGAGTGATTGCTTCATTCATTCACTCATAATTTCATTCACAACTGTTTCATTCATTCATTCACTCGTACTTTGATCCAAATGGCAGGAACGGATTGAGGGCTTCCCATCCACAAGACACAATAGGAGCCTCAGGAGACTTGAGGGGCTGTGCGACCGCTGTCCCCGAGGACACGAAACAGGGACACGTAACAGGGACACGAAACCCACACGGAAACACTCCGGCACAAGGCAGAGTATCCATGGTCCTGACACAGGGTGGGGAAGGAAGGAGGTCACTTCTCCTGGGCAACCAGAGAACACTTCCGAGAGAAATTTAAGATGACTTTTTAATAATGGTTAGAACTCTGCCTATAGACAATGAGGACTCTCAGAAGAAAGCAGCATAAACAAAGATAGGAAGGGAGGAGAGGGCATCTTTAGGTAAGAGACTAAGCCAGTCTGAAGGACAGAAAACACACATAGAGGGACAGTAAGAGATGACCTGGAACGTCCCCATGAGTCTCAACCTCAGGAGGCTAAGAGGTCTGGGCTCCACCCCACAGGCTGTGGGCGCAGGTGCAGACACCCAGAGACTGGCCTACCTCACCTGCCTGTGGGAGCCAGCCCTGTCGAGAACAGGGGAGCCTGAGGGGTATCCAGTGCCGTTCGATCTTCCAAATCTCCTGGGTCATCTTGAAAAATGATCAGATTTATCACAGGCAGTGGGTCCCACACCAAACGTATAGAAACTAAATCACACAGGGATTTTAGTGATACGCCAGTGGGAAACATCTACTTTTGCCTAAAGCTGCCCCCAAAGAAAGTACGATCACATTTGTAGGATTCCTTGGGAATTATCTTCCAAGACTAGTCTCCCCAGTCTGTGAAAACAGAGCTAGTGAGTAGCAGAGACCTGCCACTTGGGCTGCCCCATTTCTCTTTCTCCTGGTCACCAGCCCCAGGTCCCCTATAGACAGATCCCCCAGTGATCCATTCTCAGCCCATGGCTTTGGGTAGAGGTGACTGACTGAACGGAACTGAAGTGGCTATACGTGCAAAACTTTGGCCACCTGAAGAACCGACTCATTGGAAAAGACCCTGATGCTGGGAAAGACTGAAGAGGGGAGGAGAAGGGGACAACAGAGGATGAGATGGTTGGATGGCATCACCAACTCAATAGACATGAGCTTGAGCAAGCTCCAGGAGCTGGTGATGGACAGGGAAGCCTGGCAGCCAGGAGTCCATGGGGTCGCAAAGAGTCAGATACAACTGAGGGACTGAACTGAACTGGCTCTGGAGTGGCTCATGTGGCCTGGGTCTAATCCAATCAGCGTTGTATACACCCCCGGCCATATGGTTGGTTCGGGGACAGTCTCTCAGCCCACTCAGAGGCCGGACATGCAGTGAGAGGTTGCCTGGGAATCGCAAGTTGGCATGTCCTTCCCACACTCTGCCCACCCTCCTCCCCATATCTGAACCTAGCAGCCCCTCCCAGCCCCCTGCCCACGGTGCAAGAGGGTGACTTGGAAAGAGGAGACGATGATGGGGATGATGGGGCTCAGGTTCTATCGTCTGAGGCTTGCATAAAACCTGGTCTGAAGCCGCAGCCTGTGTACTCTGGACAGCTTGGTTACACCAGCCAGCATATTCCCTGTTTTGCTTCCTTTTTGTAACTGAAAGAATGATCACTGATAGGAAGTACAAAGTCCTTCAAGTACAGGGAAAACGAGCATCTTTCCTTAGTGGTCTTCTAAGGAAGATGTCCTCCTGGGACAGAGGCAGACCACTGGCAACTGAGCTCCTTAAGAAAATTCTTTCAGAAGTTTCTAGAAACAGCAAAGAAAATGGTTTCTGTGTGAGGCCAAAGAACCGCTCTCCTGGTGGTGTAATAATTTCATCTCCCTGCCTGCTTGTGTGTGTGGTTAAATGACATGTTGTAAAAATCTTCTTTATGTTATCTGAGCATAAAGAGTTTTGTGCAAATCAGGGAGGACTGTGCTGGGCCGGGAACTGCAGAGTCCATTCCTCGGCGCTCCCTCGAACGGGAAGGTCCCGTGGGTTTGTGAGTGTGTCTGACTGTTTACATGAACGTCTTTCAGACACAGCATCTGCTAACAGAATAGACATGTGTTGATTTTCCCCCTTGAGACCTTGAGAAGCAGCAAGCCTAGAAAAAACTTTTTAAATTTCCACGTCGTAAGTGAGGAAAAGACAAAGGAAGAAAGCGAAAAAAAATGAGAGAAAGAGGAGGACTCAGAGCTAAGAGCCTGGGGAATCATTTTCTGTGTTCTAACTGCAGAAAGCCCCTTCCCTCTCTGCATAGACCACCCTCAAGGAAAGTCCATCTGACATGTAGGTGCAGATAAACATTCCATTCTGTGAAAAGTCTTCCATTAAAATTACTTTCCTACTGTGGTTTAATTTTAGGATTAAGAAGGTTGATGTTTTATTATCCTAAAAAAGTCACCTGCCCCAACNTCCCCAGTCTGTGAAAACAGAGCTAGTGAGTAGCAGAGACCTGCCACTTGGGCTGCCCCATTTCTCTTTCTCCTGGTCACCAGCCCCAGGTCCCCTATAGACAGATCCCCCAGTGATCCATTCTCAGCCCATGGCTTTGGGTAGAGGTGACTGACTGAACGGAACTGAAGTGGCTATACGTGCAAAACTTTGGCCACCTGAAGAACCGACTCATTGGAAAAGACCCTGATGCTGGGAAAGACTGAAGAGGGGAGGAGAAGGGGACAACAGAGGATGAGATGGTTGGATGGCATCACCAACTCAATAGACATGAGCTTGAGCAAGCTCCAGGAGCTGGTGATGGACAGGGAAGCCTGGCAGCCAGGAGTCCATGGGGTCGCAAAGAGTCAGATACAACTGAGGGACTGAACTGAACTGGCTCTGGAGTGGCTCATGTGGCCTGGGTCTAATCCAATCAGCGTTGTATACACCCCCGGCCATATGGTTGGTTCGGGGACAGTCTCTCAGCCCACTCAGAGGCCGGACATGCAGTGAGAGGTTGCCTGGGAATCGCAAGTTGGCATGTCCTTCCCACACTCTGCCCACCCTCCTCCCCATATCTGAACCTAGCAGCCCCTCCCAGCCCCCTGCCCACGGTGCAAGAGGGTGACTTGGAAAGAGGAGACGATGATGGGGATGATGGGGCTCAGGTTCTATCGTCTGAGGCTTGCATAAAACCTGGTCTGAAGCCGCAGCCTGTGTACTCTGGACAGCTTGGTTACACCAGCCAGCATATTCCCTGTTTTGCTTCCTTTTTGTAACTGAAAGAATGATCACTGATAGGAAGTACAAAGTCCTTCAAGTACAGGGAAAACGAGCATCTTTCCTTAGTGGTCTTCTAAGGAAGATGTCCTCCTGGGACAGAGGCAGACCACTGGCAACTGAGCTCCTTAAGAAAATTCTTTCAGAAGTTTCTAGAAACAGCAAAGAAAATGGTTTCTGTGTGAGGCCAAAGAACCGCTCTCCTGGTGGTGTAATAATTTCATCTCCCTGCCTGCTTGTGTGTGTGGTTAAATGACATGTTGTANTTTCAGAAGTTTCTAGAAACAGCAAAGAAAATGGTTTCTGTGTGAGGCCAAAGAACCGCTCTCCTGGTGGTGTAATAATTTCATCTCCCTGCCTGCTTGTGTGCGTGGTTAAATGACATGTTGTAAAAATCTTCTTTATGTTATCTGAGCATAAAGAGTTTTGTGCAAATCAGGGAGGACTGTGCTGGGCCGGGAACTGCAGAGCCCATTCCTCGGCGCTCCCTCGAACGGGAAGGTCCCATGGGTTTGTGTGTCTGACTGTTTACATGAACGTCTTTCAGACACAGCATCTGCTAACAGAATAGACATGTGTTGATTTCCCCCCTTGAGACCTTGAGAAGCAACAAGCCTAGAAAAAACTTTTTAAATTTCCACGTCGTAAGTGAGGAAAAGACAAAGGAAGAAAGCGAAAAAAAATGAGAGAAAGAGGAGGACTCAGAGCTAAGAGCCTGGGGAATCATTTTCTGTGTTCTAACTGCAGAAAGCCCCTTCCCTCTCTGCATAGACCACCCTCAAGGAAAGTCCATCTGACATGTAGGTGCAGATAAACATTCCATTCTGTGAAAAGTCTTCCATTAAAATTACTTTCCTACTGTGGTTTAATTTTAGGATTAAGAAGGTTGATGTTTTATTATCCTAAAAAAGTCACCTGCCCCAACTTGATACTTGCTGATCAATGACCTGAGACGAGCCCATGTTGCATGACTGGACTTTAAAAAATATTTTGAAATTCCTTAAAGTAGTGTCTGTACTTTAAGAAAATTACCAGTGGATGCTTATTATTCCCAGACTACTGTTCAGTAGTGAATTTCCCCTAAAGCTATTTGTAATGATGCATTAATATTTGTTGACACCCTGAAGGACCTCTTTGAAGGCTAGCAAGCATCTGGGGTTCAATCAATGACACCCTAACAAACCTTGGAGTCTGAGGATCATCTTTTCAGCCTGCTGAATATTTCAAACACCTCTACCTCTTCCAAAGGACCAGGGGAGAAAAGAATTGACACCAGGATCAGAATCCAATGAGAGATTCTACAAACTCCGAACCCAATCATTTGTGCATCAGTTCATTCATTCAGCAGAGACCCAGTTCTTCCTGCATTCCAGCCACAGTCTAGGCACTGGAGATAAAGCAGTGAACAGTCCATTAAGTTCTGCCTCCAAGAAACTTCCAAATCCTAGAGAAGGAGATTGATAGAAACAAGCGACAAATACGCATGTAATATGATAGGAATAGCTTATCATTTTGCGAGCATGCCTGCTCAGCACCTCGCTCATGTCTGACTCTGTGTGACCCCACGGACTGTAGCCCACCAGGCTCCTCTGTCCCTGGGATTCTCCAGGAAAGAATACTGGAGTGGGTTGCCATTTCCTTCTCCAGGGGATCTTCCTGACCCAGGGATCAAACC
>SJYW01004655.1:0-30039 GCA_006410735.1 Raphicerus campestris | reverse complement strand
TTGTTGCTTGATATTCTTTATTATTTCATTGCTTCTTCTACTTTGTGCTTAATTTTCTCTTCTTTTTGTAATCCTACAGAGTGTTAACTAAACTAATTGACCGAGCTTTCTTCTTTAGAATGTAAGCATTTTTGTGCTATAAATTTCCTCCTAAATACTGCTTTATTTCATCTCACAATTTTCATTTGCTTGTCATAACTCATTCATATCAAAGTATTCTAATTTCCTGTTCTATTTAATTTTTAATATATGGGTTCTTTACTTATTTTACTGGAGTATAGTTGATTTAAAATACTGTGTTAGTTTCAGGTGTACAGCAAAATGATCCAGTGAAAAATTTTCATATTATTTTCCATTGAATATGGTTCCCTGTTCTATACAGGAAATCCTTAGTCCTTGTATCTTTTTTGTATGAGAAGGTGGGACCAGCAAGGCCCTCAGTGCTCTCCACTCAGTCTCCGGGGAAGGCCTTCCAGGGCAGTGCCCACCAGAAGAGAGGCACCAGCCAGGTTCCCCACACACAGATCAGCACCATGGCTCATCTATGGGTTATTTAGAAGTATATTATTTTATTTCCAAGTATTAGCAGAATTTTCAAGATATCATTCTATTTTGATTTATAATTTTGTTTCACTGTGGTCAAAGAATACACTTTGTTACTTTTGTTCAATACTTTTATTAAAACAATTTATGACCCAGAATATGTTCTATCTAGATCAACATTCTTGTGAACTGGAAAAGAATGAGTATTCTGTGGTTTCCAGGTGGAATATTCTACAAATGTCAATTTGGCCAAGTTAGTTAATAGTGTTGTTTGTTTCTTTTATCCTTACTAATTTTCTTTATGCAAATTCTACAAATTACTGAGAAAGACATGTTGAAATCACTGACTGTAACTGTGGATATATAGATATTTCCACACAGTCTTATCTGTTTTGTGTTATGTATTTGATTGTTCTGCTATTAGAAGCAAAAATATTAAGGACTTTCAATATTTCCTTGGTGCATCATTGAGATTCATCATCATTGAGAAATGATTCTCCTGATCATTGTTTATATTTTTGGTTCTAAAGATAATTTTTTTATGTATTAGTGTGTGTGTGTGCACTCAGTCACTCAGTCATGTTGGACTCTTTGCAGCCCCATGAACTGTAGCCTCCAGGCTCCTCTCTCTGTGGGATTTTCCAGCCAAGAATACTGGAGTGGGTTGCCATTCCTTTCTCCAGGGATCTTCCTGATCCAGGGATCAAACCCACATCTTCTGCCTCTCCTCTATTGGCAAATGGATTCTTTACCACTGAGCTACCTGGGAGCCCCTGTATTAGTATAGCTAATGCTAATTTCTCTGGAGAAGGCAATGGTACCTCGCTCCGGTACTCTTGCCTGGAGAATCCCATGGATGGAGGTGCCTGGTGGGCTGCCATCTATGGGGTTGCACAGAGTCAAACACAACTGAAGCGACTTAGCAGCAGCAGCAGCAACAGCAACCCTAATTTCTTTAAATTAGTGTTAACCTGGTATATCTTTTTCCACCTTTTCCCACTTCTATTCTTCACTTACTTGCATCTTTATACTGAAATTTTGTTTTGTTTTGATGTGTTGTCAGCATTATATGTTGTGGCTCTTGTTCTTTAATTTGATCTGACAATTTCTGGTTTTTAATCAAGTGTTTATATTTATTGTAATTCTTAATAAAATTAAGTTTAAATCTGTCATCTTGCTTTTTTCTTTTTATCTACACTCTTCCTTATTTTCTCATTCTTTTTCTGACTAATTTTAGATCCAATATTTCTTATGATTCCATTTTATGAAATTTGTTATAATTCTTTGATGTATTATTTTAGAGGCTACTTTAGAATTTAGAGTATACAGCTATGACTTACAGTCTGCCTTCAAGAGATTTTATACTGTTTCACACATAGTATAAGAATCTTATAACAGTATACTTCCATTTCTTCCTATTTGAAATTTATACTATTATTGTCATGTGTTCTACTTCCTTATATACTATAAATCTCACAATACATTATTGCATTTTGCTTTGAACCATCAATTATATTTGTTTAATCCCAACCTTCTAATGTATTCCCCCCTTCTTCACCTTTGGTAAAGAAGTTTGTTTTCATAAGTCTGTTTGCTGTCTGTGGATCTATTTCTGTTTTGTAAATAAATTTGCTTGCATCTTTTCTTTTTTTTTTTTTTTTTCTTTTAGATCCCATATATAACAATATATATTTGTTTTTCTCTGTCTGGCTTCCTTCACTTAGTACAATAATCTCTAGGTCCACCTATGTTATGGGAGTGTTACCAAACACAAGTTTAGTTCATTTGCCCAACGTACAGTGAGGCCAAACAAACCAAAGTGTCAGAGCTTAGAGCAAAGAAAGGTTTATTGCAGGGTCAAGCAGGAAGGACAGGTAGCTCATGCTAAAAAGCCCTAAACTCCCTGATTGTTTGGAAAGATCAGTCTTTTTTTTTTTTTTCCAGTTATGTTGGGTCTTTCCTTACTGTTCTAGTGCAGAAAGGAGGGTTACTCACCAATTGTGGTTCGTGGGTTGAATGTGGTGGCTTCTCTCGTTGCAGAGCACAGGGCGTAGGTGCACAGGTTTCAGTTGTCAAGGCACACGGGCTCAGTAGTTGCAGCTTGTGGACTCTGGAGCTCAGGCTGGAACTATGGTATACGGGATTAGTTGCTCTGTGGCAGATGGAATCTTCCTGGACCAGAGATCAAAGCTGTGTCCCCTGCTTTGGCAGGCAGATTCTTATCCACTGCACCACCAGAGAAGNAGGACTTTCAATATTTCCTTGGTGCATCATTGAGATTCATCATCATTGAGAAATGATTCTCCTGATCATTGTTTATATTTTTGGTTCTAAAGATAATTTTTTTATGTATTAGTGTGTGTGTGTGCACTCAGTCACTCAGTCATGTTGGACTCTTTGCAGCCCCATGAACTGTAGCCTCCAGGCTCCTCTCTCTGTGGGATTTTCCAGCCAAGAATACTGGAGTGGGTTGCCATTCCTTTCTCCAGGGATCTTCCTGATCCAGGGATCAAACCCACATCTTCTGCCTCTCCTCTATTGGCAAATGGATTCTTTACCACTGAGCTACCTGGGAACCCCTGTATTAGTATAGCTAATGCTAATTTCTCTGGAGAAGGCAATGGTACCTCGCTCCGGTACTCTTGCCTGGAGAATCCCATGGATGGAGGTGCCTGGTGGGCTGCCATCTATGGGGTTGCACAGAGTCAAACACAACTGAAGCGACTTAGCAGCAGCAGCAGCAACAGCAACCCTAATTTCTTTAAATTAGTGTTAACCTGGTATATCTTTTTCCACCTTTTCCCACTTCTATTCTTCACTTACTTGCATCTTTATACTGAAATTTTGTTTTGTTTTGATGTGTTGTCAGCATTATATGTTGTGGCTCTTGTTCTTTAATTTGATCTGACAATTTCTGGTTTTTAATCAAGTGTTTATATTTATTGTAATTCTTAATAAAATTAAGTTTAAATCTGTCATCTTGCTTTTTTCTTTTTATCTACACTCTTCCTTATTTTCTCATTCTTTTTCTGACTAATTTTAGATCCAATATTTCTTATGATTCCATTTTATGAAATTTGTTATAATTCTTTGATGTATTATTTTAGAGGCTACTTTAGAGTTTAGAGTATACAGCTATGACTTACAGGCTGCCTTCAAGAGATTTTATACTGTTTCACACATAGTATAAGAATCTTATAACAGTATACTTCCATTTCTTCCTATTTGAAATTTATACTATTATTGTCATGTGTTCTACTTCCTTATATACTATAAATCTCACAATACATTATTGCATTTTGCTTTGAACCATCAATTATATTTGTTTAATCCCAACCTTCTAATGTATTCCCCCCTTCTTCACCTTTGGTAAAGAAGTTTGTTTTCATAAGTCTGTTTGCTGTCTGTGGATCTATTTCTGTTTTGTAAATAAATTTGCTTGCATCTTTTCTTTTTTTTTTTTCTTTTAGATCCCATATATAACAATATATATTTGTTTTTCTCTGTCTGGCTTCCTTCACTTAGTACAATAATCTCTAGGTCCACCTATGTTATGGGAGTGTTACCAAACACAAGTTTAGTTCATTTGCCCAACGTACAGTGAGGCCAAACAAACCAAAGTGTCAGAGCTTAGAGCAAAGAAAGGTTTATTGCAGGGTCAAGCAGGAAGGACAGGTAGCTCATGCTAAAAAGCCCTAAACTCCCTGATTGTTTGGAAAGATCAGTCTTTTTTTTTTTTTTCCAGTTATGTTGGGTCTTTCCTTACTGTTCTAGTGCAGAAAGGAGGGTTACTCACCAATTGTGGTTCGTGGGTTGAATGTGGTGGCTTCTCTCGTTGCAGAGCACAGGGCGTAGGTGCACAGGTTTCAGTTGTCAAGGCACACGGGCTCAGTAGTTGCAGCTTGTGGACTCTGGAGCTCAGGCTGGAACTATGGTATACGGGATTAGTTGCTCTGTGGCAGATGGAATCTTCCTGGACCAGAGATCAAAGCTGTGTCCCCTGCTTTGGCAGGCAGATTCTTATCCACTGCACCACCAGAGAAGTCCTGGGGGTAGTTTTTATAGGCAAAATTTGGGGTGAGAGATGCAGGGCATGTGGCTGTCTTCTCATTGGTTGGTAGTGAAGGTAACAGAGCCATGTTCCAGTAACCCTGTGATCAGCATGAAGTCACCTGTGTGTCAGTCGCTCTGTCATTTCCAACTCTGTGACTCCATGGACTGTAGCTCACAAGGCTCCTCTGTTCATGGGATTTCCCAGGTAAGAATACTGGAGTGGGTTGCCATTTACTCCAGGATTGACTATGCCAAAGCCTTTGACTGTGTGGATTACAATAAACTGTGGAAAATTCTGAAAGAGATGGGAATACCAGACCATCTGACACACCTCTTGAGAAACCTGTATGCAGATCAGGAAGCAACAGTTAGAACTGGACATGGAACAATAGACTGGTTCCAAATAGGGAAAGGAGTACATCAAGGCTGTATATTGTCACCCTACTTATTTAACTTATATGCAGAGTACATCATGAGAAATGCTGGGCTGGAAGAGGCACAAGCTGGAATCAAGATTGCCGGGAGAAACATCAATAACCTCATATATGCAGATGACACCACCTTTATGGCAGAAAGTGAAGAATTAAAGAGCCTCTTGATGAAAATGAAAGAGGAGAGTGAAAAACTTGGCTTAAAGCTCAGCATTCAGAAAACTAAGATCATGGCAGGCGGTCCCATCACTTCATGGCAAATAGATGGGGAAACAGTGGAAACAGTGGCTGATTTTATTTTGGGGGGCTCCAAAATCACTGCAGATGGTGATTGCAGCCATGAAATTAAAAGACGCTTACTCCTTGGAAGGAAAGTTATGATCACCCTAGACAGCATATTAAGAAGCAGAGACATTACTTTGTCAACAAAGGTCCATCTAGTCAAGGCTATGATTTTTCCAGTAGTCATGTATGGATGTGAGAGTTGGACTGTGAAGAAAGCTGAGCACCGAAGAATTGATGCTTTTGAACTGTGGTGTTTGAGAAGACTCTTGAGAGTCCCTTGGACTGCAAGGAGATCCAACCAGTCCACCCTAAAGGAGATCAGTCCTGGTGTTCATTGGAAGGACTGATCTTGAAGCTGAAACTCCAATACTCTGGCCACCTGATGTGAAGAGCTGAGTCATTTGAAAAGACCCTGATGCTAGGAAAGATTGAGAGCAGGAGGAGAAGGGGACGACAGAGGATGAGATGGCTGAATGGCATCACCGACTCAATGGACGTGAGTTTGAGTGAACTCTGGGAACGTGATGGACAAGGAGGCCTGGCGTGCTGCAGTTCATGGGGTCGCAGAGTCGGAAATGACTGAGCGACTGAACTGGACTGAAACCATCAACTGTNAAGGAGGCCTGGCGTGCTGCAGTTCATGGGGTCGCAGAGTCGGAAATGACTGAGCGACTGAACTGGACTGAAACCATCAACTGTATTTTACAGAGACTTAAGTGATAAGAGAAACCATCTTTATATTTACTCAAGAAATTTGTCTTTCCTGGACTCTTCATCCCTTCATGTAGATTTGAATTTCCATCTGGTGTAATTCTTTCTGCTTCAAGGACTGCCTTAACATTTCTTGGACTGTACATCTGTTGATAAAGAATTCTTGATGCTTTNTCCAAGGAGTAAGCGTCTTTTAATTTCATGGCTGCAATCACCATCCGCAGTGATTTCTGCAGCCCCCAAAAATAAAGTCTGACACTGTTTCCACTGTTTCCCCATCTATTTCCCATCAAGTGATGGGACCAGATGCCATGATCTTCATTTTCTGAATGTTGAGCTTTAAGCCAACTTTTCTTGTTCCACTAGCTTCTGGCTTGAATTGTTTCTGACAGAAAGTCTGCTATAATTCTTACCTGTGTTCTTACATAATGTGTCTTTTTTCTCTCTGGTTGTTTTTAAACATATTTCTTTATTACTTTTTTAGCAATTTGATTTTATATGCCTTGTGGTAGTTTTATTCATGTTTCTTCTGCTTTGAATTCATTCTGCTTCTTTGATCTGGTACTCTCCCCTGCTATTCCTAGCTGACTTGGCCTTTCTGGACTTCTACCTCTGTCTTCTTAGGAAATCCATTGCTTGGCTGTCCCCTCTCCATGATGTGACCTGGAAATTCTTTCTAAGCATAAATGGGGGCAATAATAAAGGTCCCTTGGTTTGTTTCTACTTTCTCAGGGAGCATCATCCCACTGCTTCACATCTTGTGTTAAAAATAAACTGCATTATTTCACAAATTTTGTCTGATTTTTCAAATTGTTTCATATGGAAGAGTAAATCTACTCTCTGTTACTCCATCTTTACTAGAAACTAGGACCAAGGCTTATTGCACATCTGCTACGTACCTAACACTTTGCTTTCATTCTTTCATTAAATTCTACCAGAATTCCTATGATGAAGATAGTATTAACCTTTTCATAGATAAGGAGACCAGGGGATATGGCAGCATTAATGAAAAAAAGTCATATAACTTACTAAATGACAGAATGATTATTTGATCTCAGATGCATTTGACTACAAAAAACTGCTACCTTCATATAATTCAGAGACAGAAAAGTATATGAATATGAATAAATAACATCCATTCTGTAAAATTCATTGTAATGAGCAATTTAAACTTATTTTCCCTAGTGATGACAGCAGGTACATGATATAAGAATTAGAGCTTTATATTTGAAATCATTATCTTTTTTATTTATTCTTGTCCCTTAATGATATCAGAGACNTTGGACTGTGAAGAAGGCTGAGCACCGAAGAATTGATGCCTGTCTCTTATACACATCTCTTATTTTCCCTAGTGATGACAGCAGGTACATGATATAAGAATTAGAGCTTTATATTTGAAATCATTATCTTTTTTATTTATTCTTGTCCCTTAATGATATCAGAGACAGATCCTACACTTTTCTGGCCACGTTGGTTATAAAAAAGTTCCAGTCCACTTTAAAATTCCAATCTCAGATAAAGTTTAAACCCTTTGCTCAGTGGACTCCAAGGGACTTGGAGAAGGGAAACAATATAGTTCTTGTATAACTAATACTTTTGTAATGCTGAGGTGTCTTTCCTTACTGGTCTTTCCTCAATCAGTCATAATCCACGTGCTCCTGCTGTGCTCTTCTCTTAAGATATGTTGCTTTTTTCAACTTGAAAAACATTCACAACCTAAAAGTTGACAGTTACGTTTTATTCAATGAAAATTTTTAGCACTTCACACCCAGGAGACAGCATCTCAAGTAAGCCTGAGAGATCTGCTCTGAGGAGGCAAGGGGAAGAACCAGGTTACACGGATGTTTTGTAACAAAAGGCAGGTGGTCTGAACATCTAAAGATTATTGTTAATGAAAGAAAACCAGATATCCCAAGTTAAGGACTTTAGCACTTTCCTATGTATGGGAAGAGGCAAGAGTCTGGGCTCAGTGAAATCATTCCTTCTTAGCTCTCCTAGGCCAGGATTCTGTGTTCTTTCACATCCTGAGCTCCCTTAGGGCTCACTGTAGGGACTGGCTGCAGTCTAATGGCTGTGAGATTGCAGCTATTTTTCTCCTTTCCAAGAGCCCCAAGGGCTCACCAGCCCACACAGAAGAGCTGCAATCACTGATGACTGTGACATTCTTATTTACTGATATTTTTATGAGTGAAAAATCTCCTTCAAACAGATTCCTTCTGTCACTACTGCCCCTTGCCCTGCCTGTGATTCTATGCCTGCTCTGAGTAAAGGACGACCTTATCTGACCTAGCGTCTTCCAAGGGCAATGCCATGGTTTCTGCTCCCTTACATAACCTCTGTGCTCCTTCACATGAAGGAAGGAAATGCTAAAGACCTCTTTGACACACTCGAAGGGCCAACAGGAACTAGGATGGGTTTGACCACCATTCCTTTCGCAGGCTCACACACTAATGTTCATTCTTGAATTAATTCTGCATGCCTTCCTTTTTCAGGTCTTTCTCTCAAGATGACATGAAGTAACAAAGGTTTGCTAAGAATCCCTCACTATCAGCTCTGGTGGCAACAGATGGTTGCGGTGGGGGCTGATCTGTGGTTCTGCAATGCACCAAGTCTCCAACTGGGGAAGGAGGTGGCAGTCTCTTCTTGTGTTCAGTTCAGTTCAGTCGCTCAGACATGCCCAATTTTTTGCAACCTCATGGTCTGCAGCCTGTCAGGCCTCCCTGTCCATCACCAACTCCTGGAGTTTACTCAAACTCATGTTCATTGAGTCAATGATGCCATCCAACCATCTCATCCTCTGTTGTCTCCTTCTCCTCCCACCTTCAATCTTTCCCAGCATCAAGGTATTTTCAGTTGAGTCAGTTCTTCACATCAGGTGGCCAAAGTATTGGAGTTTCAGCTTCAGCATCAGTCCTTCCAATGAATATTCAGGACTGATCTCCTTTAGGGTGGACTGGTTGGATCTCCTTGTAGTCCAAGAGACTCTCAAGAATCTTCAACACCATAGTTCAAAAGCGTCAATTCTTTAGTGCTCAGCTTTCTTTATAGTCCAACTCTCACGTCCATACATGACTACTGGAAAAACCATAGCTTTGACTAGACAGAACTTTGTTGGCACAGTAATGTCTCTGCTTTTTAATAAGTTGTCTAGGTAGGTCATAACTTTTCTTCCAAGGAGCAAGCATCTTTTAACTTCATGGCTGCCGTTATTATCTGCAGTGACTTTGAAGCCCTCCAAAATGAAATCTGTCACTATTTCCACTGTTTCCCCATCTATTTGCCATGAAGTGTAGGCATGACATTTTCTGGAACCCCATCTCCTGGAACCCCATTCCATTCATTTAAATTCTGGAGGTGAGAGAATTACCTCATGGGAAGAAATGGGAAAGGCATTACCTCCTACAGAGAGAATAATAGATTTCCCTCTCCATTTTGCCAGTAATCTCCTTACAATAGCTTGTTTGCTAGGTGATGACTGTGGGTAATAGGGTCTGTTTAGCTGCCTGTCAGTAAGCTCTGGGGGAATTAATAGGTCTCGGTGTTGGCAATTCTCTTTAGACTGTGGCATGTTAATGCCTCTCATTTTCAGACGAAGCCTTAAGGCAACAGTAAGAATCCCACTTAATATCTTGTTCCACAATCAATAGTTCAGCTGTCCTTCTATCACAGAGTCCAATATATGATAACAAAAGTTGATTTAAGTTTCAGTTTCCTGGTCTGTTGTGACAACTCTGAAAACCTTAAATAATCACTGAAGTATATACATGGTTAAAAGCCTGGAGAAAGTCAATACAGAATGTGATAATACAAAATAAACAAATTACTCTCCTACTCTCCTGCACAAAATGTGTACAATCTGACGAAAAAAAAAAAAAAACAGAATGCCTTCTTTTAGAACCTGATCTGGTTTCCAAGAAGTAAGGACTGGACACTGTGAGGGAGGTGGGGAATAATATGGCCAAAGAAGAAGGAAAAGAGTGGAAGGGGGTGGGGAGAGAGAGAGAGACTCTGAGAACACAGTAAGACACTCCTTGGTTTCATTCTTGGCTCCCATGGATACAGCCGAGAAGGAGCACTGTGGGCCCATCAAGGGGAGGGCTGAAGGCTGGCAGGCTCCCTTAACTCATGGAGTTATTTCAAGCTGTGGGATCGGTGCCCACATTCAAGGACTTAGCATTCCTGATGAGGGAGGTGGTATGGAAGAGTGCTTTCAAGTGTGTTCAACATTCTCCCCACAACCCTCTCCAAAGTTCCCTCTAACCTCCCCACCTCCCCAACACCAAGCTCCTAAATTTATTGAAGAAAACCAAGCTCATTTTCAAAGTTCAGCTGGGCATAGCCAAAGAAGCAGGCAGCATTCTCACAGTGAGAACCCTGGATTTGTAGGTAAGTGCTACTCACTATGTTCTTTAATAAAAGTTTAGTCTACATTTTAGACTAAAAGCTAGCTGTCTTAAAATTTTCTCTCCTGTGTCCTGCCCTTATCCTCCCTTGTAATGCTAAGCTTTTTCCTCTGTTATTATCAACAAAGCTTTATTAAGAGTAATCTGTTTGTATCCTGGGCACATATCGTGCATCTAGCTCTGAGATGCATATTGAGAAGGAAGCGAAGAGGAGGAAAGACGTGTTCCTGCCTCTTAGCACAACACAGTCCAAGGAGGAAGATGAGCTCCTTTCAGCTACCCAGACTACTTGTTCTGGATGCCCATACTGTTTTGTAGCCAACAGATCCCACTCTCCCCACCTTTTGAAATACTGATTGTTCAGATTTGGCATGTACCATTTGACTCCAAATGACTCAGTGGTAAAGAATCTGCCTGCCAATGCAGGAGACACAAGAGATGTAGGTTTGATCCCTGAGTTAGGAAGATTCCCCTGAAATAAGGAAACGGCAACCCACTCCAGTATTCTTGCCTGGAGAATCCCATGGACAGACGAGCATAGCAGGTTATAGTCCATGGTGTCACAGAGTCGAACATGACTTAGCGGCTATACAACAACATTAGACTCCAGAGTTGTAAATCTGAAAGTTCTTTGAAAGCAGGAACTATGTCTCATTCACCACTACCCTCAGCCCTCAGCACAGCACCTGGCACATGGTAGGATTACAGGACGCATGGACCCTCAGGTACATGAATTAATGAATTGAAGGGGCTCCAGAATGGCTCTGTCCTAAGTCCCTAGATCCTGTCCAGGGCCCTAAGCAGGCTTTTGGGGAGTCTTTAAAGAACAGTAGAAGGAGCTTGTTTCATAGGGTGAATAATGGCTTATATCTGTAAAGTGTTTTTATAATTTTTTCCCTAAAATTTATTCATGTACTTTTCACTTGATCTTTATAGCAACCTGATTAGAGGGTTGTATACAGAGCCTATAACCTATCACTCTTTTATTGGCAAGGAGACTGAGGCTCAGAGAAATGACTTTGCCCTAGATATTTCCACGTCACACTGGAATATCATGTTACTGGAGGTCTGATAAATGAAATGTTATCTGCCATATCAGTAAACAAAGATTGCCACAGTTGTCAGAAATTGCAGTCACCACCACTACTGAGCTGGTTAGCCCTGAGGGAACTCAGGAAGGAAAAAATATCTGCTATCTAGCAGCTATCAGATTGCAGTTACTCCACACAGTGAGCCCTGAGGAAACTCAGAACATGAAAACACAGGATACTAGCCCCAGATAGCTGAGGTGCAGAGTAAAGGAATGATTTCAGTGAGTCCAGACTCTTAAATCTTCCCATACAAAGAAAAGCACTAAATTCTTTAACTTGAGATATCTGATTTTCTTTTATTACCAGTCATCTTTTGTTCCCACCACCTGCCCTTTGTTGCAAACTCCTATGTACCCTAACGATGTATTAGGATATATATAGTTAAACAGTACCTCCTCTTCGAAGCAGTTTTCCCAGGGTTATTTGAAATGCTGCCCCCCAGGCTTGAAGTTCTAAAAATTCCCGCTGAATAAAATGTAACTCTCAACTTTAAGGCTGTGAATAATTTTTTAGTTGACAGGGAAAAGTTTTCTAATAGTGTAACTTAATCTGACTGGGCAGCTATGTATTCAGAAATAGTCAGGATTCAAACACTGATCTTCCGATTAAAAGCCAGGGTCAGGGTCCCCATTTTGCTTTCTCATGTCTGACACAGCACCTGAGAGAATCTTGTTCTATTGCCTCTAGATCATGAAGAGAATGGAGAGGCCTGTGGTCCGGGGACCACTGCATAAGCACTTTGATCTGGAGAGGAAAAGTGCAAAGCAGGCTGAAGCCAGACTCAGCCAAAGACTGCAGAGACTAGAGGCTATCTGCCTGTACCACGTGAAGTCACTGACCAGGGAGCAGAGACAGCTCCAAAAAGAACTGCAGAGGCTGCAGCAAGGTGAGGCTTCCAGGAGGGGGAGAGGAAGAGCAGGACAGCTAGCCATCGCTTGGCTGAGGGGAGAGTAATACCCCCTACTTGGTGATGAGGGCCCTTTCAGAGACTGGACACTCAGTAAGAGGACTTTTGATCTCAACTTGGATTTTAGGCTGCCCACCTTTCTCTCCCTCAATGATACAGCTCCCTAGAGCAGTGCGCATGCAAACCTTCCTGAGCTAACCCTTCTCAGGCTCCCAGTCTTTCAAGTGAGCTCTCTCTGTCTTAGAGCTTTAGTGTTCTACTTTCTTATATCTGGGTTGATTTGGTTTCACTTCTTTTCTATGCCTGGTCAGCAAACATTCACTGAGTAACTATTACTGTGCAAGTCATCTTATGAAAAGGAAGTAAAAACAAAAAAATTCCCCGGGATTAGCAACCAGAGAGTGTGTGTAACAGTGGCTGACCTCTGCTTCAGCTGAGCAAAGAGCACTTGGCTATTTCCAACACAACAGTCTGAGAGTCAGGTCTTCCTTTCTTCCTCAGAAAGTGAATTTCTCAACTTATCCTTCTTGTTTTCTGAAGTGTATCGTCACTAGAGCTTGCAGATTTTGCTTAGATAAGAAAATTTTGCAAAAGCAATTGCTATGTATTGGTACTATGATTTCATTGTCTTCTTAAGCCAAAGAGCAAGTATTTCTGTCATTTCCCCAAAGAGGTGTTTACCCAGAAGCTGTGAGTTCACATTCTTTATAATAATTCCCTCCCATAAAACCTTCTGTTGCCAATGAATAATCCTTTCCAAATGCACACGTTACTTAGAAGACTATCCAATGAACATAGACCTTACAGTTTAGTAATTATAACAAGATTAATGCTACTAATGTCAAACGCCAATTTCTAGTTAGTAAGCTATTGATCTTCACAGAAGGAAGGGCTACACAGTGGTATCCAGAATCTCAGACCTTCCAAAGCTGTCTACAGCATTCAGTAAAAAAAATAATAATAATAAAATAAGGAAATAAAACTGCCTGCTCAGCGACTGCATCTTTATCCATTAAATTGTGGTGGCTGAGAATACAGACTTTGGACCCACACTGTCAGGGCAGAAATCCTGACTCGATCACTTATCAGCAGTGAGATCTTGAGCAGCTTCCTGGACCTGCCTCTGCCTCAGTTTTCTCCAACATAAAATGTAATTGATGTTTCTTATCTCATGGAGTCATTTGAGGATACAGTGAGCATTTGAAACAGTACCTAAACACAAAATAAGTGCCATGTAACTGTTTGCTGGTATCAATCAGTAAAAGATTGTTACAGGATTAAAACTCTTCTACAGTTTGGTTGAAAGTTGCCATAGTTATGCAATTTATAGAAAGTATTTTTTATTTTTCCCATAATAAAATGATCACATTTTAATATACAGCATAGAATGGATCTATCTCAGCTCTTCAAACTATAATCTCTTCTTACTTAAGGGAGGGGCAGGAGCCCTGAAAATGATGTAGCGTGTTCTAGAAGAAAGTCAGGTATTACAATTCAATGTAAAATCACTTAGGTCTCCACAGCTGATATACGGACACAAGGGCCAAGAGCATTATCCAGAGGTCTAGCCTAGGACTTATTTCTAACCTCCAGCTTTGGGTTCTAAAGAGGAGTAACTGAGCAAGTAACTGAACTCCTCTGGTTTAAACCTCCCTGTCTGTAATAAATGGTTAAACCAAACTAAGGATGAGAGCTCACAGAATGGAAAGGAATCTCAGAAACCATTTGGCTGAATCCCACTTCATTTCTCAAAAAGAATATTGAAGACCAGATACTTATTCTCAAAGTGGTGTTCCAAAGATCATGTTTGAGAGAGGTGGCTATCTTTGGTGACTAGAGAGTTTGCCTGACGGACAAGGGGTATGAAAAGAGTCTGGGCAGAAGGCAGAAAGCTTCAATTCAGGGGTCTCTGTCTCTATGTACTTTAGAAAGTCACCTCCTCTCTGTGCCTCAGACTCCTTGACTGTAAGACTAGAGAAGAAGGAAGAAAGCAATATGAATTAAGTCTCAGTATTTATCAGGCACTGTATTAGGCAATAAATTCCCATGATTCATTTCATGACCTTGTTACTGAGTTTCAACTATATGCTAGTTGGTGGATTGCTTCAAATACATATTCCCAGTCCTCATCCAGAGAGATTTATATCAGTAGGTTAGGAATCAGACTCAAAGTCCACATTTTTAACTGAGTTGACACTAAGGCAGATTACTCAGGGACAGGTGATTTATGGGCCAAACTTTACAAAATACTGTTACAGCAACTCCAGTAGAGGCAAGAATGCAAATATGAAAAGCATGGTCTGTGCCCTCAAGGTGCTCACATGTGGACTAGAAGGTAACTATGCTCACAAAAAATTGTATCAGAATATACTAATTGGTGAATTCATTGTTTACAAAGTAGAACAGAAGAGTGGGAAGGTTCCCATGTCTATCAAAGGGGCTCAGGCGAGACGTCCCAAAAGACACAGGGTATGAACAGAATCTTAGAGGAGTAAGAGGATGAAGATGAGTGGAGGAGGGGTGGGGGGCAGTTTGTCATGAGAAGACATGGCATGTTTCTGCACATGGTAAGAACAGTGTGTACAAACGTGCATACATGAGAATGACTTGCTACAAGTCGCTCAGTACTGGAGGGGTGTAAGGGGTGACCAGAAGGGGCAGGTGTAATATTTAGAGGCAAAGCGGAGCAGGCAGGGTCTCCAATTATGAATAGCTCCACAGATCTTACAGAAGAGTTTAGACTTCACCCTATGGGGTTTGGAAATGGGGAGATTACATGTCCAAATGAGAGAAGGATCACTCTGGCAGCAAACTTTAAGGTAGACCAGATAGAAGGATTCCAGAATTCAGACCAGGGTTTAAAGGCTTAGACTAGGGCATTACTTAGGTAGGGGAAAAAATGAGTATATTAAGATATTTGGAAAGTGAGATTGCATCTTAAGGGGGCCGACATTTTGAGATATTTAAAATGCAGAATTGTCAGAGCTTTATGATTAATTATACGTCCATGGTAAAGAAAACCAGAGTCAAGAATATACTTTGTGGCACAAAGTAGGCACCCAAACATCCCTGTTAAATTGGTTAGCTAGATGGGGACACACACACAGAGAGACACACTCTGAAGACAACAGAAGAAGAGGGACCCCAAAAGGACGATCTCTTGCCTTGACTGCCTCAGCAAGAAGTTATTAGATGAAAGAATATTAGGAATTTAATACTAATTAGAGGCCCTTTATCTGGTCATATTTCCTTTGCCTGGTGCCTACCAAGCCCAGTGTTGGTTTAGGGAACTCACTTTCCTTAGAGGAATCGAGTGCAAGACTTTCCACTCCAAGAGACCAGCTCATGAGCTGTCTTGAAAACAAACCAGGTCCTCTAGAGCAGCTATGACAATAAGATTCTGAAACACCAACTCAAAGAGAGAAAATCCCACTTACTCACAGCCAGCAGATACAGCTCTTGGCTCAGGTGGGTGGGTAGGAGGTCACACAGTCGAGGCGAATGTAACAGCAGGACCCCAGCTTTTGTACGGCTCACACCCAGCCATCTGGGTTGAGAACATCATGCTTGCCAAGTAAAACATTCAGACAAAACCTCCATGGTCCCAGCCAGTTTAAACCTCTGACCTCCGTGTTTCTGAATCCTCTATAACATATTCTAGGTAAACACTGGAGAACTGCCTTAGGTTTTTCTGTTTCCATTCCTCACACCAGATCAGCCTGTTGTGTAATGTGATCCAGCGGCATTCATATACGGTTTCTCTGTCCAGAGAACCAGATCCAGGCATTCTTTTCCTTCTTCTCTTTCTGTGTTAGTTTTTTAGGGCTGCCCTACCAAGTTGCCATTAACTAGGTGGCTTAAACAACACACATGTATTCTCAGAGTTCTGGAGGTCTACAGTCCAAAACTAAGGTACTGGCAGAGTGGTGCCTGCTGAAGGCTGGAAAAGAAGGCTCTGTTCCAGGCCTCTCTCTTTGGTTTGTATGTGGCCATCTTCTCCCTGTGTCTCTTCNCTAGTTGGTGGATTGCTTCAAATACATATTCCCAGTCCTCATCCAGAGAGATTTGTATCAGTAGGTTAGGAATCAGACTCAAAGTCCACATTTCTAACTGAGTTGACACTAAGGCAGATTACTCGGGGACAGGTGATTTATGGGCCAAACTTTACAAAATACTGTTACAGCAACTCCAGTAGAGGCAAGAATGCAAATATGAAAAGCATGGTCTGTGCCCTCAAGGTGCTCACATGTGGACTAGAAGGTAACTATGCTCACAAAAAATTGTATCAGAATATACTAATTGGTGAATTCATTGTTTACAAAGTAGAACAGAAGAGTGGGAAGGTTCCCATGTCTATCAAAGGGGCTCAGGCGAGACGTCCCAAAAGACACAGGGTATGAACAGAATCTTAGAGGAGTAAGAGGATGAAGATGAGTGGAGGAGGGGTGGGGGGCAGTTTGTCATGAGAAGACATGGCATGTTTCTGCACATGGTAAGAACAGTGTGTACAAACGTGCATACATGAGAATGACTTGCTACAAGTCGCTCAGTACTGGAGGGGTGTAAGGGGTGACCAGAAGGGGCAGGTGTAATATTTAGAGGCAAAGCGGAGCAGGCAGGGTCTCCAATTATGAATAGCTCCACAGATCTTACAGAAGAGTTTAGACTTCACCCTATGGGGTTTGGAAATGGGGAGATTACATGTCCAAATGAGAGAAGGATCACTCTGGCAGCAAACTTTAAGGTAGACCAGATAGAAGGATTCCAGAATTCAGACCAGGGTTTAAAGGCTTAGACTAGGGCATTACTTAGGTAGGGGAAAAAATGAGTATATTAAGATATTTGGAAAGTGAGATTGCATCTTAAGGGGGCCGACATTTTGAGATATTTAAAATGCAGAATTGTCAGAGCTTTATGATTAATTATACGTCCATGGTAAAGAAAACCAGAGTCAAGAATATACTTTGTGGCACAAAGTAGGCACCCAAACATCCCTGTTAAATTGGTTAGCTAGATGGGGACACACACACACAGAGACACACTCTGAAGACAACAGAAGAAGAGGGACCCCAAAAGGACGATCTCTTGCCTTGACTGCCTCAGCAAGAAGTTATTAGATGAAAGAATATTAGGAGTTTAATACTAATTAGAGGCCCTTTATCTGGTCATATTTCCTTTGCCTGGTGCCTACCAAGCCCAGTGTTGGTTTAGGGAACTCACTTTCCTTAGAGGAATCGAGTGCAAGACTTTCCACTCCAAGAGACCAGCTCATGAGCTGTCTTGAAAACAAACCAGGTCCTCTAGAGCAGCTATGACAATAAGATTCTGAAACACTAACTCAAAGAGAGAAAATCCCACTTACTCACAGCCAGCAGATACAGCTCTTGGCTCAGGTGGGTGGGTAGGAGGTCACACAGTCGAGGCGAATGTAACAGCAGGACCCCAGCTTTTGTACGGCTCACACCCAGCCATCTGGGTTGAGAACATCATGCTTGCCAAGTAAAACATTCAGACAAAACCTCCATGGTCCCAGCCAGTTTAAACCTCTGACCTCCGTGTTTCTGAATCCTCTATAACATATTCTAGGTAAACACTGGAGAACTGCCTTAGGTTTTTCTGTTTCCATTCCTCACACCAGATCAGCCTGTTGTGTAATGTGATCCAGCGGCATTCATATACGGTTTCTCTGTCCAGAGAACCAGATCCAGGCATTCTTTTCCTTCTTCTCTTTCTGTGTTAGTTTTTTAGGGCTGCCCTACCAAGTTGCCATTAACTAGGTGGCTTAAACAACACACATGTATTCTCAGAGTTCTGGAGGTCTACAGTCCAAAACTAAGGTACTGGCAGAGTGGTGCCTGCTGAAGGCTGGAAAAGAAGGCTCTGTTCCAGGCCTCTCTCTTTGGTTTGTATGTGGCCATCTTCTCCCTGTGTCTCTTCCCTTCACCTTCCCTCAACCTGCGTCTCTATATCCTTATCTCTCCTTATTATAATGACACCAGTCATACTGGTCAAGAGCTCCCCCTAATGGCCTCATCTTAATTATCTCTGTAAAGGCCCTGTCTCCAAATAAGGTTACATTCTGAGGTGCTGAGGATTAGGACTTCTACATATGACATTTGGGGAGGATACAGTTCAACTTGTGTATGTGTGTGCTAAATCGCTTCAGTCATGCCCGACTCTTTGCGACCCTGTGGACTATAGCCCGCCAAGCTCCTCTGTCCATGGGTTCTCCAGGCAGGAATACTGGAGAGGGTTGCCATGCCCTTTTCCAGGGGATCTTCCTGACCCAGGGATCCAATCTGTGTCTCTTACATATCCTGCATTGGCAGGCAAGTTCTTTACCACTAGAGCCACCTGGAAAACCCACATTTCAACTCATAGCACCTATTGATTAACTCCAAGCAGATATCATCAAGAAAAAGCTCTGCTCTTACTTTGGGAATGGAAGTCAGAGGAGACCAGAAGATGTTCTCACGCTCTCATCACAGGGAGGGCAGAAGTACAGAGCTCTGCAGGCTAGCAAAGCTAGGTAAGAAGATGCTTACTTAATTAATGCTTATGCCATTGAGTCCTTCTTTCAACTGACCTCTTTAAATCATCCTCCCCCTGAGAAAGTGCTGCCCTAAGAAAACTGCTGCATTTAAAACAGATAACCAACAAAGACCTCCTGCATAGCACAGGGAACTCTGCACAGTGTTATGTGGCAGGCTGGAAGGGAGTGGAGTCTGGGGAGCATGGACGCATGTGTGTGCACGGCTGCATGGCTTTGCTGCATACCTGAAGCCATCACAATGCTGTTAAATGGCTATACTCCAATCTCCAATATAAAAATAAAAATTTTACCAAAAAAAGAAAAATCATTTCCTCACATTGTTACCATCCATTCTCACCCTTCATCTTCTGTTCACCCACGTTATTACCTCAGTTAATATCACAGAGAAAGGAGCCAGGGTCTAATAATTTGAAAATGCTAAATATTAGCTCTTCATCAGTTTTGAGAGAACTTTTCCTTTATCTCCTTTCCCAGCGCACTGACAACAAATACAACCCAAGGAAGATCCAAAACCAAGTCCCAGACGCTTCTTTTCCATCACGTTGGTCCCCAGGACCCCACGAAAAGCCAACGGCAGTCACTATCTCAAAATAACAGAACTTCCCACTTCATAGAAGAGAAGCTGCAAGCCCAAGAGAAAGAGTCTATAAACCCACCAAAAGGAAAAGGCTCCAATGAGAGCATCTCTCTTCTCTGTCAAAATCAAGATGTCTCCACCCACACTGTAGACGGAGGCCCCAGTTCTGGCCCAGCCGGTGACAGTGAACCAGTGCACGGTGATGAGACCAGATCAAATGATGCCCACACAAGGCCAGACCACACCACTGCAAGACAGACCCCCATGGGTCCCGGGGAAGGTGGAGGAGACTTCAAAGACAAGCCCCAAACATCAACCTGCCTGGAGTTGTTTGAAAAGGTCAGAAAAGCTCACTACCTCCGGCACCGGACCCCCNCAGACCCCCCTGGGTCCCGGGGAAGGTGGAGGAGACTTCAAAGACAAGCCCCAAACATCAACCTGCCTGGAGTTGTTTGAAAAGGTCAGAAAAGCTCACTACCTCCGGCACCGGACCCCCCCTGAGTCTGAGAGATTGCTTAGCATTGCGGAGATCTTCGGGCACAAGGAATCCTCACAGTCCAGGGCAGAAAAGGGATGTGAGAACAGGTTGACCATCTAAGTTACTTCATCTTTAATCATCCACTATATCCACATAGTATCATGTGTCATAATTACTCTAGTTATATATATATATATATACACGAATATATAGATATAGATTTTATTTTAACCTTAGTATTTTTTCCCTTTTATGAGAGTATAATGTTTCACTAAATGAGCAATACTAGGATGAAAAATGGAGAGATGAATCTTCTGAAGCCATTTAAAGCAATATACACATATTGATAACGTTACCAAAAATAGGAATCTACATTGATGCCTAGACTTTTCCTGAAAGCTAAAATATTAAGGGTCCTGCTTACATTTGCCACCCTTTTCTTATAGGAGGTTCTTACGGTGCCATCTGCTGGCAGAATGGTGTGGCTTTTCTGTTTGTTTTAGTTTCACATGTAAAGGTAAGGCTAGGAGGTCAATTGAAAATATGTACATAATACAGTCGATAAATAAAACTTTCTCTCTCATACAGTTCTGTGTTCTTTTTTGAAGCCCTTTCCTTACTTCTTTTATTTCCAAATAGTTCCATTTTGGTTTTCTCATTCCCACTTTCAACCTGCTCTTATCAACTTTTTTGGATCCTAATAAAAAAAATAATTAACAATTTATAAGAAATGTTCCCCCTTTAACCTTTTCTTTCAAGTAGCAAAACAATGGGAGAAGGCAGAACAGGAGCAACAGAACTGACTGATGAATACCTGGTTTATTAACACTGGCCACGACTGGGCTGACAGGGTTAGGAACACCAGCCGTGGAGAACCACCTGTGCAAACTTCCAAGCCCTTTACTGTGTTCTTTCTCCTTGTCTATCTCCATTACAAGCACCCTCCACAGGGGTGGAGTTCTCAACATGATTCATCCCACTTCTGAAAGGCTCTTTTCTCTGTGCTGACCGTAACTTCAGGACAGGGCCATTACCAAGGCAGCAAGGACTTAGCCAGAGCCCAGCCCTCTCCTCCACTTGATTAACTACCCCTGTTTCAAGCAAACCTCAGTCTCATGGATTTGAGAAATAAACATTTTGCATGGTCCTCCTTGTTACCCTGCTTGTATATCTTCATATATCTGATGGACCTAGATTTGCTGGTAGCTCTACCTCCAAAATTTTTTACATTCTATTTCAATTTAGATTTCATTAACTGCAACAAAATTGTGCGTTTACAAATCTTCTGCTCAGTTGCTTCAGTCGTATCCAACTCTTTGCGACCTCATGGCCTGCAGGCTCCTCCTTGCAGGGATTTCCCAGGCAAGAATATTGGAGTGGGTTGTCATTTCCTTCTCCAAGGGACTTTCCTGACCCAGGGATCAAACCCACATCTTCTATGTCTCCTGTATTGCAGATGGACTCTTTACCACTAGCGCCATTAAATCTTCTACATACATTGATTTTATTCTTTTTTTATGTTAATTTTTTTAAATTTTTTTCTGGAAGAATGCTGTGCTTTAATCAAATTTTATATGTATTTTAATTATAATGTATACTATTTTAATATACATTTTATTCATAATGTGTAAGTACAGTCTAGGTTTGATACAGGATATTTTTTTAAATAAATGTATTTATTTTAATTGGAGGTTAATTACTTTACAAGGATTCCCATAAGGATTTTNACTGGAGTGGGTTGTCATTTCCTTCTCCAAGGGACTTTCCTGACCCAGGGATCAAACCCACATCTTCTATGCCTCCTGTATTGCAGATGGACTCTTTACCACTAGCGCCATCAAATCTTCTACATACATTGATTTTATTCTTTTTTTTTATGTTAATTTTTTTTAATTTTTTTCTGGAAGAATGCTGTGCTTTAATCAAATTTTATATGTATTTTAATTATAATGTATACTATTTTAATATACATTTTATTCATAATGTGTAAGTACAGTCTAGGTTTGATACAGGATATTTTTTTAAATAAATGTATTTATTTTAATTGGAGGTTAATTACTTTATAAGGATTCCCATAAGGATTTTATTCTTATCATTTCACCGGCCTAATTTATTTTCCTTCTTCAGTATGAAGGATACAATACTTTTATTGATAAAACTCAACACAACCACAGGGAAAGCAGCCACAGAAGACCTTGTTGTCTGACCCATTAAGTTCTATAGAACAGCGTAAATCCTTTATCTTTTCAAACCACACAGAGACCCAGGATGGCTCTCACCCAATCAGCTTAAAGTCACTCATTCATTCATTCCAGAGGTCTCACCTAGTGATAGGTGTGCTCCCAAAAGACATCTGAAAATGCCTAGAGATACTTTGGGGGTTGTCACAATCCAAATGAGGGAGCATTCAAAGACCCCAACCTACATACCGTTGCANAGTACATATAAAAGTTACATTTATACTATTTACAGTCTATTAACTGTACAATAACATTTTGTCTCTTAAAAAAGTACATGCCTTAATCTTAAAATATTTTATTGCTAAAAAAAAATGTCAAGACTATTGCAATAGCAACGTCAAAGATCACAGCAGACTACCATAATCTGTACAATAATAATGAAAAATTTGAAATATTATGAGAATTGACAAAATTTGTCACAGACAGGAAGTAAGTAAATGACTTGCTTAACAGGGGATAATAAACTTGCTCAATGTAGGTTTGACACAAACTTTAGTTTGTAAAAATGCAATGTCTGTAAAGCACGTAAAGTGAAACNTACCATAATCTGTACAATAATAATGAAAAATTTGAAATATTATGAGAATTGACAAAATTTGTCACAGACAGGAAGTAAGTAAATGACTTGCTTAACAGGGGATAATAAACTTGCTCAATGTAGGTTTGACACAAACTTTAGTTTGTAAAAATGCAATGTCTGTAAAGCATGTAAAGTGAAACACAATAAAATGAGGCTGTATAAGTAACACAGGTATTTATCACATGGTCCTCATCTCAAATGTGGCTTAAGATTTACAGAAGGAAAGATTTTACCTAATTATATGTAATATGAACCATACCCCAGCTTTCCCAACTTGCCACCATTTATTGTCATCCATGTGTTGCTGTTCTGTGTCTTATTAGTAGGCATTAATCAATTAGCAATTGTAAATGATTGTTTGAAGTGTTCAATTAAGTCAATTACTTTGAAATGTTCAAGCTTAATTCCACTAAAAATGTACTATGAAACTGGTAATAAACAAACATTTTTGGTAAAAGGAAAATACATAGTAAATATACATAGACTTCAAACAATTTAATACATGTTGTTTGGAGTCAAAACCAATACCAGCATGAACTTGCTCAACTCAAAATTAGTAGTAGTAAAATATTATTCCAAAAGTGTGTCATAAGGAGAAAATGTATGCAAACTATATAAGTAAAAGTCACTCAGTCATGTCCAACTCTTTGCAATCCCATGGACTGTAGCCTGTCAGGCTCCACTGTCCGTGGAATTCTCTAGGCAAGAATACTGGAGTGGATTGCCACTGCCTTCTCTGGGGATCTTCCCAACCCAGGGATCAAACCCAGGTCTCTCACACTGCAGGTGAATTCTTTACTGTCTGAGCCACCAGNTGTCAGGCTCCACTGTCCGTGGAATTCTCTAGGCAAGAATACTGGAGTGGATTGCCATTGCCTTCTCTGGGGATCTTCCCAACCCAGGGATCAAACCCAGGTCTCTCACACTGCAGGTGAATTCTTTACTGTCTGAGCCACCAGGGAAGCCTATTTAATTACGTAATTCATGACCAGGAGATTTTTAAACACTTTTGCTCAGGACTATTTGTTCATATCAAGGCACAAGGAGTGAGATTAAGGTCACTGACAATGTGTTCAAAAGCAAAGCCCAAAAACTAGAACTGCCAAACTGACTGAAATGTCTCAGAGTGGTGTTCAGCAGAAGTGGGCAAATGTGTGCCCGCAGAGCCATCACTGAGTCCTCAGCCTAGTTCCTTCTTAGCTTGAGCTCCAGCAAGCAAGATAGAATAAAGAGAATGATTAATGATTCCAATAATTACTTTGATCTTTTTGCATAGATAATTTTTTCTAATTAAAATATAGTTAATGTATAATGTGTTAGTTTGAAGTGTGCAACAAAGTGATTCATTTATACATACACACACATATATATACATACATATATTCTTTTTCAGATTCTTTGCCATCATAGATTACAAGATATTGCATGTACTTCTCTGTGCTCTTAGTAGGTCTTTATTATTTACCTATTTTATTTATAGTAGTAAATTTATATTAATTCCAAACTCCTATTTTAGCCCCCACTTTTCCCTTTGGTAATCATAAATTTGTTTTTCATGTGAATCTATTTCTAGTTTGTATTGGGTTGGCCACAAAGTTCATTTGCCTTCTTGTATGATGGTACCAAACAAACTTTTTGGCCAACCCAATAAATAAGTTGCTTTGTATAATTTTATTTTTAGATTCCACAAACAAATGCTATCATATGATATTTGTCTTTATCTGACTTATTTCACTTAGTATGATCATCTCTAGGCCCATCTGTGTTGCTGCAAGTGGCATTATTTCATTCTTTTCTTTAAAATTTTTGAATTGAAGGATAATTGCTATACAGAATTTTGTGATTTTCTGTTATACATCAATAAGAATCAGCCATAGGCAGACCCATGTCCCCTCCCTCCCAAACCTCCCTCCCATCTCCCTCCCTACTCCACCCTTCAGCCTGTCACAGAGCCCCTCTTTGTGTTCCCTGAGTAAATTCCCATTGGTTATCTNAGTACATATAAAAGTTACATTTATACTATTTACAGTCTATTAACTGTACAATAACATTTTGTCTCTTAAAAAAGTACATGCCTTAATCTTAAAATATTTTATTGCTAAAAAAAAATGTCAAGACTATTGCAATAGCAACGTCAAAGATCACAGCAGACTACCATAATCTGTACAATAATAATGAAAAATTTGAAATATTATGAGAATTGACAAAATTTGTCACAGACAGGAAGTAAGTAAATGACTTGCTTAACAGGGGATAATAAACTTGCTCAATGTAGGTTTGACACAAACTTTAGTTTGTAAAAATGCAATGTCTGTAAAGCATGTAAAGTGAAACACAATAAAATGAGGCTGTATAAGTAACACAGGTATTTATCACATGGTCCTCATCTCAAATGTGGCTTAAGATTTACAGAAGGAAAGATTTTACCTAATTATATGTAATATGAACCATACCCCAGCTTTCCCAACTTGCCACCATTTATTGTCATCCATGTGTTGCTGTTCTGTGTCTTATTAGTAGGCATTAATCAATTAGCAATTGTAAATGATTGTTTGAAGTGTTCAATTAAGTCAATTACTTTGAAATGTTCAAGCTTAATTCCACTAAAAATGTACTATGAAACTGGTAATAAACAAACATTTTTGGTAAAAGGAAAATACATAGTAAATATACATAGACTTCAAACAATTTAATACATGTTGTTTGGAGTCAAAACCAATACCAGCATGAACTTGCTCAACTCAAAATTAGTAGTAGTAAAATATTATTCCAAAAGTGTGTCATAAGGAGAAAATGTATGCAAACTATATAAGTAAAAGTCACTCAGTCATGTCCAACTCTTTGCAATCCCATGGACTGTAGCCTGTCAGGCTCCACTGTCCGTGGAATTCTCTAGGCAAGAATACTGGAGTGGATTGCCACTGCCTTCTCTGGGGATCTTCCCAACCCAGGGATCAAACCCAGGTCTCTCACACTGCAGGTGAATTCTTTACTGTCTGAGCCACCAGGGAAGCCTATTTAATTACGTAATTCATGACCAGGAGATTTTTAAACACTTTTGCTCAGGACTATTTGTTCATATCAAGGCACAAGGAGTGAGATTAAGGTCACTGACAATGTGTTCAAAAGCAAAGCCCAAAAACTAGAACTGCCAAACTGACTGAAATGTCTCAGAGTGGTGTTCAGCAGAAGTGGGCAAATGTGTGCCCGCAGAGCCATCACTGAGTCCTCAGCCTAGTTCCTTCTTAGCTTGAGCTCCAGCAAGCAAGATAGAATAAAGAGAATGATTAATGATTCCAATAATTACTTTGATCTTTTTGCATAGATAATTTTTTCTAATTAAAATATAGTTAATGTATAATGTGTTAGTTTGAAGTGTGCAACAAAGTGATTCATTTATACATACACACACATATATATACATACATATATTCTTTTTCAGATTCTTTGCCATCATAGATTACAAGATATTGCATGTACTTCTCTGTGCTCTTAGTAGGTCTTTATTATTTACCTATTTTATTTATAGTAGTAAATTTATATTAATTCCAAACTCCTATTTTAGCCCCCACTTTTCCCTTTGGTAATCATAAATTTGTTTTTCATGTGAATCTATTTCTAGTTTGTATTGGGTTGGCCACAAAGTTCATTTGCCTTCTTGTATGATGGTACCAAACAAACTTTTTGGCCAACCCAATAAATAAGTTGCTTTGTATAATTTTATTTTTAGATTCCACAAACAAATGCTATCATATGATATTTGTCTTTATCTGACTTATTTCACTTAGTATGATCATCTCTAGGCCCATCTGTGTTGCTGCAAGTGGCATTATTTCATTCTTTTCTTTTCTTTAAAATTTTTGAATTGAAGGATAATTGTTATACAGAATTTTGTGATTTTCTGTTATATATCAATAAGAATCAGCCATAGGCAGACCCATGTCCCCTCCCTCCTAAACCTCCCTCCCATCTCCCTCCCTACTCCACCCTTCAGCCTGTCACAGAGCCCCTCTTTGTGTTCCCTGAGTAAATTCCCATTGGTTATCTATTTTACATATGGAAGCTACTCAAAAATTCTGAGTTTGTACTCTCTAAAGAAAAGGAGGGGAACACTTTATGAAAAATATCATTCCTGTATGAATGCTTATACATATTTTACAAAAGTCTATCTGATCTTTTATTTAATAATATTAAAATAATATGATCCTGCAATTCCACTCCTGGGCATATACCCAGAGAAAACACTACTTCAAAAAGATACATGTAACATGGATATTTCATTCTTTTTTAAAGGCTGAATAATATCCCATTGTGTATATAAACCACATCTTCTTTATCTATTCATCTGTCACTGAACACTTAGGTTGCTTCCATGTCTGGGCTATTGTAAATAGCTGCTGCTATGAGCATTACATGTATCTTTTTGAAGTAGAATTTCCTCTGGATATATGCCCAGGAGTAGAATTGCAGTAGATTTTTGTAAAATGTGTATAAACCTTCATCTAGGAATGATACTTTTCTTAAAGTGTTTCCCTCCTTTTCTTTAGAGAGTACAAACTCACACAGTTTTTGAGTAGTTTCCTCAAAAACTAGCTATGAAAGAAACATGCCCTCATGGTCTCTGATGGTGGCTCACCGCCAGTGCTCACATCCATAATGTGGCAACTCCCAGGATGTGAGTGGGAGATGATCATGTTTCAGGGAGCTCCATTTCCAGCCTAGATTTGAACAGTTGCTGTAATATGTTTTTCAAGTTCCAGCAAATTTGGTACAATTTTTCAGCAGTGTATTCATCCAGGTCCATCTGAAAATAAAAGGAAAACTAAATATAATTTAGGTCTTAAAATTAAAGGAAAATATTCTAAAAGTCTAAGATTTTTTAAATATGAGTTAAGAGGCATTTAACATATAGAAGAAGACACAAAGTTAATGAAGAAAAGAGATTAGCAAGATAGTGCCCGACTCTTTGCAACCCCATGGACTACAGCATGCCAGGCTTCCCTATCCCTCACCATCTTCCAGAATTTGCCCAAGTTCATGTCCATTGAATCAGTGATGCCATCCAACCACCTCATCCTCTGCCTTTGGCCTTCGATCTTTCCCAATCTCAGGGTGTTTTCCAATAAGTCTGCTCTTCACATTGTGTGGCCAAAGGATTGTAGCTGCAGCTGCAGACTCAGTCCTTCCAATGAGTGTTCAGGGTTGACTTCCTTTAAGACTGACTGGTGTGATCTCCTCGCTGTCCAAGGGACTAAGAGTCTTCTTCAGCACCACAGTTGGAAAGCATCAGTTCTTCAGTACTCTGCCTTCTTTATGGTCTAGCTCTCACAAATAAGTCCCTGCATTAAAAACAGAATACAGACCTCAATTCTTTTTGTTTTCCNAAGTCTGCTCTTCACATTGTGTGGCCAAAGGATTGTAGCTGCAGCTGCAGACTCAGTTCTTCCAATGAGTGTTCAGGGTTGATTTCCTTTAAGACTGACTGGTATGATCTCCTTGCTGTCCAAGGGACTAAGCCTCTTCTTCAGTATCACAGTTGGAAAGCATCAGTTCTTCAGTACTCTGCCTTCTTTATGGTCCAGCTCTCACAAATAAGTCCCTGCATTAAAAACAGAACACAGACCTCAATTCTTTTTCTTTTTGGCTGCACTGTGCCACATGTGGGATCTTAGTTCCCTGCCCAGGGATGGAACCTTTGACCCTTGCAATGAAAGTGTGGAGTCTTAACTACTGGACTGCCCAGGAAGTCCAGGAAACTCAGTTCTGAAATTAAGGCTTGTAATTATTTTAGCAGCAATAAAACAAGTGGCTTTTTTCTCCTATTGTAACAACCAATTCCCTACGGATATTCCTTCATTATAGAAAACAAAGAATGATTATTTATCCATACCTAAATTTATTCATATTCAGGAGTAACTCATATTTAGGAGAATTTCCTCTCTGAAATCTGGTTCAGAGTATTCAGAATCTCTAGATTGACAAGTTCTATAGTGCATTTCTTCTTTACCATTTCATCCTAAATAGCTCTAAAAAATAAAAAAGCCTGGTTATCTTGTTTATCTCAGTCATCTTGGAGTTTTTCTGTTGGATATTGGAAATGTAAAGGCTTTAGGGATTAACTAATTCAACCTTAGTCAGTGTTCTTCAAATCATGAGAAAAATGACTGCACTCCTTTTCAGTGACTTCCCACCATTGATGTTGGTTTACAGTTGAAAGCTCGTTTACCCTGTTGTAAACCAGTGACCCTCCCTAATGGCCAAGATAGCAGGTCCTATCAAGTCACCTTGAGAGCAAAGAGATTACTTATGTGCTTATTTCCCAAAGGGTATTCTAAGAGATGTTGCTAAGGTGCTACAGGGGAAAAAAAACTAAGCTAAAAACAAGTTTGGAGAAATTTGGGTTGAAAAGGAAAATAAATTTCTCTACTATGGGAACTCTGAATATGCTAAGGTTATAAAGAATGTCTACAGGGAAACTGTCATGCTGAATTTCCCTAAATGAGATGATCATGAAAATTTTGTCCATAATCATCTTCAGGGAATATGATGATTCACTAAGCACATCTCAGAGACAATCTCTTGGAATAGAAATTAGAGTAAGATGAATTTTTATCTCATAAAGTTCAAGTAGTCAGCTAAAATCTTACAAAGTCCAGAAGGCAATATCAGGAATGTCATTTTTCTTAGAGGGCATTTTCCTCACAAGTTGCCAAAGTACTCATATACACACACTCACACATGTGTATATATAAACACACAAATGTGGCAACAGCCTTACAAAAATTCATGGGGTAAAATGACAGACATAATAAGAAGTGAGGAAATATTTGTGGTTGTTCAGTTGCCTTATATGTATTATATGTTATTAAAGGGTAATATTTGCTTCATTTAACACAGGAGAAATCTGAAGTTTAGAGATCTAAATGCATCTGGATCCTGCATAGAAACTATGAAGTGGAAGTGGGAGACTGAGGCTACTACTATCAAGCTCCAAAGCCCCTGTTTTCCCCACTACATTATAGAACCTTCCTTGCTGCTGCTACTGCTAAGTCACTTCAGTCGTGTCTGACTCTGTGCAACCCCATAGATGGCAGCCCACCAGTCTCTGCTGTCCCTGGGATTCTCCAGGCAAGAACACTGGAGTGAGTTGCCATTTCCTTCTCCAGTGCATGAAAGTGAAAAGTGAA
>SJYW01004647.1:144509-155923 GCA_006410735.1 Raphicerus campestris | reverse complement strand
CAAAGAGTCAGACACGACTGAGTGACTGAACTGAACTGAACCAGTTTCTCTTTTTCATTCAAAGAGAGACAAAGACTCTCCAGAGCAATATATCTCCTTTAAGACCATCTTTTAACAGTTTTTCTTTGAAAACATAAATTGTGTACAGTTCATTCTTCCTTAGATCAGTCATTTTCATTTGATCTTTATTTTTTATAAAATAATTACTTCTCAAATTATTTCACTTACTCTACTTGACCCTATAAAGTAAACTTTGGGGTTATACATTCTGGGTTCAAAATGTAAAAGATACAAGAATGCAGCAGAACCCTTACCATCCATGACCCCTAGCAGAATTGCTCTTCTCTATATGAAACTGATGTTTTCAGCAACAGTTTTCTCCTATCTTTTCACTTGCATTTTATGCACATCTGAGCAATAGATATATAAAACTTAATCTTTTCTCTTTACACAAATGGTAGCATATTATGCATTCTTAACTTTGCTTTTCTTTTCCTTAATAAGGAGTATTGGAAAGCATTCTCTATCAATACCTAACCAGTTTATTCACATTTGGTGTTTCTGAAGAGTTTTATCTACCAACCATCACTTCTTTACTAGTCTCTTGATAATCAGCATTTGGATCATTTCTGATAATTTTCTAGCTTAGTATTGCAATGAAAATATCTCTAAATAGATCATTGAATCCTACAAGTAAAATTGCTGGCTCAAATTGTATTTGCATTTGCTGCTAATATCTTTAGAAAATGTATTTTATTCAATTTGAATAAATCATGTTTATGATAAAAATTCAAAAGAAATAAGAAAGGCATAAAAATATAATTCTGCTTCATAACCTATTTCTGCAGTCACTCAGTTTTCTCTCTAGAGATAACTGATATCAGGTTATTATATCCTTTCAGAGATATTGTCTATAGAGAGCAGTGTTTAATCTAATTTGGGTATATTTGCATATTCTGTATTCCATGGAGATCAAAATGCTCTTACCAAGAAGGTGATTAACAAAATAACACCAAGTAGGGCAACCACTGAAATTCAGTGTCACCACTGAAATTCAGTGTCAGGCAGAGTCCAATCAAAGATCTCTGATCAGAGTAATGATTTTGTAATTTCCAGTTGTCATTGGAAGGAAACATAGTTATGGNACAAAATAACACCAAGTAGGGCAACCACTGAAATTCAGTGTCACCACTGAAATTCAGTGTCAGGCAGAGTCCAATCAAAGATCTCTGATCAGAGTAATGATTTTGTAATTTCCAGTTGTCATTGGAAGGAAACATAGTTATTGATGCCAGTCACTTCCATGTTCCTGGTCAGAGATTTTCAATCCCATTCCAATTTAGAGTAATTACCCTCTGCATTTCGCCTGTGGTAGTCATCAGAATTTGCTTCACCATCATCTTGGATTCCTCTTTGGTTCCTTCCTGTATTTCCTGGGTTCTTTTGTGAATCTTGTATGTTTCTTGGTTTATGCCCTTGTTTCGTTGGAGCACATGCTCAGGTACCTTTTGATGGAAAAGGCCTGGGGATTAAATTTTTATCTTGGACAAGAGAGGAGCCCCAATCTCAGTTCGGAGGCAGCCAGGGAAGCAGGAGCTCCCTGACTCAGGGGACAGTCTTGTTCTACTCAGACCCTCACCTAGCAGGGGAGCATCGCCCGTTATGGAGGATGCTCATTCACTTTATCCAGAAACACTCAGGCTCATCTGAATCATCCTCCACCAGGAGTTCTGGGACCCTGTGGCCAGTCAGAGTGACGTGTAGAATCAACCCCCCTCGCCATCTCTTTGCTTTAGCCCTTCATCCCTGACTTCAGCCGTGCACGTGCTGCTCCTGAACTACTCAGGGATTGTGCATTTACATCGAGTTGGTTGTGCTGTCTCACCACATGCCTGGTAGGGTCTGCTAAGTGAGCTGCTCTTTGTCATCTACTTTCCAGATTTCATATTGCTCTAAAGCTTTCGGCCCTCCTGTCTCATCTGGGAAGATTTATATCTTTATTTTAAATGGCTTTAGGACTGAGGATTTGGGAAGAGGATTTCTAGACACCACGAATCTGTTTCCACTGTCTTAACCTAGAACTGTTCTTTACTGAATAAAATAGAGTAAGTTGCTTATTCAAAATACTAAGTACATAACTTGTAACAATATCTGTGCAGCGTGTGCTCAATAGATATTTGACCAATAGAATTTCACATGTGTGCAAACATTGATTAATACAAATACATTTGAATTGTGTGTGCCCACATCCATATATGAATAATAATGTGTTTGAATATATATATACTTAATATTATCCCTGTACATCAGTTGGTAGGTATTTTTGCTTTTATTCCCTTTGAAGGCTTAAATGCTGTAAAAGTATGTTTGAGTAGTCATAAATTTTTTAAAATCCTGTTAAGAAAAAACTTTGGGTCTTTTCAGTTAGAACTGGTAAGTCTCAGGATGTACTATAATCCTTCATTTCTTACGTGAATCATCGCACGTTCCCTCAAATGTCTACTCAAGTGTCTTACAAGGTATCTTGTTAGTCAAGAAAAGGCTTTAGCCTGAATATGATATTGATAGCCATGTGTCCTCTGATTCTGTGGGTTTGTGATTTGTTTGAAATATGGCTGTTGCAGGGTTGGTGATTGTTAAGCATNGTAAAAGTATGTTTGAGTAGTAATACATTTTTTTAAATCCTGTTAAGAAAAAACTCTGGGTCTTTTCAATTAGAACTGGTAAGTCTCAGGATGTACTATAATCCTTCAGTTCTTACGTGAATCATCGCACGTTCCCTCAAATGTCTACTCAAGTGTCTTACAAGGTATCTTGTTAGCCAAGAAAAGGCTTTAGCCTGAGTATGATATTGATAGCCATGTGTCCTCTGATTCTGTGGGTTTGTGATTTGTTTGAAATATGGCTGTTGTAGAGTTGGTGATTGTTAAGCATTCTGCATTTGTGATTTTGAGTACTGGCCTGATAAAGACTGTATACATCTTCCTGTGGTTAAGCCTCTACGTGGGCTGTGGGACCTTAAGATGTAAGACTCCATGCCAGGACATACGGAATTTCCTTCTTTTGTGTGTTAACTTGTTAACCTCAGGTTTCCCATCCCCAAGTCAGGTTGAGATCCCTGGCGAGTCTCCTTGTTCTTGCCTGCCTCGTTTTGAGGCCACCTTGCTTGTGTTTCTTGTGTGGAGAATTTCTGGCAGTGACTCCTTTTTTGGAGTCTGTTGATTGTAGACTCTTACTCTGAATCCTTTGACGACTGTCAAAACACATTAGTGTCAAGGTTTTAATCCCTGTCATGATTTGAGAAGCCTTGATTAGTTCACTCGGAAGACTTTCTTTTCGTAATGAGAGCATTTCTTAGCATCTTGACCTTTCAGATCACTCATCTCAAGGCTGATACATCAGAACTTTCTTTTAATGAACGTACAGTTGGGATTACTTCTATTTATGCTTGAAAACACTTCTGGTGACTTATTTTTCTCATTAGTTTTTACACTCAGATGGTAAAAAATAATTACTTATAATTTTATCACCAATACATCAGGATTTATTTTGTAGATGAATAGCATGTGATGCTTTATGTATTTAGAGGACACAAACTAAGTTCTGAAGCATGATAGAGTTAATGTTCAAGAACTTAACATGCGACTTGAGAAGTAACCTGTTAATTTTGCCATATAAGTTACTGTGTACTCTTGCCAGACCTGAAGGAAGCCACTCTTCTGGGTTGCTTCTTTCCTTTGATTTTTTAGTTTTATCAAAGTATGTATTCCTAAACACCATGTTTTGCACTTTTGCACCATAGTTTTGCACTTTTGCTGCTGCTGCTGCTGCTAAGTCGCTTCAGTCGTGTCCGACTCTGTGCGACCCCATAGACGGAAGGCCACCAGGCTCCTCTGTCCCTTGGATTCTCCAGGCAAGAACACTGGAGTGGGTTGCCATTGCCTTCTCCAGTGCATGAAAGTGAAAAGTGAAAGTGAAGTCACACAGTCATGTCTGACTCTTAGCGACCCCATGGACTGTAGCCTAAGAGGCTCCTCCATCCATGGTATTTCCCAGGTAAGAGTACTGGAGTGGCGTGCCATTGCCTTCTCCGTTTGCACTTTTGACCTTATATAAATAGAATTATGCTGTGTGCAGTCTTACATTTTTATTTTCTACTCCATGTCATTCTTCTGTGATTTATCTCCTCTTCTCTGTATAGCTGTGGTTCATTTACTCCCACTGCTGTGTAATATTCTATCATGTGAGCACACCGTATTTTATTTATCCATTTCCAGTTAATAGGTGTCTCCATCATGTACAGTCTCTGGCTGTTATCAGCTGCAGTGCTCCTAAGCACATTTTGCTGAGCTTGTGTGTGACCTTTTGCTGGGGAGGAGGCGGGAGACTGCTTTGCTGGAGAACACGTTGTGGGTATTCAAGTCTGAAATGCCTCCAAGTTATTGTCCGGAGTGTTGTCAACTTCTTCACTAGTAGATTTAAAAATTTCAGTTAGCTATTTTTCTCACCTACAGTGAGTGTGCTCATGCTTTACTATTCTTGCCAAATTCTTCAAATTCTTGCCTACCTGTAATTCCTCAGTGAAGCAGTGCCAAGGGCCAATATGATCAGTTACTATTCTTGCCAAACTCATGTGAATAACCAGATCAAGGTTACTGAAACTTGGCTTAATTTGCAAACAAAGTAGACTTATCTTCTATAAAACTAAGGTTGATTATAGAGAAATTTTTCTCTTGATATCTTTATGGACATCAGATTCTAGTGCTATTAATTTTTCTGGTTTTGTTTTCTATCTGTAAACTAACTGAATCCTGAATCCTTAGTTTCTCCAATATTTGAATACAACTCTCCAAACTAACATTTCCAATTTTTTCCCACCACTCTGACTTGAAATCAGGAAGAACCAAGACCGTCCTCTTCCTAAAACCCTGCAAAATAAATTTGCTGTCCCCTGCAGATAAACCACCATGGCATCTCACACAGAGACAGACTTCTGTCTGCTGCTGTGCAGCCTCTAAGGTCATCACAGACATCCTGATTGCAAACCACAGCACCTGTCAAATTGCCTCTCCTCCCTTCACTCCACCTGAAGATGCTTCTAGCCAACATCTAGGACTTTCCTAGACTAGTTGGATGCAGAAGTAGAAAACTGAGATTACAGTCTACTTCAGTTATTATTTGGCTTTTGGTGGTTGTTTCTACAGAAATGCCTACTTGCTTGCATAAATCAACCTGTGCATCACCACCTCCTGTAATGAGTTTAACTAACCTGACCTCTTGTCAGGAGAAGGAGGGTGGTCCAAGAAGATGGAGGAATCTACTAAGTCAGTCTCTCATCTTTACCTTTGGGAAATTTCAAAGATAGGAGCAGGGGTAGCAGAACATGCCACCTCAAAATGTGGATTCTTCTGAGCTGAAGGCAGTTGAGACCCAGCAGACTTGGGTCTTAGCTCGCCCTTTGTCATCCAGAAGAACTTGGATGGGAGCCTGTACTAGGAAGAGAGTTACCTTTTATATCTGAAAGACATATCTGTACGACAGGCCAGACATTTACCAAAAATCTGTTCATCCTCTGAAAATAGTCACATCATCCTCTTTGAGCTCTCAGCCCCTCCCACCCTCCTTAATTCCAGATGGTATAGACTAGCCTGTGAGCCTGGTACCTGTATGGGGCTCCCATGTGTGCGAGCTTTGTCTTTCTCCTATTGATCTATCTTATGTCAATTCAATCATTAGATCAGCTAAAACACTTGGGAGGGAAGAAGGCCCTGCTGCTGCTGCTAAGTCACTTCAGTCATGTCTGACTTTGTGTGACACCATAGATGGCAGCCCACCAGGCTCCCCAGTCCCTGGGATTCTCCAGGCAAGAACACTAGAGTGGGTTGCCATTTCCTTCTCCAGTGCATGAAAGTGAAAAGTGAAAGGAAAGTCGCTCAGTCGTGTCCAACTCTTAGTGACCCCATGGACTGCAGCCTACCAGGCTCCTCCACCCATGGGATTTTCCAGGCAAGAACACTGGAGTGGGTTAAGAAGGCCATACACCCTCTGAAATTTATACATCACTTTACCCCACAAAGTGATGGTATTGGGACATGATTGGGTCAGGAGGGTGGATCCCTCAGGACTGGGTTAGTGTCCTTAAAAGACAAGCTAGAGATGCTCTCTCCCCCTCCTGCTATGTGATGACCCAGTGACAGGGACACCGTCTCTGAACCAGACAGTGTGGTCTCACCAGACAGTGATTCTACTGACGCCTTGAGTCTAGAATTCCAGCCTCCAGAACCAAGAGGTGTTGCTGTCTATTGTTCCTAAGCCCCCAGCGTGTGGGACTCTGTTATAGCAACCAGATTGGAATAAAACCCTGAGAAACTGAAAATTAGTCCAATGAGTAGAAATTAGGTCATTTGAATGCAGCTGACTAAGGGGTCCAGATCATACTTTTCAGGGCTTCCCTGGTGACTTAGATAGTAAGGAATCTGCCTGCAATATGGGAGACTCAGGTTTGATCCCTTAGTAGGAAAGATCCCCTAGAGAAAGGAATGGCTGCCCATTCTTGTATTCTTACCTGGAGAAATCCTATGGACAGAGGAGCTTGGTGGGCTTTAGTCCATGGGGTCCCAAAGAGATGGACATGACTGAGCAACTGAGCGTGCACACACAGAGATTTGAATTACCATTTGCTTGCCTGCCTGCTTGCTGAGTCACTTTAGCCATGTCCGACTCTGTGTAACCCCATAGACAGCAGCCCACCAGGCTCCCCCGTCCCTGGGATTCTCCAGGCAAGAACACTGGAGTGGGTTGCCATTTCCTTCTCCAATGCATTAAAGTGAAAAGTGAAAGGGAAGTCACTCAGTCGTGTCCGACTCAGCATGACCCCATGGACTGCAGCCTTCCAGACTCCTCCGTCTGTGGGATTTTCCAGGCAAGAGTACTGGAGTGGGGTGCCATTGCCTTTTCCTGAATTACCATTTAAATATTTTTAAAAAATTATCTGCTATTTTCTACTTTTGTATACTTATACATGTGATGTTAAGTTATCCTGTGTTTCACTTTCCTTATTTATGAAGTTGTGGGCATCCCTAAATGGTTGGGTAGAGGAAAGCACTGGGGCTTCTGATGCATAGCAGGCAATGAGTCAGACTGCGCCACTACAGTTGGCATGACTTCAGTGCCAACACTGACGTAAGGGCATACATCTGCTCCCTGACTTTCGTTAATGGAGAGCTGGCGCCTGCGAACCGGCAACTGGTGGCATAATCAACGTTAGCACACAGAAAGGAAGCAGGCCTCAGATTTTGTTTCTGACCAAACTTCTATCTTATTTATTTATTTATTTCAAAAGCTAATATTCTGTGGGTCCTGTACAGTATAAGATGTGCTGCTCATTGGGTTGCAATGGGGCTTCATGTAGAAATATGATTATGTAGTTGAACTAACTACACAAAGGAAGCTGTCAGAGCCACCTCGTCTAACACCACAGCAGCCGCGTGCATTAGTCAGAATCTTTTTATAATGACACTTTAATTTTTATTTTTGCATTTTTCTTTAAACTTTTTGTTTTGTATTGGGGTACTGCCGATTAACAACAGTGTTGCAGTCTCAGGTGAACAGCAAAGGGACTCAGCCATATATGTGTGCAGACTCTTTGCGACCCCATGGACTGTAGCCTTCCTAACTCAGGGTTTGAACCTGCGTCTCCTGCATTGCAGGCGAGTTCTTTACTGCCAAACCAGTCAGCCATACATATACATGTATCCAGTCTCCCCAAAGAGCCTCTCCTAACCAGCCTGCCACCTAACACTGGGCAGTTTCCTGTGCTGTATAGTAGGTTCTTGTTGGTTACTCATTTTAAATATAGCAATGTGTACCTGACCATCCCAAGCTCTCCAGCTATCCCTTACCCCTGTAAGTGTCTTGGATTATGAAATCAGGTGAGAGGACAGCCAGTCTCCAGGCTGTAAGCCACAGACAATCACTTCCTGGCTTCATTTCTACACTTTTTCTGTTAAAATCTCGCCCCTGGCTCCTGACAGCAAAGTGCTCCTGCCCACTTCCAGTTTGGTGCTGCCAGATTCCAATCAATTTTTGCTCAAATAAACTCTTAAATTTTTTAATATGCCTTAGTTTGTGCGTTAAGATTTAGTAATACTGAAACTTTGGCAATGGTTAATCAATATTTTAGCTGCCTCAGGGTCCAAGGCAGCTCTTAGAGATAAGAAGACTTGAGCACTCGGGTCAATCAAAAGTGGAAAAAAAATACAAAACGTGGGGAAAAAGCAATATTTCAGCCACTGTAGAAGTGCTGGCTTAATTCATTTAAACTTAAAAAGGATTTCAGTTTTACCCTTACTTAAAATGGCATCTAAAGATAATCTCTGCATGTATTTTTGTGATTGTCAAACATTGTCTGCCACTTATTTTAAAAGCCAACATTTACATGTCATAAAGTTTCCTAAATGCTCTGCACTTTTAATTGCCTCATTAATGCACTTTCATTTACTTTTTACCTAATTGCAGTATTTTTAGAAGATAAATACAGGCCAGTGTGTATATTTCGCATGGATTTTGAAATTTATGTTCCTGTTATAGAAACGGGGTAACTGAGAGGATGAAGGCTGTTTCAGGGGAATAAATTTGAAGAGTCAGGAAAACAGCAGAACAAGAAGCTGGAGGCCAGGGTGCCCTTGAGCAAATCCAGGAGGGCACCAGTCCCTTGATCAGGGCTGAGGTATTGCAAAGGAACCTAACCTGGGGCAGGAAGGGGTGGGTCCTGAGAATGTGCTTTGGCATAGAAGAATTACTATATATTAGGGCTTTCTTGATGGCTCAGATGGTAAAGAATCTGCTTGCAATGCAGGAGACCTGGGTTCAATTCCTGGGTCAGGAAGGTCCTCTGGGGAAGGGAATGGCAGCTCACTCCGCTATTCTTGCCTGGAGAATTCCATAGCAGGCGACAGTCTGTGGGGCCGCAAAGAGTCGAATACAACTGAGCAACTAACACTTTCACTTTTATCACTACTATCACTCCAAAACAGATCTTTACAGAAATACCGGACACCCTGTTTCTTACAAACTTGGGTTTTTCACCTGCTCACTTTCCCCCTCACTTGAGGTTTCACACCATCCTGTGAGATCCCATTTGTGTACTGGCTCATCACTATATTGATGATTCAATTTGCATGTGTATGAACATCTCAAAATTCTTATGAGTAATGCTCAAAATTCTCCAACTGAGGCTTCAACAGCATGTGAACCTAGAACTCACAGATGTTTAAGATGGATTTATAAAAGGCAGAGGAACCAGAGATCAAATTGCCAAGATCTGCTGGATCACAGAAAAGGCAAGAGAATTTCAGAAATACATCTACTTCTGCTTCATTGACTACACTAAAGGCTTTGACTGGATGGATCACAACAAAATGTGGAAAAATTCTTCAAGAGATGGGAATACTAGATCACCTTACTTGTCTCCTGAGAAACCTGTATGCAGGTCAAGAAGCAACAGTTAGAACCAGACATTGAACAACAGGCTGGTTCCAAATCGGGAAAGGAGTATGTTAAGGCTGTATATGGTGACCTTGCTTATTTAACTTATAGGCAGAGTACATCATATGAAATGTCAGCCTTTATGAAGCACAAGCTGGAGTCAAGACTGTGGGGAGAAATATCAATAACCTCAGATATGCAGATGAAACCACCCTAATGACAGAAAGAGAAGAAGAACTAAAGAGCTTCTTGATAAAAGTTAGAGAGGAGAGTGAAAAAGTTGGCTTAAGACTCAATATTCATAAAACTAAGATCATGGCATCTGGTACCATCACTATCACTTCATGGCAAATAGATGGGGGAACAATGGAAACAGTGAGAGACTTTATTTTGGGGGGCTCCAAAATCACTGCAGATGGTGACTGTATCCATGAAATTAAAAGATACTTGCTCCTTGGAAAAAAAGCTATGATAAACCGACAGCATAATAAAAAGCAGAGACATTACTTTGCCAACAAACTTCCATCTAGTCAAAGGTATGGTTTTTCTAGTAGACATGTATGGATGTGAGAGTTGGACCATAAAGAAGGCTGAGTGCCAAAGAATTGATGCTTTTGAACCATGGTTTTGGAGAAGACTCTTGAGAGTCCCTTGGACTGCAAGGAGATCTAACCAGTCTATCCTAAAGGAAATCAGTCTTGAATATTGATTGGAAGGACTGATGTTGAAACTGAAGCTCTAATACTCTGGCCACCTGATACGAAGAACTGATTCCTTGGAAAAGACCCTGATGTTGGGAAAGATTGAAGGCAGGAGGAGAAGGGGATGACAGAGGATGAGACTGTTGGATAGCATCACTGACTTAATGGACATGAGTTTAAGTATGCTCTGGGAGTTGGTGAAGGACAGGGAGGCCTGGTATGCTGTAGTCCATGGAGTCAAAAAGAGGTGGACACAGCTGAGTGACTGAATAACAACAACAAAATGTTATTGCTGTTACGGGGACTTGGAGAGTCCCCATCTCCAAGTAATCATTTAGAGTCAGATCCACATGACTTAAATCCCACATGTTGTGAGAAGTTAAATTCTCGGTGGAGAACGGTCACGTTGTTGGTCTCTGGATCCTCGTGCTGTCTTGGATTGCGTCCTATTTCCGGCTCATCCCAGGAGAGCCACAGGGAAGGAGCAGGAATGCCACATCGGGCACGTCCAGGGGATGGTGCATGCCGGTCAGGACTCCAGCCTCTCCAGTGACTCTCGGGAGCCTAAATGGTGGCTGTTCTGTAAACAGAGCTGTTTTTTTTTCTAAGGCCCCACCATCCTTCAGGTAATTGGTGTATTTGAGACGTTAATGGGCTAGTGTCACACAAAGAGGGTGGTGACTGGAACTCCAGAGAACCGTTGTCCCCATTCCCAGGTGGAAACCTGTGTGTGGTTCCATGTGGCGTCTGCCAGCAGAACGTGCTTTGTTCTGCGAGGAGGAGGGGGCAGGCTCTGGGAGAATCCCACTTTCATTTCCCCAGACATCCAAAGGAGAGAGGGAAGGACTTGGCTCCCTCATCTGTGTGCTTCATCTCTTTATGGCAGGTCTCTGCCACATTCCAATTATGACTTCACTGCGTTGTCAATCAAGTGTGAAAGTGCCTCTGTCAGAGGAGAGCGCTTTGGATGCAAAGAAAGTTAAGCCAGAGAGTAATTAGAAGCACAGGTTTGGTGTAGTTTTTTCCATTTTCAAGGGCGATAAAGACCAATTACCTTTGGAACAACTGGATGTGTGTCTTTGGTCCGATGTTTGCAGGTGTTTTCTCCATGAAAATTACTCTCCACTTTAGATCTATTCCTACTGAATAGTTAGGGGATTTAGCTGGAAATTTTAAGAGTTAGAAATGTTTGAATATTTTAAAATGAGGACTTCTGTGGTACTCCAG
>SJYW01004647.1:92853-140080 GCA_006410735.1 Raphicerus campestris | reverse complement strand
CCATCACTATCACTTCATGGCAAATAGATGGGGGAACAATGGAAACAGTGAGAGACTTTATTTTGGGGGGCTCCAAAATCACTGCAGATGATGACTGTAGCCATGAAATTAAAAGATACTTGCTGCTTGGAAAAAAAGCTATGATAAACCCAGACAGCATAATAAAAAGCAGAGACATTACTTTGCCAACAAACTTCCATCTAGTCAAAGTTATGGTTTTTCTAGTAGACATGTATGGATGTGAGAGTTGGACCATAAAGAAGGCTGAGTGCCAAAGAATTGATGCTTTTNGCACTTTCATTTACTTTTTACCTAATTGCAGTATTTTTAGAAGATAAATACAGGCCAGTGTGTATATTTCGCATGGATTTTGAATTTTATGTTCCTGTTATAGAAACGGGGTAACTGAGAGGATGAAGGCTGTTTCAGGGGAATAAATTTGAAGAGTCAGGAAAACAGCAGAACAAGAAACTGGAGGCCAGGGTGCCCTTGAGCAAAGCCAGGAGGGCACCAGTCCCTTGATCAGGGCTGAGGTATTGCAAAGGAACCTGACCTGGGGCAGGAAGGGGTGGGTCCTGAGAATGTGCTTTGGCATAGAAGAATTACTATATAATAGGGCTTTCTTGATGGCTCAGATGGTAAAGAATCTGCCTGCAATGCAGGAGACCTGGGTTCAATTCCTGGGTCAGGAAGGTCCTCTGGGGAAGGGAATGGCAGCTCACTCCACTATTCTCGCCTGGAGAATTCCATAGCAGGCGACAGTCTGTGGGGCCGCAAAGAGTCGAATACAACTGAGCAACTAACACTTTCGCTTTTATCACTGCTATCACTCCAAAACAGATCTTTACAGAAATACCGGACATNATTTTTAAAAAATTATCTGCTATTTTCTACTTTTGTATACTTATACATGTGATGTTAAGTTATCCTGTGTTTCACTTTCCTTATTTATGAAGTTGTGGGCATCCCTAAATGGTTGGGTAGAGGAAAGCACTGGGGCTTCTGATGCATAGCAGGCAATGAGTCAGACCGCGCCACTGCAGTTGGCATGACTTCAGTGCCAACACTGACGTAAGGGCATACATCTGCTCCCTGACTTTCGTTAATGGAGAGCTGGCGCCTGCGAACCGGCAACTGGTGGCATAATCAACGTTAGCACACAGAAAGGAAGCAGGCCTCAGATTTTGTTTCTGACCAAACTTCTATCTTATTTATTTATTTATTTCAAAAGCTAATATTCTGTGGGTCCTGTACAGTATAAGATGTGCTGCTCATTGGGCTGCAATGGGGCTTCATGTAGAAATATGATTATGTAGTTGAACTAACTACACAAAGGAAGCTGTCAGAGCCACCTCGTCTAACACCACAGCAGCCGCGTGCATTAGTCAGAATCTTTTTATAATGACACTTTAATTTTTATTTTTGCATTTTTCTTTAAACTTTTTGTTTTGTATTGGGGTACTGCCGATTAACAACAGTGTTGCAGTCTCAGGTGAACAGCAAAGGGACTCAGCCATATATGTGTGCAGACTCTTTGCGACCCCATGGACTGTAGCCTTCCTAACTCAGGGTTTGAACCTGCGTCTCCTGCATTGCAGGCGAGTTCTTTACTGCCAAACCAGTCAGCCATACATATACATGTATCCAGTCTCCCCAAAGAGCCTCTCCTAACCAGCCTGCCACCTAACACTGGGCAGTTTCCTGTGCTGTATAGTAGGTTCTTGTTGGTTACTCATTTTAAATATAGCAATGTGTACCTGACCATCCCAAGCTCTCCAGCTATCCCTTACCCCTGTAAGTGTCTTGGATTATGAAATCAGGTGAGAGGACAGCCAGTCTCCAGGCTGTAAGCCACAGACAATCACTTCCTGGCTTCATTTCTACACTTTTTCTGTTAAAATCTCGCCCCTGGCTCCTGACAGCAAAGTGCTCCTGCCCACTTCCAGTTTGGTGCTGCCAGATTCCAATCAATTTTTGCTCAAATAAACTCTTAAATTTTTTAATATGCCTTAGTTTGTGCGTTAAGATTTAGTAAGACTGAAACTTTGGCAATGGTTAATCAATATTTTAGCTGCCTCAGGGTCCAAGGCAGCTCTTAGAGATAAGAAGACTTGAGCACTCAGGTCAATCAAAAGTGGAAAAAAAATACAAAACGTGGGGAAAAAGCAATATTTCAGCCACTATAGAAGTGCTGGCTTAATTCATTTAAACTTAAAAAGGATTTCAGTTTTACCCTTACTTAAAATGACATCTAAAGATAATCTCTGCATGTATTTTTGTGATTGTCAAACATTGTCTGCCACTTATTTTAAAAGCCAACATTTACATGTCATAAAGTTTCCTAAATGCTCTGCACTTTTAATTGCCTCATTAATGCACTTTCATTTACTTTTTACCTAATTGCAGTATTTTTAGAAGATAAATACAGGCCAGTGTGTATATTTCGCATGGATTTTGAATTTTATGTTCCTGTTATAGAAACGGGGTAACTGAGAGGATGAAGGCTGTTTCAGGGGAATAAATTTGAAGAGTCAGGAAAACAGCAGAACAAGAAACTGGAGGCCAGGGTGCCCTTGAGCAAAGCCAGGAGGGCACCAGTCCCTTGATCAGGGCTGAGGTATTGCAAAGGAACCTGACCTGGGGCAGGAAGGGGTGGGTCCTGAGAATGTGCTTTGGCATAGAAGAATTACTATATAATAGGGCTTTCTTGATGGCTCAGATGGTAAAGAATCTGCCTGCAATGCAGGAGACCTGGGTTCAATTCCTGGGTCAGGAAGGTCCTCTGGGGAAGGGAATGGCAGCTCACTCCACTATTCTCGCCTGGAGAATTCCATAGCAGGCGACAGTCTGTGGGGCCGCAAAGAGTCGAATACAACTGAGCAACTAACACTTTCGCTTTTATCACTGCTATCACTCCAAAACAGATCTTTACAGAAATACCGGACATCCTGTTTCTTACAAACTTGGGTTTTTCACCTGCTCACTTTCCCCCTCACTTGAGGTTTCACACCATCCTGTGAGATCCCATTTGTGTACTGGCTCATCACTATATTGATGATTCAATTTGCATGTGTATGAACATCTCAAAATTCTTATGAGTAATGCTCAAAATTCTCCAACTGAGGCTTCAACAGCATGTGAACCTAGAACTCACAGATGTTTAAGATGGATTTATAAAAGGCAGAGGAACCAGAGATCAAATTGCCAAGATCTGCTGGATCACAGAAAAGACAAGAGAATTTCAGAAATACATCTACTTCTGCTTCATTGACTACACTAAAGGCTTTGACTGGGTGGATCACAACCAAATGTGGAAAATTCTTCAAGAGACGGGAATACTAGATCATCTTACTTGTCTCCTGAGAAACCTGTATGCAGGTCAAGAAGCAACAGTTAGAACCAGACATGGAACAACAGATTGGTTCCAAATCGGGAAAGGAGTATGTCAAGGCTGTATATGGTGACCTTACTTATTTAACTTATAGGCAGAGTACATCATATGAAATGCCAGGCTGGATGAAGCACAAGCTGGAGTCAAGATTGTGGGGAGAAATATCAATAACCTCAGATATGCAGATGAAACCATCCTAATGACAGAAAGTGAAGAAGAACTAAAGAGCTTCTTGATAAAAGTTAGAGAGGAGAGTGAAAAAGTTGGCTTAAGACTCAATATTCAGAAAACTAAGATCATGGCATCTGGTCCCATCACTATCACTTCATGGCAAATAGATGGGGGAACAATGGAAACAGTGAGAGACTTTATTTTGGGGGGCTCCAAAATCACTGCAGATGATGACTGTAGCCATGAAATTAAAAGATACTTGCTGCTTGGAAAAAAAGCTATGATAAACCCAGACAGCATAATAAAAAGCAGAGACATTACTTTGCCAACAAACTTCCATCTAGTCAAAGTTATGGTTTTTCTAGTAGACATGTATGGATGTGAGAGTTGGACCATAAAGAAGGCTGAGTGCCAAAGAATTGATGCTTTTGAACCATGGTTTTGGAGAAGACTCTTGAGAGTCCCTTGGACTGCAAGGAGATCTAACCAGTCTATCCTAAAGGAAATCAGTCTTGAATATTGATTGGAAGGACTGATGTTGAAACTGAAGCTCTAATACTCTGGCCACCTGATACGAAGAACTGATTCCTTGGAAAAGACCCTGATGTTGGGAAAGATTGAAGGCAGGAGGAGAAGGGGATGACAGAGGATGAGACTGTTGGATAGCATCACTGACTTAATGGACATGAGTTTAAGTATGCTCTGGGAGTTGGTGAAGGACAGGGAGGCCTGGTATGCTGTAGTCCATGGAGTCAAAAAGAGGTGGACACAGCTGAGTGACTGAATAACAACAACAAAATGTTATTGCTGTTACGGGGACTTGGAGAGTCCCCATCTCCAAGTAATCATTTAGAGTCAGATCCACATGACTTAAATCCCACATGTTGTGAGAAGTTAAATTCTCGGTGGAGAACGGTCACGTTGTTGGTCTCTGGATCCTCGTGCTGTCTTGGATTGCGTCCTATTTCCGGCTCATCCCAGGAGAGCCACAGGGAAGGAGCAGGAATGCCACATCGGGCACGTCCAGGGGATGGTGCATGCCGGTCAGGACTCCAGCCTCTCCAGTGACTCTCGGGAGCCTAAATGGTGGCTGTTCTGTAAACAGAGCTGTTTTTTTTTCTAAGGCCCCACCATCCTTCAGGTAATTGGTGTATTTGAGACGTTAATGGGCTAGTGTCACACAAAGAGGGTGGTGACTGGAACTCCAGAGAACCGTTGTCCCCATTCCCAGGTGGAAACCTGTGTGTGGTTCCATGTGGCGTCTGCCAGCAGAACGTGCTTTGTTCTGCGAGGAGGAGGGGGCAGGCTCTGGGAGAATCCCACTTTCATTTCCCCAGACATCCAAAGGAGAGAGGGAAGGACTTGGCTCCCTCATCTGTGTGCTTCATCTCTTTATGGCAGGTCTCTGCCACATTCCAATTATGACTTCACTGCGTTGTCAATCAAGTGTGAAAGTGCCTCTGTCAGAGGAGAGCGCTTTGGATGCAAAGAAAGTTAAGCCAGAGAGTAATTAGAAGCACAGGTTTGGTGTAGTTTTTTCCATTTTCAAGGGCGATAAAGACCAATTACCTTTGGAACAACTGGATGTGTGTCTTTGGTCCGATGTTTGCAGGTGTTTTCTCCATGAAAATTACTCTCCACTTTAGATCTATTCCTACTGAATAGTTAGGGGATTTAGCTGGAAATTTTAAGAGTTAGAAATGTTTGAATATTTTAAAATGAGGACTTCTGTGGTACTCCAGCGGTGAAGACTTTCCTTAACAATGCAGTGAGTGTAGGTTCAGTTGCTGGTCAGGGAGAAAGGATCCCCTATGCTTACTGGCCAAAAAGACCAACACACAGAACAGAAGCAATATGGACACAGATTCAATAAAGACTTTAAAAATGATCCACATCAAGAAAAATCTTTTTAAAAAAGTTTAAAATGTATATTTGATTCAGTATTGAAACCTGAGATGAATTGTTTGACTCTGTGTCTTTGATTTTAAAACTCTGAAGTCCAGTTTAATCTAGAAAATGTTTTATTGAAATAAAACCATGGATTGGAAATCACAGGAAGGAATTTCAATATGGTAAGGCATGAATGAGACTAATTGCCTTAAAGCTGGCAGGAATCTCAGGATATAAGGTAGATGGAAGGAAAAATAGCAATGGTTATTATGAAGTCAACTTACTTCCTTTAAATATGTACTCCTGCATATTTGATTTTTTTTTAAAAATCTAAAGTATAATACAGCCTTGGGTGTTCTTTGGAAGGAATGATGCTAAAGCTAAAACTCCAGTACTTTGACCACCTCATGCAAAGAGTCGACTCATTGGAAAAGACTCTGATGCTGGGAGGGATTGGGCAGCAGGAGGGAAAGTGGGNTGGTTATTATGAAGTCAACTTACTTCCTTTAAATATGTACTCCTGTGTATTTGATTTTTTTTTAAAAAAATCTAAAGTATAATACAGCCCTGGATGTTCTTTGGAAGGAATGATGCTAAAGCTAAAACTCCAGTACTTTGACCACCTCATGCTCATTGGAAAAGACTCTGATGCTGGGAGGGATTGGGCAGCAGAAGGAAAAGGGGGTNAGCCTTGGGTGTTCTTTGGAAGGAATGATGCTAAAGCTAAAACTCCAGTACTTTGACCACCTCATGCAAAGAGTCGACTCATTGGAAAAGACTCTGATGCTGGGAGGGATTGGGCAGCAGGAGGGAAAGTGGGTGACAGAGGATGAGATGGCTGGATGGCATCACCAACTTGATGGACATGAGTTTGAGTGAACTCCGGGAGTTGGTGATGGACAGGGAGGCCTGGTGTGCTGCGATTCATGGGGTCGCAAAGAGTCGGACATGACTGAGTGACTGAACTGAACTGAACTGAAAGTATAATACATGAAACATGGTTATTTAACTTAAAATATTAATTTAAACTGACTTTGGAGGAGGAAATGGCAACCCACTTCAGTATTCTTGCCTGGAGAATCCCACAGACAGAGAAGCCTGGTGGGCTACAGTCCATGGGGTTGTGTGACTTAGCACACAAACTTATTTAAAACTTTAAAACAACAGACTCAAAGCACGACCCTCCCGGAAGAGGAGCCTGTACATAGATGGTGGCGACAACCTGGCCATCAGTATGGCTGGTTATTTTTATTTCATTGTCAGACACGTCCTGGACCCTTCTGTGTCTTCCTGGCTCTCCGAGCACTCTCTGAGCATCAGCACCCTCTCCTTGCTGAACTGCTGTGAGGTGAGCACAGCCAGGACCCTTGTATAGATGTAGAGGCTGAAGGACAGCATGCTTAGGTAGCTTCCTGAAGCTGCCGGCTAGAGAAGAGAGCCTTGGACATGCACCGGGCCCCTGGTTCCAGGTTTCCTGCGCCTCACCCCCTATGTCAGTCACATGCTCGGGCACACAGGCACACTCGTGCAGAGGAGGTAGTAGCACCAACGCTTCCATCACACAGACTGTGTAGACCTGGCCTCGGTTGCTTCGAGTCTCTGATAACCATGACATCTTAGAATCTAAGCTGTTTCATAGGAGAAGTGATGGGCCTCATACCATCTCCTTCCTGTATGTGGTGCCCATTTGTAGTCCAGAACTCAGTACGGGCTGTTACCCATGTCAGTGGGGACTTCGTATTCCCTCTGAACCTCAGTTCACTTCATCACCAGTGTATGTGGACAAGAGAACAGATAAGAAGATTGAATAGAAGTGGCCAGGTCTGGGGGATGACGACTGAAAACCCAGTGGCTGTTCCCGGTGTTCACCGTGTGCCCCCTGCACCCATCACGAGAGCGAGCTCAGGTGTCTCCAGTTCTCACAGGCCCCGTCACTCTCCCATTGTTCCCCAGTCAGTAATTTGTGAGCATGCTGCTGCTGCTGCTGCAAGTCGCTTCAGTCGTGTCCGACTCTGTGCGACCCCATAGACAGCAACCCACCAGGCTCCCCCGTCCCTGGGATTCTCCAGGAAAGAACACTGGAGTGGGTTGCCATTGCCTTCTCCAATGCATGAAAGTGAATAGTGAAAGGGCAGTCGCTCAGTTGTGTCCTACTCTTAGTGACCCCATGGACTGCAGCCTACTAGGCTTCTCCGTCCATGGGATTTTCCAGGTAAGAGTACTGGAGTGGGTTGCCATTGCCTTCTCCATTGTGAGCATGCATGCCTTAACTTTTAATCTTTTTTGACATTTTTTGACCCAGTCTGTGTTTATGTTTTCTCACCATAAATCATCCTTCTCTAAGGGGAGCTTCTCACCAGTCAAGGTCTCATTGCATTTTCACTCCCCACGGTTCCTCCAATTTTCCAGGATTAGAGCTGGAATCGCCTGAGACCATGTAGACAGTTCAATAAACTGCTTAAAAAAACAACCCTGCCCTTCCCTTACGATCTGCTTCCTGGCCTTCATTTCTGCACGGCTGTTATCCCAATCAATACTGGTATCTCAGTAATTAAAGGCTCCCGGGTTTAGAGTGCAGGCCTTCCTTCAGGACCCCCTTATCTGCAGAAACACTGCTGGACATGTTTGCTTCAACTGTCCTTGACTTCTATGGCCATGATCAGCAATTACATGGCTGTTTTTTATCCCAAATCGACTGCTCTGTCGGGTGGACTGTTTAAATGGTTTTTGCTCATACAATCATTACTACGGTCCACCCTAATAATATCTGACAGTGCCATTTGGTTTGCGTTTCTTACTTTAGTATTGAACTGAATTCCATTCCACTCACTGTAAATCTTTTTGGGATAAATAAATGCATTCCCATTGAATTATGCTTACCTACCTGTTAGCTTTCTGATGACTGACTCTGGAAAAGACGCTTCACAGTTTCAGAAGCTTCTTCTCTAACTCCACCTTTTTGAGGATTAATATCTTCACTAGAAATGGAAAATTCAGTCAAGCACTAGGATGACTGCAAGCATATGAATATGTGATATTACATATATCCCAAGCATTGTAAATATTTGGTCAAGAAAGCCAACTCTCTAGTTACACTTAGATAATAAGGAGAAGTTGAAAAATACTCAGATGTGTTTCCATAGACCCCCTCCACTCATTGAGGCTGGAAACTCTGCTATAAACCATGCAAACTGGCAGTAATGTGTCTGAATCTTACAGAAGCCCAGATTCTGCTTCTGTATAATGTCTAAGGATCCACAAGCATGATAAATTGGGGAGAGGAAGTTGAGGAGCAAATGGAGAGAAATGAAACCAGAAAAGCAATGAGGTAGTAAAGGAAATGTGTAGATTTAGTCAAGACTGTTGTGTGAGGATACAAAGCCCTCAAGTGTGGCTCAGTATTGGCATTGCCCAAAATTGTTCCAACTCCACCATCACCCACTGCTGCCTCTAACAATATCCACCAACCTCCACTGTCACCATCAAGCATGACAACTACCAACCAACCATTACCACTAACGATGGTGATTGTTTAGTGACCACTAAAAACCAACCATTACCTCCAGTAGTATCTATCAACCATCACTACTACAATCATCTATGACAACTACCAACCATACCATCAACCACACCACTAACACCTGTTACCAACCACCATCACTACCACCATCAGCACTAATGACACAGCCAGCAACCATTGTAACTTACCATCACTATCCACTACCTCCAGCCACCACCACATGTAGGAGTTAATGGAAGATGGTGCTGGTCAGGGGAGAGTCATGGACAGTAGAAGGCCGAGGTCATGCAGCTGAGGGATGGCCTAATTCTAACAGCCTATGGTCAGTCCAGGGCTAACAAGGAGGACAGAGACCAAAAAATATTAGAAACAGCATAATGGAAAATTTGTAGCCTTGGTGGAAAACTGCAAGTTAAAAACACAAGTAGTCAGATTTTGCTGTGATCCGCCCAAAAGCAGTAGTTAAACTGCTCGTTTTCACAGACAAAGGTTCTCAGGCTGGTGAATTCTGTGACCTTCACAAAGTCACCCAAGTGGAAGTTCATACACAGACCAATGTGGCTGGCTCCATCTTGAAATCAAAAGTCTCCACTGCACATACTGTCTTGGCTTTGTTTTTCAATAGAAACTACCTGTATTCAACCAAGAGTTAAAACATCTTGTTCCAAGTGAATCTTGGTAAATTTTCCACTTCCATCTTCAGCAATCTAAAAACTGCTTGGGTAATTGTACATAATAGTAAGGAGGAAAAAAAGGGGGAAAAATCAATAAAAGATTATATAATTGTATTTCTTATCTTCCAGTGCTGAAGCTATCCATAGAAAATCTAGTTATCAGAAGACACCCACCTTGACAAGGTTAGTCTGCATTTGCGGTAGAGTAGTTTGTGATTTTTAAAGTATTATGATGACGATCATCATTATGGAGTTGTAGCATGTACCTTTTAATTTGGTTGTCAAGGGAGACAGGGAGCGGTAATTAAGGCTAAAAGATGGAGAATGGAAGCCTTATTAAAGGATATATTGAAGATGGGAATTTGATCTGAGAATTAGATTATGATGAGCGTTTCTAATGCAGCTGTGGCACTCTTGAGTGACAGAGGAGCTGAACAGGCAATTACAGCGACAGGCGTCTTCCCTAATCTTTACAATCCCAAACCCACAGTCACATCCATTTAAATTAATTTTTATGAAGCCTACACATTTATAGCCTCACCAGATTGGAAATTTGTTTATTGTCCGCAGGAAATAATTTTAAGGGAGCAAATAGCAGCGAGAGCCGTCCTGCCTGTCCCTCTTGTCTTTTTAACTTGTAAAATTAATAATATGAGATTAATCTGAAGGTGGCTGCTTTATAAAGTTGATTGATCCTCTGCAGCCAGGCATTATTATGATTATCAGTGGGAAGGTCAAAGGGAGCATGTAAAAGTCACAGCTGATTCATGAGTTCCTACACTGAGCAAAGGATTTGGAAAAAAAAAACACAACACAAGGCTTGTGTTGTTCGGTGTTATAAGTGAGGAATCAGTCTTCCTTGCATTGCTGAAACTGAAGTTTTTGGGAACGGATTTTAAACAACTTTGGACGTAGTTATTTCAAGATGTCTGTTCAGTAGAGATAGCAATAGTTCATTACTATGCATGCTGAAAACCTATTTTAAGAAGTACTTTGCTGCACAAAGATTAATTTACCACATCATATTTTTTTCCTCCCAGTAACACTAATATAAATAATTGTTGTACCTTAAATTGGCATTATATTTTGATAGCCTAGTTTTTAATATACAAAGAACTGTTCAGCAGAACTGTTCAGAAACATGGAAACACAGACAGAAAATAGGAGACTCTGGGAGCTGCTCTCTATTTAAATCCTGTTTATTGTCCTGATGCAGCGCGGGAGCTAAAATGCTTCACCATCATAATAGCGATGGGGCCCTGATGGTTTTGCAAATATGTTTCCAAAACCAACAAGAATTTTTGTTTGTGACTTAGATATGGCAACATCTGAAAACTCATCCTATTTTAAAAGTGGTCTTTTCATTCCATCTGTTAATATATTGTTATTTCCTCTTAGGAAAGTATCATACAGGGCTTTCATGTGTATGTGTGTACAGCCAGGCAGGCCACTATGACAGGGCCTCGTGAGTATGCCGTTTTCACAGGCCGTCCTGGCAGGTGAACGGTGTCAAGGCCATCATCCCACAACTAGAAATCAGTAACTTTCTATCTGATGGTAACTATAGCTCCTAGAATAAGAAATAAACTATGTTATTAATACTGAAAGTTGAAAATACTAAAAGAGAGTAATGTACTTCCATTTGGGAGAAGAATTTGGGGAAATGAGAAGCAGATGAATCCTCAATACCTAGGGATATTATTTTATCAAACAGCATAAAACTATTATTTATGGACAAGGTGATTTAAACTCAAAAACAGTTATAGGGCTTGAATGTTTTCTACTGAAGTCACAGATGAAAATAAAAGGATGCTTTAGAGAGACAGAAAGTTTTAATTTCATGTTGTTCTCAATTATGTGCTTATATTTTGGTGATAAAGCATTTTAAATTAATTATTTTACATATATTTATTTTAACACCTATATTTATTTTATTATATTTTTTGTAGATAAAACTTTATTGTGGTAAATATTTCATAATGGTTATATATCATCACAAACATTTTAGATAAAAAACATGAAATTTATCTTATTTTATGGCCAGTCTCTTGAACTGCAATAACAAAACAAAATGGTTTAACCTGGTTTGCAAATGCTGTATAAAATAAAATTTTATTTGCTCTAACTTTTGAAAGCTTCTAAAAAAATCAAATTGCTGAGCATGTACTGTTTTCTAACTTTGTTGATACATAACTGACAAAGAAATTGTATTTATTAAAAATGTTTGTGATGATACAACCCCTATATTTATTTTAATTTATTTATGTGTGTGTGTGTATCTAACTGATATCACTGCCATGATAAGCTTCCAGTCACTGTCAGTTGATTCATCTTTTGTGAAGGCCTAGTATTCTGAGAAAACTTTGCTATTGTCTTTCACTCTTTGTCATTTTTATGCACTGAATTTCCCCAGGAATTTTCATTATAAAAAATTCTTCAGGGAGTTTCCTTTTCAGGTCATGTTGACACCAAGCATTAGATGCTTAAAACATTTTCTAATCTACAAGATTATTAAATTAAAATTATACATAAGCACAATTGTAAAAGGTAAAATGTTATACATATGTGTGTATCTGCATGTGGAAACACACATATTATGTGTAACTCATGACCTCCCAGCAGCTACTCACTTATATAAAATATTAAATATGTTCCATTGTAACTGAGAAGAGAGCTCAAGGTAATAAGATAGTAAAATGTTTACTTAGAGCAAGGCTAACAGTAGTAGAGAAGGCACTTTGCCTGCTGGTGTATTTTTTCCCACAGTATAAATCAGAGTTGCGTTTCTAAAATCAACTTGGAGAACTAGACTCAAGTGAGCGGTAAACAAAATAAAAAGACCCTTAAAGTGAAGAGAAATCACATGATCCACGAGTTTAAAAGGATATTTACAAAAAAAAGAAAGAGACTGCATCCTCTTTTCCACTGGAAAATAAGACAAAGGGATGGGGTTCTATATGTGTTGGCGGTCTGGGGTCTGTGGCTTGTGAGAAGTGGTCCGTAAAGCACCTTTTGGCCACACATGGACACAAGGCCAGGGACCTTTCTCAAGCACTGGAGTCTTACAGATGTCAGCTTTAAGTTCCGCTGGTTGGCTTATTGATTACAGGCATACTTTTGGGAAATGGACTGTGAGAAAACACGTTTTCCTGCATATTATCATTCACTGCCCAGTGTTTCAAAAACAGGGGACAAACTGGGAATCTGATGGAGTAGACAGGGTGAAAGTCTTAGTGGATGAAGGAGTGCATTCAATGAACATGCCTCCCAGGTGCCTTCTACTACGTGCTTCATCAGAGCAGCGATGGCAAAAAACATGTGCAAGCCACATTCATATCCAAAATATATAGGCAACTCCAACAATGCAGCATCATGGGAGACCTTCTGAATCCCCGGTCTTGGATCTTTTGTAAATTGGTACCATTCAAAATATGGCAGAGGCCTGAAATAGGATGATAGTCTTTTCGTTTCATCCTGCTCTTCTTTCCCCCTCAGTCCTGGTTTTGTTTGTTTTGTTTTCAGCTGCGCAAATCATGACCTCTTACCCACCGACTCTCCCTCATCCAGATCACCCCAGTGACTTTCTTCTCATGGATATCAAGTGTAGTTATGTCACGGCTCCAGTTGTAGTTAAGGTAGCAGTGTCTATCAGAAGTCTTCATAATCAGAATTATTTTCTCCTAAACCTCTGAATATCTGGCTGATTAAGCCCCAAGGGTGACTTATTTTGGTGTCCTGAAATGTTCTGCCTTCATTCAAAAAAAAAAAAAAAAAATTGAGTCTCTTGGACAGCTTCTCTGTCTTGATGTTGAAAGGGCTTTTCTATTTTATACTAAATGGAGTATGTGCTGAATTCCCCCACCAGCAAAAAAAAAAAAAAAGAAAAAAAAGAAAAATATTGTCAAACATAATCTATTTGTGATATTAGAAATCATCAACCCATGTCACTACATCTTAGGGTCATTATTACATGGGTTCCTCCCACATACCATATTTCTAATATCTTAAAAGTCTAAAATTAGTGGACCTATCACCAAATTTTTTAAAAAAGTCGATGAACACATTATTGATCTACAGTGTCTTTATTTAATTCTATAATGTGATGATGAATTACATCTCTTGAAATGGAAATTGAATTTCTCCAGAAGCAGAGCCTGAGGGACCTTGATATGGGAATTCTGTGGAATGGCAGATACTTTTCTCTCTTAGATTTAGTCCCTAAACTTCTTTAATAGCAAGAAACCCTGTCAATTCAGGTGTGATGGAGGCCAAGAGGAGTGCCTCCCTTAGCTCACCTTATCCAATTATCTCTATCATCCTTATCTTCCTACAGTCCAGTTATGAAATTCAGCTATCCAGTCCCATGGTTGCTTAATTAAATTCAGCTCATTTCAAAATTATAATTATTTTGACAATGCTACTGCAACTTACAATAATTGAATGTTGAGGTCAAGTGAATAATATCTTAAAGGCCTTCTAATTGAGCATTATTGCATAAAATAATTCATATGGGAACTCCATGAATCTGGGAACAGTAAAACTAGTCAATTTTATAGCAAATGGGATCTTGGAAAAATAATTATAGTAAACAAGTATTTTTATGATTTATTGGATTCTGAATCTGCCCAGAGCTTCTAGGGGAATATTTTTTATTTTGTTTTGTTTTATAAATAAACTTAAGTATTTGTTTTGAACTGGCTTTTGAATGCCAACTGGGAAGCACCAAATTTATACCTAACACAATATGAGGCAGGCAGAGAGTATAAATTATATTTAAACTGGCTAGATGTAAAATCCCCATCCACTTTTCCAAACATGTGTATTAGGGACTTGTTACCAAAATACATGAGATTGTTTTAGAAAGCTTCTCACTGAGCTTTGTCTAAACCCAGCCACTCCCCCACTGCTTGTCAGTTTTATTCCCTCTACTACACATTGTTTTCAGGAAATGATTGAAATGGGAAGTAATATGTACACTTAAAATACTGGGAATACACAATGGCTGTGATCAGTCAGATAGTCTATGGTTTGAATTGTGTTTTTATTAAGAGCAGCAAAGTGAAGAGATTACCTTTTTGTCTCTTTTTCCTCCATGTCTCTGTCTTCCTTTTATTTTTATTTGTTTCCTTCTGTTTTTTTCTCTCTCTTCAGACCTTGGCCCTGAACCAGCACCTTTGCTTCAGTTTGCGCCTCTTTCTGCTAAATATTCCCTCTGATGTGATGTGTCTGCTCCAAAGGCAGAGGAACAGCATGCTTCTTTCAGGACTGACCTACTTTGGAACTCCTATCACTCAACATGAGATGACAAATGAAGCGATCTGGCATGAAAAGAGTAGTGATTTGCAGAGAGCAACATTTATGGTGGTTTTAGCTGATTATAATGTGGAGAGTTATTTAATAATTACTCTTTGATTATAGCAATTTCCTCTTAGCAGAAATCAGAAATGTGAAGGACCTAGACTTTTAGCCAAGATGGAGTAACAGGGACTGGATCTGTGGTCTTGCCTAAACCAATAAATATATAAAAACAAGAAAGGTGTGTGTGTGTGTCTCAAAGGTACTGGATATTAGGTGATAAAAGATAATACTGCCTCAAAGACAGGAAATAAACAGAGGAGCCCTACGATTCTCTAAGATTACAACCTTCAGAGAATTTTCTGATTGGGACCACAGGGCCTCAGGTAAGGACCAGCAGGTTCCCCATGACGAGGAGATGAGCTGAGACGGAGGGGAAACCAGGGCAGCAGGGGTCCACAGGAAAAGCAAGGAGAGAGAGGTGCACAGGGAGAGCTCCGACGTCAGCAGAAGGCATCTGAGTATTCAGTCACCACACATGTCTGAATAAAGTACCCAAGACTGGGAAGAGGTCCATCTGAGAGGATCAGAGAGAACAGAGGCAACACTGGGCTTTGAAAATGACAGCTGTTCCTACCAGAGAGATGGGATGACCTGTCATTCACGGGGCATTGGATAGGGTCCTGAGCGGGAGGTGTGCTTCCATTGTGTAGAGTGATCAGACTAGACTAGTAGTGTCCTCTGGTCTTGCCTGAAGATTTTTAAAGCAAGATTCAAAGGAATCAAACTACTTTCCAGTAACTTAACCATATTCTGGAACAAAGCACATGGTCATTTATAAGAAATCAAAATTATTCAGCACCCAACAAGAGAAAATCCATGATGTCAGACAGTCAAAGGTAACTAGGCCTACCAAAAAGAATAAAAAATATATATATATGTAGATGAAAGAGGCCCATGATTAGGATAAAAAATCAATCAGCCAACACTGAACTAGAACAGACACAGGAGTCAAAATTAGCAAAGACATTGAAGTAAATATTAAAACTGCAATTCATACACTTAAAATTTAGAGACATGGAAGATAAGAATAAAATGAAAGTGAAAGTCACTCAGTTATGTCCAACTCTTTGCAACCCCATGGACTATACAGTCCTGGAATACTCCAGGCCAGAATACTGGAGTGGGTAGCGATTCCCTTCTGCAGGGATCTTCCCAACCCAGGGATCGAACACAGGTCTCGCGCATTACAGGTGGATTCTTTACCAGCTGAGTCACAATGACTCAGCAAAAATTAAGTCAAAATAGAAAAACGTCTCATTTTGAAACCTAACACTATAAAATTTCTAGAAGATAATATTTAGAGATTTTTTAAACCTGATATCAAAAGCATATTCCATAAAACTAAAAAAAAAAAAAAATCTTTAAATTCAGTTCAGTTCAGTTCAGTTGCTCAGTCATGTCCAACTCTTTGTGACCCCATGAATTGCAGCATGCTGGGCCCCCATGTCCATCACCAACTCCCAGAGTTTACTCAAACTCATGTCATCGAGTCGGTGATACCATCCAGCCATCTCATCCTCTGTCATCTGACGGGGTCCAGCCCCACTGGGTCCAGGGTAATTCGAAGGTGAGATGGAGTCGGTGTCCTAGGAAAAAACTTATTTAATTACAGATATAGAGAAAGATTAGAAACAGATAGTGTAGTAGGAAATATTAGTGGAGAAAAAGAGGCTGAATAACTTGGCTTATGTGGAATACCAATCACCACCTACGTAGGCCACAGGTGTCTTTTTGTTCTCCCGAAGGAGAGGAGGCACTGAAGCCTCCCTCGTCTGATCTTAGAAGCCCAGGCAGAATTGGCAGGCTTGGTGAGTACCCACATTCCAGATGGGAATTCAGCAAGAAGGGGAAAGAAAGAATGACACAGGGGAATCAGTCTTTCCAGAAACTGATTCAAATTTTTTATTTTTAGGTTTGCTTATATACCTTTTGTTACACATAGGGATGAATACAGAGTCACNGAAAAAAAAAAGGAAAGAAAAAGAAAAGCCACCAGAATTATTAAAAGACAACAACCTCCACCACAAGAAGACTATATATGGCATTTGCTTTAAAAATAGTGTTTTTTTTTGAAAAGTAATAATAGGTTATAAAAATAATAGAGATATAGAGGACTTAAAAATTTAAGAAAGTTAAAAAACAGGAGATGAAAAAGAAGAAAAAAAATTTTTCAAAAAAAATTCTTAAATAAAAGAAAGAAATCACACTTCCACATCAAACCCCCCCCCACCCAAAAAAAGTTCATAAAAGTAGTAAAGGTTTATCTGGCCCTTTCTCTGGCATTGTGAGCTGTGTGGGGTCGCTACCAAGGCAGTTTCCTCTGTTTAACTTCCTCTGTTTGCTGGTCTCTTCCATGTCTGATTTCTGTCTTGACACAGGGAGGACAGTGATGGACTCTACTCTGGGCTTGTCCCTGCTATTGGGGCCTGCCCTAGGCTTCATGCACCTCCCCAGTCTAAGCCACTCAGGTTCGGCGCTCAGGAAGCCCTCTGAGGTGCAGATTTGGTTGGGCCTGTACTTTGTGCCCTTCCCAGGTCCGAGTAGCTAGGGAGTTTGGCGAGTGCAATTGCTGCGATTTCTGGTCTCTTCATGCTGCTCAGTTTTCTGGGATTACCGCTGAGGCTCCTTCTCAGGCAGATGATGACTGTCCAGAGCCCCCCAGAAGTCTTAGTTAGCAAAGAAACCTGCTTGCAATTTGGTAGGTAATGTCTCTCTTGAGCTGCGATTGGCCCCCCCCTTCCAGCTCTTAAGGCTCTGGCTGCCTGTCACCGGAGGGGGATGGTCTGCAGAAATGGCAGATGAGAGGGAAGAGGTGATGGGTGTCTACACCATATAGTGCTTATAGACCATGATGAAGAATGGACGTGATGGTGGCTTGGACTCACATCAGGTTTAAAAATGTTCAGGACATCATCTGTTCTAAAGGAGATATCCACTCTGGAGAAGGAAATGGCAACCCACTCCAATATTCTTGCCTAGAGAATCCCATGGACAGAGGAGCCTGGCAGGCTACAGTCCATGGGGTTGCAAAGAGTTGGATATGACTGAAGTGACTGAGCTGTTTGCTGATATTTCGGGTTTGCACATGGAAACAAAAAGGAAAATAGCTGGACTTCTCAAAACATCTGAACCACAGAGCCAAATGGCTGGTGTTGCCATTCACTGAGAGGGAGCAGAGCAGACAGACGGACAGATAGGGCAGAGTGTCAAGAAGGGTGATGCTGTCAACAAGGGGCCAGAGATGCAGATTGCTCTGTGATCTGTGAGCGGGAGGGCATGCGGTGTGAAGCATGCAGAGAAACCCTGGCCCTAAGATTGTGTCCAGGGCATGACTTTGGCCACGTCTATGTCTAACTCTCCTGCCTCCCAGCCTGAATGTGGATCATGACTTCAGAACACCGACTCTACTCTTTTCTTTGTTTCCCACCTGCAGACGTTTCTCGTGCTTCGTGCCCTGCTGTTTGCAATGCTTCTGGTTGGCTCAAATGAGCAGTGAAACTGTGATGATCCAGCACCATCTGTGGAAGGAATGGGGGTGCAGACCCTGTCAGAATGTGACAGTTGCACCAAAGAAGCTGTGTTCTCACAGTCAGAGGCGGGCTCCCTGAGCCCCATGAAACAGATGCCTCATCCCCAAGGGCCAAGTCTGCAGCCCCTACCCTACATTCCCAAAGCCAGAGAGAATCCAAAGCCCAACGTTTATTCTTCTCCTTTTAAAAAAAATGTACATTGGCCACCAGAAGATGCCACCACCCTGGAGAGTGTCCTCACTGTCCTCAGCAGGACCAGGCATCTTTATCAACAGCTTCGATTGATGAATTCACAACAGCCCTTTTTCTTTCTCTTAGGAAGCTGTCTACACAGTATGACTCCCCTCTCTCCTCCTTGCCTGTGGCCATGCCCACAGATGACCACTGAGGTACCTTGCTGTTGAGAATCTACCCGAGGATCTGAAGGAATAATCGTGTTACCCCGACCCATGAAAGATGAGAGGAGGATCTAGTGTTAGAACTGATTTCCATGTTCTTAAAAGCCAGTTTCTCCTCTGGAGACATTAAATGCAACAAAGAACCTCCTGGTGAAAACTGGGAGGAGCTTGAGGTTTGGTTGAAAGCCTAAGTTGGCCCCTCCAGGCTCTCCTCCTGAAGACTTGGTTTTGGACAGCTGTTATCCAAGTTCTGATTATCTGTAGAGTCCACACCTCATGTGCGTGTGTTTGTTGTGTGCTTAGGTTCATTCTTCATGGATTACAGGAAAAGTTCTGATTATCTATGGGTCTCACACCACTTGTGGATGTATGTATGTGTATATTTGCAAAATATTACTTTAGTTGAAGCAGTATTTAATCCAAAGGCAGAAGAAAGTATAAGAGCTATATATGTATGGGATTTTATTTTATTCCAGGAAGATTTTTTTTAATAACATATTGTATTTTCTTTACTGAGTCCAAGCAGTCATTGTGCAAATTATTCTGCAACTTGTTTATTAACAAAACTGTAGAACATTTGGAAGAGCACAGAGGAGAAAATGAAAACCATCAGTCCCAACAATTCCAAATAAATTACATTAGCATTCTGGTATGTAGCTTTCAGCAATCCTCTGGACATATTGTATATTTGAATAACATATGGGTTAACTGTTTTATACATTTTAACCCATTTTTATAATTTAAAATATTTGTTTAAAAAAATCAGTGTTGTTAAACAAATCTTGTACAAATCTATGCACACTATTGATGTTCAGTTCAGTTCAGTTGCTCAGTCTTCGACTCTGCAATCCCATGAATCGCAGCACGCCAGGCCTCCCTGTCCATCACCAGCTCCCGGAGTTCACTCAGACTTACGTCCATCGAGTCAGTGATGCCATCCAGCCATCTCATCCTCTGTCGTCCCCTTCTCCTCCTGCCCCCAATCCCTCCCAGCATCAGAGTCTTTGTCAACGAGTCAACTCTTCGCATGAGGTGGCCATAGTACTGGAGTTTCAGCTTTAGCATCATTCCTTCCAACAAACACCCAGGGCTGATCTCCTTCAGAATGGATTGGTTGGATCTCCTTGCCTATTGATATTACTGTCAGTTAATTTAGTGGCTTGAGATAATCAGAGTGAACTTCACATGAATAGAAGTGCAGCTGATGGCCGGGGGGTGGTCTCTGCTCCACACAGACATTCAGGGATCCAGTTCAGTTCAGAGGCTCCAGCTTCAACTGCTGCCCCTCCAGCCACAGGTGTGTGTTCTGTCAGCGGGGTTGAGGGGAGGTGTGGTGAGGGGTGTGGACACTTGATGGCCCAGGCATGGAGGTACTGGGGTCACCTGTGCCCCTCCCATGAGCAGGGCCCCCCTCACTGCCCAGGATCCGGGAGCTGAAGTCCTGCAAGCCAGCGGTAGCCTCTCCCTTCTGATCCCCATGGTTGGGCCGGGCTGGTAAGGGCTCACTTACCCCCTTCTCAGTGCCATCTCTGCTCTGCCAGGTCTCAAAGCATCAGGCTCCTTAACCCCCAAGGCCCTCCATTTCCAGTCTCCCTGTTCCTTTCCCTTTTGATCAAAAGCAGCTGACTCATGTCCAGATTAATGTCTTCTTTCCGATACCAGCTAGCACTGGCAAATACAATTCTGTTCTCCCAGTCCTTTCCTGGGAGCCTGGGGATGGCTGGCTCTAGTGTGCAGATTCACCAAACACTCGTGCCACTGGGCAGCACGAGCCTGAAACCACGCCTTGACCTCAGCTTAAGCCAACACCATGTTTCTTAGGGCTCGTTGATGGCAGCTGCTGCTTCAAGTACCGATGTTTATATGAGGTAGGGCTTCCCTCATAGCTCAGTTGGTAAGGAATCTGCCTGAAATGCAGGAGACCTGGGTTCGATTCCTGGGTCGGGAAGATTCCCTGGAGAGTGAAATGGCAATCCACTCCAGTATTCTTGCCTGAAAAATCCCACGGACAGAGGATCCTGGCAGGCTGCAGTCCATGGGGTCGCAAGAGTCAGACATTACTTAGCGACTAAACCACCACCACCAAGATGATTCTAGCTGCTGTAACAAATACACCATGAAATGTGACTTACTACTGGAGTCATGGTGCTGGTTTTGGATGGGAGGTGCTTGCTCCATGTTTCTGATGCCCCCTGTGCTTCATCACACTCAGCCCACAGGGTGGGCAGTCCAGGGCTGTGTCCCTCTGTCCATCACCCGTGAACAAACCCCTGGTCACATGACTGCACCTCCCTGAGGGGCTGAAAAGCAGCCCCTGGTACCCACTCTGAGCCATGCTCCCTGGATGGACAGCTGGTCGTTCCTTCCACGTCCCAAGTTTATGGACAATCATTAGGAGTTAAGGTGACGTGGGTCATAAATGCTATGTGAGGTCAGCTATTTCCTGAAGAATTGATAACACTGATATCTTTATGTCTTCCCTGAACTGTCCTGTGTCACAGGGTGAATGTGACTTCTCTGCAGCCTCAGAGGAGACGCATCGGTAGCAGCCCATGCTGGCCTTGTGGTTCAAGCTTCATTCACAGACCTCACCCCATGTGCTTCTTTGGTTTGTGCTCCTATTACTTTTTTACAAATCTGAAATCTTGAAGGTCGTATACTGAGCTCCACTTAGCTGAATACTACATGTAAAATAGTTATGTTTATCTTATCCAATTATGACCTTTCCAACAAATATCTTTGATTTATAGAGGCTTATTTTTATCAGTAGATGTCAGATTTCAATAATAAATGCAGACAAGTAATAATAAGTAATATAATAAGTATATCCAAGCTTATAATCCCAGTTCACCATTTTATACCCAGAGTCCCAAAATGATAAAACCAGCCTGATACAAGAAATACTTTAGAAAGTATCTACAACAAAAAATTAATACAAAGTCTAAAGAAAAGCATGTACAAGAAATGAGCCTTGTATAAAGAATATTTTGACAAAGAACTTATTAATATCTTAAGATTCGAACAATCTAAATTATCTTGGAATTATGTACATTTTAGGGTGATTATATTTATAGAGAAATGATGTATACTAGTAGCACTTGAGGTTCTACTTACACCAACAATTTCTATACTTATATGTAGAAGAATAAAAATACATATATACACTTTTATTTATATAGTTTTCTATCAGTATATTTGTTGATGTTCATACCTATATGTTATCTATAAAATGTTTATTTGGACATTTAATAGAAATTTTATTTTATATAAAATAAAAAATTTATTTTTCAAGAGTTTATATATATATATGACTTTTATATATGAAGATTTCATGTATAAAATATTTTATATATGATTATAAATACAAAGATCACTAATATATAAACATTAATTACTAAATAATATATAAATATAATATATCATTTTTTCTGATTTTAAAAAAGCATGTCATTTTTGGAAATATACAAAGCATAAAATATACAATATACTATATATAAAAGAATAATAATAAATACTAAAATAACTCATAATCTCTACATATTCTGTGTTTCAACCCCTGATTTTTCTAACAAATACCTTGCAAGCTCTGACCTTTATTGTGTTCATAGCTTCTGTAAAAATCTTTACTATTCTAAATCGTGAAGAGGCAGATACACTTGCTTAACCACCTGCTGTGCTGTCCTCAATGTCATTGCTGAAAATGGTTATAAAGTTAGAAAAATATGTCCTTCTGCTATTTTTGGTGGTAATACAGCACGTACCATATCCAAGGTGATAAACCTTACATCTTAGCATTTTGTGTGTTAGCTGATAGAAGTTTGAGAATGTAGCTCCCAACCAACTACACCCACATGCTTTCATCCATCTAGCCTCTAACCTCAGACAAAGATGCTTCTGAGAATTTAGGGAAAGAAAGAAAGGTCCTGGGCACCTCCAACTAGCAGCAGTGATCAGGACAAGTTCTACCAGGAGAATGGGTTCTCTGTTTTTTTCTTTTCTTCCATTGTTAGTTACATTCAGGGCATTTCCAAAATCTGACTCATCGCATCAGAATCACCTGAAAGTTAAAACCATGGTCTCTACAGAGTTAACCCTACCCACATGGCAAGGAGATGCACCTTCTAATGAAAGCCTAGACAAAGCCGTAGGTAATAGGCAAGTAGACAACAAACATGATGTTTATGGCTTTAAAAGGAAGCTAGTTTTAGAGCAGTTCAAGGGTTATAGCTAAAGTGAGGGGAAGGAGCAGAGATTTCCCATGTATCCTGGGTTCCCACTCATGCATCCCCCACCAACATCTGTCCCGCAGGAAAGGCAGAACCTGACCAACTGCACCGCATCGGTGATACGGAGAGATGGGCCAAGAGGGGTGCTCGGAAGTGGCCCTCGGCTCCCACCCCTGGAGGCACAGAGGGCTGGGGGCCTTGGCGAATGGCTTTCTTGGTGGCCACTTGCAGAGTGAGTAGACCCAGAAGGTCTGGGAGAGGGGCTGGCTTCCACCCCTGAGTTCCCAGGGACCCTGCTGCTTGCCCAGGCCATGGGCACGAGTGTGATTCTCTCCTGCATCCATCCTGTTGCTCCCCTGGGGTGAGTAGGACCATGTGGCCGTCCAGGCCCTCTCTTCCATGAGACTCTCCTCACTTCCTCAGCTGAGATGGTTGGAGGCTGAGACTAGGGGCCTTCTGAAACCCAGAGAGGTCATTTGCCTCCAACCAAACCAGTCTGGAGAGAATTGCTTCTCCCTTTATGATTCATTTTCGTGAAACTCTAGTCTTCTTTTGGAAGCTATCTCAAGATATTGAACACAAGAGTTAGACTTTCTCTTAATGTGAAAGTTTAATTTTGACCAGTTGCCCAATAATAGAATTTCCTGTTGCTGGCCAAACATTTTCTGTTGTTTTATTTTTGGCTGTGTTTTTGCCTTGGCCAATATTTTTGTGTGTAATAATTATGGGTGCTGTTATTTGTGAGTATGTGCGTGTTGGGAAGGGGAGGTGGTTTTATGTTTTGGGGTAGTTTGTGGAAAAATAGTGAAAACTTTGGAATAGTTTTTTGGGGTTCACGTAAAAAATGGAGGGAAAATTTTAGGTTCTCAGTAATCCCCAAAAAAGGCAATGCCAAAGAATGCTCAAACTTTCACACAATTGCACTCATCTCACATGTTAGTAAAGAAATGCTAAAAATTCTCCAAGCCAGACTTCAGCAATACATGAACCGTGAACTTCCAGATGTTCAAGCTGGTTTTAGAAAAGGCAGAGGAACCAGAGATCAAATTGCCAACATCCACTGGGATCATCAAAAAAGAGAGTTCCAGATAAGCATCTATTTCTGCTTTATTGACTATGCCAAAGCCTCTGACTGTGTGGATCACAATAAACTGTGGAAAATTCTGAGAGAGATGGGAATACCAGACCACCTGACCTGCCTCTTGAGAAATTTGTATGCAGGCCAGGAAGCAACAGCTAGAACTGGACATGGAACAACAGACTGGCTCCAAATAGGAAATGGAGTACGTCAAGGCTGTATATTGTCACCCTGCTTATTTAACTTATATGCAGAGTACATCATGAGAAACGCTGGACTGGAAGAAACACAAGCTGGAATCAAGATTGCTGGGAGAAATATCAATAACCTCAGATATGCAGATGACACNGAATCTACCCGAGGATCTGAAGGAATAATCGTGTTACCCCGACCCATGAAAGATGAGAGGAGGATCTAGTGTTAGAACTGATTTCCATGTTCTTAAAAGCCAGTTTCTCCTCTGGAGACATTAAATGCAACAAAGAACCTCCTGGTGAAAACTGGGAGGAGCTTGAGGTTTGGTTGAAAGCCTAAGTTGGCCCCTCCAGGCTCTCCTCCTGAAGACTTGGTTTTGGACAGCTGTTATCCAAGTTCTGATTATCTGTAGAGTCCACACCTCATGTGCGTGTGTTTGTTGTGTGCTTAGGTTCATTCTTCATGGATTACAGGAAAAGTTCTGATTATCTATGGGTCTCACACCACTTGTGGATGTATGTATGTGTATATTTGCAAAATATTACTTTAGTTGAAGCAGTATTTAATCCAAAGGCAGAAGAAAGTATAAGAGCTATATATGTATGGGATTTTATTTTATTCCAGGAAGATTTTTTTTAATAACATATTGTATTTTCTTTACTGAGTCCAAGCAGTCATTGTGCAAATTATTCTGCAACTTGTTTATTAACAAAACTGTAGAACATTTGGAAGAGCACAGAGGAGAAAATGAAAACCATCAGTCCCAACAATTCCAAATAAATTACATTAGCATTCTGGTATGTAGCTTTCAGCAATCCTCTGGACATATTGTATATTTGAATAACATATGGGTTAACTGTTTTATACATTTTAACCCATTTTTATAATTTAAAATATTTGTTTAAAAAAATCAGTGTTGTTAAACAAATCTTGTACAAATCTATGCACACTGTTGATGTTCAGTTCAGTTCAGTTGCTCAGTCTTCGACTCTGCAATCCCATGAATCGCAGCACGCCAGGCCTCCCTGTCCATCACCAGCTCCCGGAGTTCACTCAGACTTACGTCCATCGAGTCAGTGATGCCATCCAGCCATCTCATCCTCTGTCGTCCCCTTCTCCTCCTGCCCCCAATCCCTCCCAGCATCAGAGTCTTTGTCAACGAGTCAACTCTTCGCATGAGGTGGCCATAGTACTGGAGTTTCAGCTTTAGCATCATTCCTTCCAACAAACACCCAGGGCTGATCTCCTTCAGAATGGATTGGTTGGATCTCCTTGCCTATTGATATTACTGTCAGTTAATTTAGTGGCTTGAGATAATCAGAGTGAACTTCACATGAATAGAAGTGCAGCTGATGGCCGGGGGGTGGTCTCTGCTCCACACAGACATTCAGGGATCCAGTTCAGTTCAGAGGCTCCAGCTTCAACTGCTGCCCCTCCAGCCACAGGTGTGTGTTCTGTCAGCGGGGTTGAGGGGAGGTGTGGTGAGGGGTGTGGACACTTGATGGCCCAGGCATGGAGGTACTGGGGTCACCTGTGCCCCTCCCATGAGCAGGGCCCCCCTCACTGCCCAGGATCCGGGAGCTGATGTCCTGCAAGCCAGCGGTAGCCTCTCCCTTCTGATCCCCATGGTTGGGCCGGGCTGGTAAGGGCTCACTTACCCCCTTCTCAGTGCCATCTCTGCTCTGCCAGGTCTCAAAGCATCAGGCTCCTTAACCCCCAAGGCCCTCCATTTCCAGTCTCCCTGTTCCTTTCCCTTTTGATCAAAAGCAGCTGACTCATGTCCAGATTAATGTCTTCTTTCCGATACCAGCTAGCACTGGCAAATACAGTTCTGTTCTCCCAGTCCTTTCCTGGGAGCCTGGGGATGGCTGGCTCTAGTGTGCAGATTCACCAAACACTCGTGCCACTGGGCAGCACGAGCCTGAAACCACGCCTTGACCTCAGCTTAAGCCAACACCATGTTTCTTAGGGCTCGTTGATGGCAGCTGCTGCTTCAAGTACCGATGTTTATATGAGGTAGGGCTTCCCTCATAGCTCAGTTGGTAAGGAATCTGCCTGAAATGCAGGAGACCTGGGTTCGATTCCTGGGTCGGGAAGATTCCCTGGAGAGTGAAATGGCAATCCACTCCAGTATTCTTGCCTGAAAAATCCCACGGACAGAGGATCCTGGCAGGCTGCAGTCCATGGGGTCGCAAGAGTCAGACATTACTTAGCGACTAAACCACCACCACCAAGATGATTCTAGCTGCTGTAACAAATACACCATGAAATGTGACTTACTACTGGAGTCATGGTGCTGGTTTTGGATGGGAGGTGCTTGCTCCATGTTTCTGATGCCCCCTGTGCTTCATCACACTCAGCCCACAGGGTGGGCAGTCCAGGGCTGTGTCCCTCTGTCCATCACCCGTGAACAAACCCCTGGCCACATGACTGCACCTCCCTGAGGGGCTGAAAAGCAGCCCCTGGTACCCACTCTGAGCCATGCTCCCTGGATGGACAGCTGGTCGTTCCTTCCACGTCCCAAGTTTATGGACAATCATTAGGAGTTAAGGTGACGTGGGTCATAAATGCTATGTGAGGTCAGCTATTTCCTGAAGAATTGATAACACTGATATCTTTATGTCTTCCCTGAACTGTCCTGTGTCACAGGGTGAATGTGACTTCTCTGCAGCCTCAGAGGAGACGCATCGGTAGCAGCCCATGCTGGCCTTGCGGTTCAAGCTTCATTCACAGACCTCACCCCTATGCGCTTCTTTGGTTTGTGCTCCTGCTAACTTTTATGTCAATTACTTTTTTACAAATTTGAAATCTTGAAGGTCGTATACTGAGCTCCACTTAGCTGAATACTACATGTAAAATAGTTATGTTTATCTTATCCAATTATGACCTTTCCAACAAATATCTTTGATTTATAGAGGCTTATTTTTATCAGTAGATGTCAGATTTCAATAATAAATGCAGACAAGTAATAATAAGTAATATAATAAGTATATCCAAGCTTATAATCCCAGTTCACCATTTTATACCCAGAGTCCCAAAATGATAAAACCAGCCTGATACAAGAAATACTTTAGAAAGTATCTACAACAAAAAATTAATACAAAGTCTAAAGAAAAGCATGTACAAGAAATGAGCCTTGTATAAAGAATATTTTGACAAAGAACTTATTAATATAATATATTAAGATTCGAACAATCTAAATTATCTTGGAATTATGTACATTTTAGGGTGATTATATTTATAGAGAAATGATGTATACTAGTAGCACTTGAGGTTCTACTTACACCAACAATTTCTATACTTATATGTAGAAGAATAAAAATACATATATACACTTTTATTTATATAGTTTTCTATCAGTATATTTGTTGATGTTCATACCTATATGTTATCTATAAAATGTTTATTTGGACATTTAATAGAAATTTTATTTTATATAAAATAAAAAATTTATTTTTCAAGAGTTTATATATATATATGACTTTTATATATGAAGATTTCATGTATAAAATATTTTATATATGATTATAAATACAAAGATCACTAATATATAAACATTAATTACTAAATAATATATAAATATAATATATCATTTTTTCTGATTTTAAAAAAGCATGTCATTTTTGGAAATATACAAAGCATAAAATATACAATATACTATATATAAAAGAATAATAATAAATACTAAAATCACTCATAATCTCTACATATTCTGTGTTTCAACCCCTGATTTTTCTAACAAATACCTTGCAAGCTCTGACCTTTATTGTGTTCATAGCTTCTGTAAAAATCTTTACTATTCTAAATCGTGAAGAGGCAGATACACTTGCTTAACCACCTGCTGTGCTGTCCTCAATGTCATTGCTGAAAATGGTTATAAAGTTAGAAAAATATGTCCTTCTGCTATTTTTGGTGGTAATACAGCACGTACCATATCCAAGGTGATAAACCTTACATCTTAGCATTTTGTGTGTTAGCTGATAGAAGTTTGAGAATGTAGCTCCCAACCAACTACACCCACATGCTTTCATCCATCTAGCCTCTAACCTCAGACAAAGATGCTTCTGAGAATTTAGGGAAAGAAAGAAAGGTCCTGGGCACCTCCAACTAGCAGCAGTGATCAGGACAAGTTCTACCAGGAGAATGGGTTCTCTGTTTTTTTCTTTTCTTCCATTGTTAGTTACATTCAGGGCATTTCCAAAATCTGACTCATCGCATCAGAATCACCTGAAAGTTAAAACCATGGTCTCTACAGAGTTAACCCTACCCACATGGCAAGGAGATGCACCTTCTAATGAAAGCCTAGACAAAGCCGTAGGTAATAGGCAAGTAGACAACAAACATGATGTTTATGGCTTTAAAAGGAAGCTAGTTTTAGAGCAGTTCAAGGGTTATAGCTAAAGTGAGGGGAAGGAGCAGAGATTTCCCATGTATCCTGGGTTCCCACTCATGCATCCCCCACCAACATCTGTCCCGCAGGAAAGGCAGAACCTGACCAACTGCACCGCATCGGTGATACGGAGAGATGGGCCAAGAGGGGTGCTCGGAAGTGGCCCTCGGCTCCCACCCCTGGAGGCACAGAGGGCTGGGGGCCTTGGCGAATGGCTTTCTTGGTGGCCACTTGCAGAGTGAGTAGACCCAGAAGGTCTGGGAGAGGGGCTGGCTTCCACCCCTGAGTTCCCAGGGACCCTGCTGCTTGCCCAGGCCATGGGCACGAGTGTGATTCTCTCCTGCATCCATCCTGTTGCTCCCCTGGGGTGAGTAGGACCATGTGGCCGTCCAGGCCCTCTCTTCCATGAGACTCTCCTCACTTCCTCAGCTGAGATGGTTGGAGGCTGAGACTAGGGGCCTTCTGAAACCCAGAGAGGTCATTTGCCTCCAACCAAACCAGTCTGGAGAGAATTGCTTCTCCCTTTATGATTCATTTTCGTGAAACTCTAGTCTTCTTTTGGAAGCTATCTCAAGATATTGAACAGAAGAGTTAGACTTTCTCTTAATGTGAAAGTTTAATTTTGACCAGTTGCCCAATAATAGAATTTCCTGTTGCTGGCCAAACATTTTCTGTTGTTTTATTTTTGGCTGTGTTCTTGCCTTGGCCAATATTTTTGTGTGTAATAATTATGGGTGCTGTTATTTGTGAGTATGTGCGTGTTGGGAAGGGGAGGTGGTTTTATGTTTTGGGGTAGTTTGTGGAAAAATAGTGAAAACTTTGGAATAGTTTTTTGGGGTTCACGTAAAAAATGGAGGGAAAATTTTAGGTTCTCAGTAATCCCCAAAAAAGGCAATGCCAAAGAATGCTCAAACTTTCACACAATTGCACTCATCTCACATGTTAGTAAAGAAATGCTAAAAATTCTCCAAGCCAGACTTCAGCAATACATGAACCGTGAACTTCCAGATGTTCAAGCTGGTTTTAGAAAAGGCAGAGNATGCGAAGAGTTGACTCATTGGAAAAGACTTTGATGCTGGGAGGGATTTGGGGGCAGGAGAAGAAGGGGATGACAAAGGATGAGATGGCTGGATGGCATCATGGACTCGATGGACATGAATCTGAGTGAACTCCAGGAGTTGGTGATGGACAGGGAGGCCTGGCGTGCTGCAATTCATGCGGTCACAAAGAGTCGGACACGACTGAGCAACTGAACTGAACTGAAGCTTTGTTATGGAAAGTTGACTATAAGCAATGGACTAGGAAGCATGGACTAGCAAGCAGGCAGCTGAGAGGAGCTACCCCGAAGTCAGGGGCGGCAGCTGAGAGGAGCTACACTGTGCCCCACATCAGGGGCAGCGGCCGAAGGTGCCAGGCTGCGACAGCACAGGAGCAGCCGAGAGGAGCTACCCCTGCCTGAGGCCAGGGGCAGTGGCCCAGGGGAGCAACCCCACATCCAAGGAGCAGTGGCTGCGCGGCCCCAGAGGGCCTAGAAGAGCTATTCCAACATTAGGTCTGTCTATTCTCTGCCAACTCCTTACTTCCTCGATGACTATAGTTTTATGCTAAGACTTGAGCATTTCTTACTTTTTAATACAATTCTGTAATGATGAGTTTTAAAGCCCTGAAATATCTTTTTAAATAATAACTGTTCACTTGGTATTCGAATTTTTGTGTTGTTCCTGAGAAAGCTAAAATCCTGCGGGGTTTCTCTTGACTGTGCATGGGTCCTGGGAGCAGGATTAAATACATGTTATATAACCTAATCACCAGACAGCAGGTCACTGACAGCAAATGCAGGAAACATGAGGTGACCCAGGTTCATAAAAGTCTGTGCATTAAGTTCTTACAAAGGCCATGGCATTTGCTTCACTTGATGGAATGATGGACGCTGAAACATGAAATGAAATTCTATTTCTCAGTGGTGTGAGAAGCTGTGACTTAGACAGGGCTCGAATAAAATCAGGAAGCACAGGTTAAGCTCTATGCTGAGCACAAGGCCAGACGTTTTGAGGAAATACAAAGCAGGTCCTTCTCAACCCAAATTTCCTTATATTTACATATGCATCGAATTTTGACAGACACTTGTTATCATGTAACTCTGTACAGTATTTCAGGTAAATGACAGGAGAAATTGATCTTCAACTCTTTTTTTTTGAAGCATGGAGGTAGTTTGTCTTATCAGTTGGTGAGACAAAAAAATATCTAATATTCCTTTCCTTTTAGAAAAGATTTATTCACCTGCTACCGTTTCTGAACTTCTAAAACATAAAGTGACAAATACAAGTCTCATAAAATATCCTGGTTCTGACGAGCAAGACAGCAGAACTCGATAACAAATCCTGAATGGGAACCACGGTAGCAGAACCACTCAGCTGGAAACTGAAGCTGCCAAAACACTCTTTAAAAAGGAAGGTAGAGAAACACTTTCAGAACGGATCTTTCAACAGTCAGAGGCCATNACGCTGAAACATGAAATGAAATTCTATTTCTCAGTGGTGTGAGAAGCTGTGACTTAGACAGGGCTCGAATAAAATCAGTAAGCACAGATTAAGCTCTATGCTGAGCACAAGGCCAGACGTTTTGAGGAAATACAAAGCAGATCCTTCTCAACCCAAATTTCCTTATATTTACATATGCATCGAATTTTGACAGACACTTGTTATCATGTAACTCTATACAGTATTTCAGGTAAATGACAGGAGAAATTGATCTTCAACTCTTTTTTTTTTGAAGCATGGAGGTAGTTTGTCTTATCAGTTGGTGAGACAAAAAAATATCTAATATTCCTTTCCTTTTAGAAAAGATTTATTCACCTGCTACCGTTTCTGAACTTCTAAAACATAAAGTGACAAATACAAGTCTCATAAAATATCCTGGTTCTGACGAGCAAGACAGCAGAACTCGATAACAAATCCTGAATGGGAACCACGGTAGCAGAACCACTCAGCTGGAAACTGAAGCTGCCAAAACACTCTTTAAAAAGGAAGGTAGAGAAACACTTTCAGAACGGATCTTTCAACAGTCAGAGGCCATTGTGTAGTTCTGCAGAAATGCAAGGAAGATGGAGTGTGTTCTCATGCTTGGACGCGCTGAACTCCACCCAGAGTATGGCCGAACTGTTATTTTTTCCAGGATGACTTTCCACCTTTATTTTTAAAGGTAATTGTATTTAAAAATACAAATATAATTGTGTTAATCAATAACTGAGGTGAGATTGTCTTACAAATTCATTCTCATGGTCTTAGAAAGTCATCAAAAAATCTCTAACTTTTAGAAGAGGGTTGTTTTTCCAGTGCATTCGCCCAGTTACTTTTTTGCTGTCAAACATGTCTCCCTACTTCTGCGGAAGAAAATAAATGCTAATTTGTAGACCAACACATAGCTCTCGATCAAAGGTCTTTCTTGTCAAGTACATTTGCCAATTGTGCGTCTAGAAGGTGCCGTGACTTGTGGTGACAATTAGTATAAAGCCGGCATTTCACACTTAGCCTTCAAGACACCTATTTCATCATAAATCTGTCTTGTGTGTAGATTTCTGGGCAGAGAACAAAACCTTGCTGTATCACCAAAAACACCTTTGGTGGTTACCTACTTGCTTTCTAAAAGCACACATTCCTTCCCTCCCCTTTACTATATCTTCCCTTTCCTAGGACACTCTTTATTTACAGCCTTTACTCTGGAAGCACCCAGACACTTCACGAACCCCAGAATATTAACCACTTAAGCTTTGCTTCAGTCTCATCACTAACTTGATTTTCAAGGTTGTAGAAACTTCAGGTAAAAGGATCACTCGATTAACATACTCTGTGTGTTGAATGTCCCGTTATTTGAGCTCCTTGTCAGGAAGTGGCATTATAAACATTTCTGGAAGCCAAGTTGAAAAGTTTTAAAACATTGCTAGACTTAAGCCCCTTCAGATAAGTTGACCAGTTGTATAACTGTGGTTAAGGACAGGTTAATGAAACCGTGGCCAACTCTTACCCAACACAAGATTCTTCAATTTCTTCTCTCCTTTCACACATTCAGTGGGGTGTCTGCGGCTAGGAGGTGCCTCCAGCCTGTGGGCAGCATTTGTCCCCACTCTGCCTCCAGAGAAAACCTACAGCTTTTGAGAACAGCCACGTAGCCGGGAGTGGTAGACAAGTAATCAGAGAAGCCTGTCCCAGGTAATGTCTTCATAGAGTACTTAGTTCACCCTTCTCATCAATCAATTAATCCAGCAAAAACAGCACACCCAGTAGGTGTAGTGTAATTGCAGAGGGAGGGAAATAATTAGGGAAACATTCCATGGTTAAGGAATTTACTTCTCTCCTGGATGAATAGCCTAATGCAGTGGAAATGATAGCAGAATTGTCTCATTAAACTTTGCATTTCTTTGATTGTTGTCTTCTCCTTCAGTTGCTCAGTCATGTCCGACTGTTTGTGACCCCATGGACTGCAGCATGCCAGGCTTCCTTGTCCTTCACTGTCTCCTGGAGTTTGCTCTAACTCATGTCTATTGAGTGGATGGTGCTGGTGTTAAATGCGACGCCCAGTGAACTAGCCGCAGGAAGGGGATTCCTAAGGGTTGGAGAACTCCCAAGGGGCTCCAGGCTACTCTTGCAGTTTGCAGATGAGACTTGAGGCTACTGAGGTGGTCTTAGGACTGCAGAGCTGCACCCTCATCCAGGGCTCTGATCTTAACCAAGTTCTTACTCATAAACAGCAGAAAACTGGCTTAGAAAAATGAGATCTAAGATTTCACCCTGGGAAGGGTTCAAAGTGGAAGGTTATAACATCATTCAAAACCAAAAGCAAGTGCTGAGAGCAAGGGGACCTGGTTTGCAGGTCCCACAGCAGCCGAGGGAGGAGGATCATTGCTGAGCGGGAGGAGCCCCACCGTGAGAGGAGCCCGGCCAAGCGGGGAGGGGAGAAGGAGGAGCCCCGCCGGGGGTTGGGGGAACCCTGCCGTGAGAGGAGCCCTCTGGAGCGGGGAGGAGGAGCCCTGCTGGGAGTAGGAGCTCCGCTGAGGTCGGGGGGGGGGTGGTGGTAAGGAGGAGCCCCAAGGGGTGGGGAGGAGCTCCGCAAGCCTCAGGCAGTCAGTCCACTCTGTCCAAGCCCACAGACATCCCAGGTCCTAGGGGCTCTGCACACTCCCAGCCTCTGGGCTCGCGTGGATGGTGTCTCTGTGGCCCTCCCAGGCTGCTCCTCTGTGCCAGACCCTCATTCCAGACCCAGGGGAAGCACCCTTCTTCCAGAACACAGTGTTCTCACGCCAAGGGCAGAAGCAAAGGTCATGACAAACCAGATGATCGTGTTTTGAGCTCCTTCCTGCTCACGAATGGCAAACGCCACACGGGCTGGCTCACAGTAATCACACCACCAGCTTCCGGAGGATTCATGAGTCACATTGCCAGGTGGGGAGGGACTGTCCACTTCTAGGAGGTGAGGACTTGCTGGGGTGTAGGGTCCTCTCAAAGGACAGGCCAGGAGCAACAGTCACACCAACCAGCCCCCTCCAGCCTGAAATACATGGAACACCTGTCTTCCGATTTACTTTTAACAGATGACTTCCTTGGTTAGATCAATAAAATAGGGTTGAAGAGGCTAATATTTACTGCATGCTTTTTGTCCATCTGCAGTTCCAGGCCACAGCCATCACAAGAAAATATGCGGTTGAACATTGTTCTTTAAATTTGTTTCTAAACCTACATAATTTGCAGAAAAATTTTTCCTAGTGAATTTCAGTCAGGTTATTAGCAATTCTGAAATGACATTCTCAAAAGAGAGCTTGGCTTTTATACTGTCGAGCTTTGCACTTGAGTTTTCTGCATCTCCCTTGAAATAAAACATAGAAGTGATGTGCAGTTTTTCTACCTGCACTTGTTGGAGGTCGATGGACCTTGAGCTGTTTCTTTCTGAGAGTCAAACTGAAAAACTACCAGAGTTAAAATAGTTTAAACAGGAATTGACCGAAGAATAACTGGATTCATAATTAGAGCAGAAAAATCTAATTCCAACTTTATAAAATTTCTTGGAGCAAATGATAAGAAGGAAAACAAAGTGTCTTCATCAAGAACCTGGCATTACTCTTGGGGTTTCCTATTCACAGATGCTTTCCTATGTCAAGACACCCAGAGGTTGGTGACCGCTTCTCTCCTGGTAACCAAGGAAACATAGTCAACACTAGTCTTTTTGGGCAATTGTGGAAAATAAATTTATATTAAAAATAAATACTTCTGCTTCTCTTGTCTCAGCAATTATACTAATTAGATTGAAAAATCCTGACATTTTCAATTAGCATTTACTACCAAATATGTATCTTCAAATATAACAGAAGGTAAATACTGATTTGTGAAACCAGAATAAATTGCATGGTACCATGCCACAGGCATGGAGTTAGACAGCACAATGTGTTAACATTCTTATCTCTTACTATTTTGAATTGAAAAAATACTTGTAAATTGTGTCAGTAAAAATGTAAGGAAAACATTTGGAAGTGAAATATGTCAAGTTGGGCTCAAAGCAATTCAGTTCAGTTCAGTTCAGTCACTCAGTCGTGTCTGACTCTTTTCGACCCCATGAATCACAGCACGCCAGGCCTCCCTGTTCATCACCATCTCCTGGAGTNTGTGATCCACACAGTCAATGGCCAAAAAAGAAAAGAAAAGAAAAGAACAGATTTTCTTTCAACTAAGAGTCTGCAAAAGATCATAAAACATGCTCATTTTCCATCAATGATTCCATGTGAAGTGTGCTGTTCAGGTCTCCATACGTGGTCCACGCCCATGCACTGTGACCTTGTGAAGAACAAAGAGTCTGACACATTTACTACCAGCTTATATACACAGCACTCACATCTAAGGGGTTTGGGGTTGCAGCCCAATGCTGGATTTAGATGAAACCTAAATTCAGCCTCAATGTACTTTCTTTCTTACTTTCCACATCTGCGTATTTCTCACTTACTTTCCACATTGTGACCTGGAACCAAGAGAGCAGAGGGATGGCTCTCAAGTTTCCCAGCTCTGCTCATATTTTCCTGTGTGACAGATGTCACATGGCTACACCTGTCTATCAGACCACAGAAGGAGAACCGCCATGTTTCCTTAAATAACATAAAAACATGATGTTGNATAACTTTGCTTCTAAGGAGTAAGTGTCTTTTAATTTCATGGCTGCAGTCACCATCTGCAGTGATTTTGGAGCCCAAAAAAATAAAGTCAGCCGCTGTTTCCACTGTTTCCCCATCTATTTCCCATGAAGTGATGGGACCAGATGCCATGATCTTCATTTTCTGAATGTTGAGTTTTAAGCCAACTTTTTCACTCTCCTCTTTTACTTTCATCAAGAGGCTTTTTAGTTCCTCTTCACTTTCTGCCATAAGGGTGGTGTCATCTGCATATCTGAGGTTATTGATAATTCTCCCGGCAATCTTGATTCCAGCTTGTGTTTCTTCCACTCCAGCGTTTCTCATGATGTACTCTGCATATAAGTTAAATAAGCAGGGTGACAATATACAGCCTTGATGTACTCTTTTCCCTATTTGGAACCAGTCTGTTGTTCCATGTCCAGTTCTAACTGTTGCTTCCTGGCCTGCATACATATTTCTCCAGAGGCAGGTCAGGTGGTCTGGTATTCCCATCTCTTGAAGAATTTTCCACAGTTTATTGTGATCCACACAGTCAATGGCCAAAAAAGAAAAGAAAAGAAAAGAACAGATTTTCTTTCAACTAAGAGTCTGCAAAAGATCATAAAACATGCTCATTTTCCATCAATGATTCCATGTGAAGTGTGCTGTTCAGGTCTCCATACGTGGTCCACGCCCATGCACTGTGACCTTGTGAAGAACAAAGAGTCTGACACATTTACTACCAGCTTATATACACAGCACTCACATCTAAGGGGTTTGGGGTTGCAGCCCAATGCTGGATTTAGATGAAACCTAAATTCAGCCTCAATGTACTTTCTTTCTTACTTTCCACATCTGCGTATTTCTCACTTACTTTCCACATTGTGACCTGGAACCAAGAGAGCAGAGGGATGGCTCTCAAGTTTCCCAGCTCTGCTCATATTTTCCTGTGTGACAGATGTCACATGGCTACACCTGTCTATCAGACCACAGAAGGAGAACCGCCATGTTTCCTTAAATGACATAAAAACATGATGTTGTTATTGTTCAGTCTCTAAGTCATGTCGTGTCTGACTCTTTGCAACCCCATGGACTGTAGCATGCCAGGCCCCCCTGTCCTTCATCGTTTGCTCTGATTCATGTCCCTTGAGTTGGTGATGCCATCCAACCATCTCATCCTCTGTCTTCCCCTTCTCCTCTCACCTTCAATCTATCCCAGCATCAGGGTCTTTTCCAATGAGTCAGGCTCTTTGCATGAGGTCACCAAAGTATTGGAGTTTCAGCTTCAGCATCAGTCCTTCCAATGAATATTCAGGACTGATTTCCTTTACTATTGCCTGATTTGATTTCCTTGCAGTTCAAGGGACTCTCAAGAGTCTTCTCCAACACCATAATTCAAAAGCATCACTCCTTCAGTGCACAGTTTTCTTTATGGGCTAGCTCTCATATCCATACATGACTACTGGAAAAACCATAGCTTTGACTAGATGGACCTTTGTTGGAAAACTGATGTCTTTGCTTTTTAATATGCTGTCTAGGTTTATCATAGCTTTTCTTCCAAGCAGAAAAAAAAAGACAACCAGTAGAATAATTAGGATGACAGTTTGTTGCTTAAATTTACACGACAGCAGGGCAGCTTATCTCATCAGCACTATTTTCAGTTCTTTGAGCAGTACCTGACAGAAGTGATATCACTTCAGTGTTTTGTGGAATAAAAGATAAGAAAAAATTAGATGGATTGAGTATTTTATATATATATCTTGGCTTCCCAGGTGATGCAGTGGGAAAGAACCCACCTGCAGGAGATGCAGGTTCAGTCCCTGGGTTGGGAAGATTTTCTGGAGAAGGAAATGGGAACCCACTCCAGTGTTCTTGCCTGGGAAAGTCCATGGACAGAGGAGCCTGGGAGGGTTGCAAAGAGTTGGAAAGGACTTAGCAACTGAGCACACATGCATCTTTCTTATATTAATAGCCTTTAGATACTTGTTTTTACCATCTTTTGAAAAACAGAAAATGAAGCCATAAGTCTGTCATAGACTTTTGTTGGAAAGTCTAACCTGGAGGGTGTTTAATGACGTGGGGATTGAAAGAAGTGGCAATATATTGAGAGCACACAATTATGATTAAATATATGGCATCTGGTCCCATCACTTCATGGGAAATAGATGGGGAAACAGTGGAAACAGTGGCTGACTTTATTTTTTTGGGCTCCAAAATCACTGCAGATGGTGACTGCAGCCATGAAATTAAAAGACGCTTACTCCTTGGAAGAAAAGTTATGACCAACCTAGATAGCATATTCAAAAGCAGAGACATTACTTTGCCGACTAAGGTCTGTCTAGTCAAGGCTATGGTTTTTCCCATGGTCATGTATGGATGAGTGCCGAAGAATTGATGCTTTTGAACTGTGGTGTTGGAGAAGACTCTTGAGAGTCCCTTGCACTGCAAGGAGATCCAACCAGTCCATTCTGAAGGAGATCAGCCCTGGGTGTTCGTTGGAAGGAATGATGCTAAAGCTGAAACTTCAGTACTTTGGCCACCTCATGCGAAGAGCTGACTCATTGCAAAAGACTCTGATGCTGGGAGGGATTGGGGGCAGGAGGAAAAGGGGATGACCGAGGATGAGATGGCTGGATGGCATCACAGACTCGATGGACGTGAGTCTGAGTGAACTCCGAGAGATGGTGATGGACAGGGAGGCCTGGTGTGCTGCGATTCATGGGGTCGCAGAGTCAGATACGACTGAGCGACTGAACTGAACTGAACTGATGTAGTTTTAAATTAAAAGCTAGGGGGAAACTGACTACCCCATTCGAAATAATACATTAGTGTTTGCAAAGACTTCATTTGTCATAATTTTGTTGATCAGAAAACTAATTAACCTGCTTGTTTGCTTAAGGAAAAAAACTGGGTACAACACCCACTCTATTAGCAGATTTCATTACATAGATTGTAAGTCTTTATTACTGAACTGAGAAAATCTCAATTTTTTTAGGAACCAGAAGTGTTGGGAAGGGTCACTATTTTTTCATTAAATAACACACAGCAAATGCTTTTTTCTGGCTTCTCAGAGAATTCGAAGGACATTGGTCAGACTTGCAGGCCTTCTCAGATGCACTGGTGAAGTGATTTTCATCATAGACTGAGGATGGACAGTTTTCCTAAATCTTGATGATGTGTGTGATGCAATGGTGATGCTTCAGTGAAGGGAGCAGGCTGGGGAAAGAAAAGTGCTGAGAGGAACCCTGGGTGAGTCCCTCAGTCCCTAGTACGTACAGGCCCAAGTATCGAGAGAGCGCCTTCATCCCTCAAATAAACCTGTTGATTGAAATTGTTATGAATTAAATTGGTGCCTAAAATTAGCAGCATTGTATTGTGCAGTTAAAATTTCTGTTAAGAGGGTAGAATTCATACTGAGTTCTTACTACGTGCATGTACACACACACACGACCTGAGGGATGGAAGAAAATTTTTGGATGATAGGAGTGTTAATTACCTTGATTGAGCTCATGCTTTCACAGATGTATTAATACATATGTCCTAAATCATCAGACTGTATACATTAAAAATGTGCAGCACTCCAGTATTCTTGCCAATAATTTTGCCTGGAAAATTCCTTGGACACAGGAGCCTGGTGGGCTACAGTCCATGGGATTATAAAGAGTTGGACACGATTGAGTGACTAACACTTTCACTTCACTTTCTTACACATCAATAAAGCTGTTCATCACTAACCTAACAAAAAATTTAAAAGTAAATTTAATGACATCTGACAACAACAACAAAACAACAGAAAGCAAATTCAAGTGGCCATGAAATATATGAAAGCATATTCAGATTGAGTGGTGGGTAGTAACACGCCTTAAAAATTGCAGTGTAACTTTTTGCCCATTTGGCCCAAATTTTAAAGCTCAACAATTTCTATCATTGGAAATGTGTGCTTCAGGGCCTTGATGGTTTGAATCCATGCCCATGGAAATTTTAGCAATATCTACTTAAAACTGCACGTACATTGGCCCAGCAGTGCATGTTGAGGACTTCCTTCCCTGTGGTCAGATCGTTCAGATGTGAGGACTTGGGATTTGGACTCTCATCCTGCTCTTATTTNTGCCCATGGAAATTTTAGCAATATCTACTTAAAACTGCACGTACGTTGGCCCAGCAGTGCATGTTGAGGATTTCCTTCCCTGTGGTCAGATCGTTCAGATGTGAGGACTCGGGATTTGGACTCTCATCCTGCTCTGATTCCAGGGACAAATCTGGCCTATCAGAGGTGGGGGCGCCCCCACTGCCAGTAGCAGGAGGTCTCTATCAGTGGTCTTGTTGAAAATTGCTGACAATTCATGGTAATAAAAAGTTGTCCAACTTTCAGTCAGTTTATCTGGTTCTTAAGCTTCCCTGGTGGCTCAGACAAAAGAAGAAGCTGCCTGCAATGTAGTAAACTGGGGTTGGATCCCTGGGTTAGGAAGATCCCTTGGAGAAGGGAATGGCAACCCACTCCAGTCTTCTTGCCTGGGATATCCCATGGACAGAGGAGCCTGGTGGGCTACAGTCCATGGGGTTGCAAAGAGTTGGACACGACTGAAGCAACTAACACACTTGAGCCCCCTTCAGTGAATTCCCCACCACCCCACAGGTGTTAACCAGTTAACAGGTGTTAACAAGGAGTAAATACCCATGGATATAGCAGTGTGTCTGACTATATTAGCCACTGTCTGGAAGAAACAGGTACGTGCCCCAAAGCACCCGGTGTGCCCCTGCACACAAGCCCACAAATGTCTTTGCAAGGAATGCAGTTGAAAATATGCTAATCTGAAGAAACTAGGAGAGGAAAGCAGAGTAGATCATCACGGCCGTAAACCAGGTTCCAGGGAAGCAGCCAGTGGGGGGAGGACACGCTTCTCTTCCTCAGCCCCTCTGGTGAAAGTCAGCGCCAGGAAATCACAGGACACTTTGTGCAGCTCAGTGATAAAACAGAGTCCAGCAGTCAGAGCCTGGGGAGTGGCAAGGGAAAATAAAACAATGGATGATGTGTGGAGGAGTATTAGGTATAACTTTTTGGATATTTGCTTAGAAATTTCTATACTGTCTTTTCAGTCTTCTAAAAACAAGTATGTGTGTGTGTGTGTGTGTGTAGGTGCTGAAAGCAGGTCCTTTCCTCCAGGATGTGTGCTGTTAGCATCCCCGTACCCCTCAAAGAGCCTTATTCATCACAGAGGCTGTACTAGTTTCATTTTCCACAGTGTGTATTTGAATTTGTAAAGAGATTTCATTTACAGTTTTCCTGTTGTCACCAAGATAGTAAATATACAGTTGTCTTCTCTGTACTGTAAGCTAAAGAAATTAGCTGCTAAAATTTCCTAAATTTAATTAAGCAGAAGCGTTAGCAGTTTCTAACACCCTCCACAGGGGAATACTGCCGCTTAAAGCAAGCGTGATGGGCTTAGATGCTAAACTGATAACAGTGTCTGCAACCTCATCACTTGCTCTTTTTTCACCATTATGGGGGAAAGGGAAAGGTTTGAGATGAAATGAAAAAGAAGTAAAAGCAAGTGTGAAAACCTTCAATCACCCATCTATCGTTTCTTTTATCTGATTCCCACTTCGTGGAAATAAGCGATCATAATTGACATCTTTCTGTGTTGAGTCTTCTTAGCTAGAAACACCAGTGTCCACGTGGATTTATAACAGTATTATTACCATCATTCCAGGGCTTCCCTGGTGCCTCAAATGGCAGAGTCCACCTGCAGTGAGGGAGACCTGGGTTCGATTCCTGGATCAAGAAGATCCCCTGGAGATGGGAATGGCAACCTGCTCCAATATNGAATTGATGCTTTTGAACTGTGGTGTTGGAGAAGACTCTTGAGAGTCCCTTGCACTGCAAGGAGATCCAACCAGTCCATTCTGAAGGAGATCAGCCCTGGGTGTTCGTTGGAAGGAATGATGCTAAAGCTGAAACTTCAGTACTTTGGCCACCTCATGCGAAGAGCTGACTCATTGCAAAAGACTCTGATGCTGGGAGGGATTGGGGGCAGGAGGAAAAGGGGATGACCGAGGATGAGATGGCTGGATGGCATCACAGACTCGATGGACGTGAGTCTGAGTGAACTCCGAGAGATGGTGATGGACAGGGAGGCCTGGTGTGCTGCGATTCATGGGGTCGCAGAGTCAGACACGACTGAGCGACTGAACTGAACTGAACTGATGTAGTTTTAAATTAAAAGCTAGGGGGAAACTGACTACCCCATTCGAAATAATACATTAGTGTTTGCAAAGACTTCATTTGTCATAATTTTGTTGATCAGAAAACTAATTAACCTGCTTGTTTGCTTAAGGAAAAAAACTGGGTACAACACCCACTCTATTAGCAGATTTCATTACATAGATTGTAAGTCTTTATTACTGAACTGAGAAAATCTCAATTTTTTTAGGAACCAGAAGTGTTGGGAAGGGTCACTATTTTTTCATTAAATAACACACAGCAAATGCTTTTTTCTGGCTTCTCAGAGAATTCGAAGGACATTGGTCAGACTTGCAGGCCTTCTCAGATGCACTGGTGAAGTGATTTTCATCATAGACTGAGGATGGACAGTTTTCCTAAATCTTGATGATGTGTGTGATGCAATGGTGATGCTTCAGTGAAGGGAGCAGGCTGGGGAAAGAAAAGTGCTGAGAGGAACCCTGGGTGAGTCCCTCAGTCCCTAGTACGTACAGGCCCAAGTATCGAGAGAGCGCCTTCATCCCTCAAGTAAACCTGTTGATTGAAATTGTTATGAATTAAATTGGTGCCTAAAATTAGCAGCATTGTATTGTGCAGTTAAAATTTCTGTTAAGAGGGTAGAATTCATACTGAGTTCTTACTACGTGCATGTACACACACACACGACCTGAGGGATGGAAGAAAATTTTTGGATGATAGGAGTGTTAATTACCTTGATTGAGCTCATGCTTTCACAGATGTATTAATACATATGTCCTAAATCATCAGATTGTATACATTAAAAATGTGCAGCACTCCAGTATTCTTGCCAATAATTTTGCCTGGAAAATTCCTTGGACACAGGAGCCTGGTGGGCTACAGTCCATGGGATTATAAAGAGTTGGACACGATTGAGTGACTAACACTTTCACTTCACTTTCTTACACATCAATAAAGCTGTTCATCACTAACCTAACAAAAAATTTAAAAGTAAATTTAATGACATCTGACAACAACAACAAAACAACAGAAAGCAAATTCAAGTGGCCATGAAATATATGAAAGCATATTCAGATTGAGTGGTGGGTAGTAACACGCCTTAAAAATTGCAGTGTAACTTTTTGCCCATTTGGCCCAAATTTTAAAGCTCAACAATTTCTATCATTGGAAATGTGTGCTTCAGGGCCTTGATGGTTTGAATCCATGCCCATGGAAATTTTAGCAATATCTACTTAAAACTGCACGTACGTTGGCCCAGCAGTGCATGTTGAGGATTTCCTTCCCTGTGGTCAGATCGTTCAGATGTGAGGACTCGGGATTTGGACTCTCATCCTGCTCTGATTCCAGGGACAAATCTGGCCTATCAGAGGTGGGGGCGCCCCCACTGCCAGTAGCAGGAGGTCTCTATCAGTGGTCTTGTTGAAAATTGCTGACAATTCATGGTAATAAAAAGTTGTCCAACTTTCAGTCAGTTTATCTGGTTCTTAAGCTTCCCTGGTGGCTCAGACAAAAGAAGAAGCTGCCTGCAATGTAGTAAACTGGGGTTGGATCCCTGGGTTAGGAAGATCCCTTGGAGAAGGGAATGGCAACCCACTCCGGTCTTCTTGCCTGGGATATCCCATGGACAGAGGAGCCTGGTGGGCTACAGTCCATGGGGTTGCAAAGAGTTGGACACGACTGAAGCAACTAACACACTTGAGCCCCCTTCAGTGAATTCCCCACCACCCCACAGGTGTTAACCAGTTAACAGGTGTTAACAAGGAGTAAATACCCATGGATATAGCAGTGTGTCTGACTATATTAGCCACTGTCTGGAAGAAACAGGTACGTGCCCCAAAGCACCCGGTGTGCCCCTGCACACAAGCCCACAAATGTCTTTGCAAGGAATGCAGTTGAAAATATGCTAATCTGAAGAAACTAGGAGAGGAAAGCAGAGTAGATCATCACGGCCGTAAACCAGGTTCCAGGGGAGCAGCCAGTGGGGGGAGGACACGCTTCTATTCCTCAGCCCCTCTGGTGAGAGTCAGTGCCAGGAAATCACAGGACACTTTGTGCAGCTCAGTGATAAAACAGAGTCCAGCAGTCAGAGCCTGGGGAGTGGCAAGGGAAAATAAAACAATGGATGATGTGTGGAGGAGTATTAGGTATAACTTTTTGGATATTTGCTTAGAAATTTCTATACTGTCTTTTCAGTCTTCTAAAAACAAGTATGTGTGTGTGTGTGTGTGTGTAGGTGCTGAAAGCAGGTCCTTTCCTCCAGGATGTGTGCTGTTAGCATCCCCGTACCCCTCAAAGAGCCTTATTCATCACAGAGGCTGTACTAGTTTCATTTTCCACAGTGTGTATTTGAATTTGTAAAGAGATTTCATTTACAGTTTTCCTGTTGTCACCAAGATAGTAAATATACAGTTGTCTTCTCTGTACTGTAAGCTAAAGAAATTAGCTGCTAAAATTTCCTAAATTTAATTAAGCAGAAGCGTTAGCAGTTTCTAACACCCTCCACAGGGGAATACTGCTGCTTAAAGCAAGCCTGATGGGCTTAGATGCTAAACTGATAACAGTGTCTGCAACCTCATCACTTGCTCTTTTTTCACCATTATGGGGGAAAGGGAAAGGTTTGAGTTGAAATGAAAAAGAAGTAAAAGCAAGTGTGAAAACCTTCAATCACCCATCTATCGTTTCTTTTATCTGATTCCCACTTCATGGAAATAAGCGATCATAATTGACATCTTTCTGTGTTGAGTCTTCTTAGCTAGAAACACCAGTGTCCACGTGGATTTATAACAGTATTATTACCATCATTCCAGGGCTTCCCTGGTGTCTCAAATGGCAGAGTCCACCTGCAGTGAGGGAGACCTGGGTTTGATTCCTGGATCAAGAAGATCCCCTGGAGATGGGAATGGCAACCTGCTCCAATATTTTTGCCTGGAGAATCCCATGGACAGTGCAGCCTGGTGGACTATAGTCCATGGGGTTACAAAGGGTCAGACATGACTGAGCCACCAACACACACACCCCATCATTCCAAAGTGTGAGCTTCATTGATAAGGGCATGTGTCTGGAATCCTAACAAGTAAGATGCCTTTTGGATCAACACGTTAAAATTCTTCCAGTATTTACTTTTACTTAGTAAAATATGGTGCATTATTTGGATGACAACTTTAAAATATGTTTAGGAAGTGTGTGTGCACACCGTGCTTATGTCTGAAATTCCATAGCTCTTAAATATTTTCATCATTCATTCCTTATCGTTCACTTTACTTTTACGTGTATATATTCTAGCTGCCAAAATAGGTTCTACACTTATGGAAGGTGGTGTCTCCTTTTACAGTCTCTTCATCTTGCTAACACTTGTGTAGAAATCAGTAGGGGCTTAAATGCTCTAGCGAGGTTTTGTGAAGAAGGCTGTGCCTGGAAGATTAGACATCAGTTAGTCCAGAGAAGTTGCAATGAACAAGCACATGTCATTTGTAGTAATCATGGCACTGAAGAAGTAAACAGGAAGTCTTGTTTAAATCGGGGAAATAATTTGGATAAGTAAAGGGGAATCATGGTCTGAGGTTCCTGAATAAGAGAAGAAGGCAGTTGACTTTATCCTCAAATTATTGATGTGGCAATTAAACTTTCATCATCAATGTTTTGGGAAGATTCCTCCAAATATGCATTGTAACACTGAGCAGAAAAAAATGTGGAAAAGGCAGATGAGAGGAAATAAATGAGATTATCAAGTTATACGAAGTAGTAAAACCCTATGACATGTAAGACTGGACTTTTCCCCCATTACTTAACAAACTGAAAAACTAAGGAGAGAGTGGTTAAATGACTTGCACCAAACAATTATTCAATAAATTGTAAAATGCTCTCTGTAACTAACTTCACACAAAACACAATTAGTTAGATGCCAAATTTATAAGCTGTTGAACAATCTGTTTAAAACATGCTTATTATAAATGTGAAGTAACTAGCGTTTCGTGTTTGGTGTTTTGTACATCAGCAGTTCTCAGTTCCTCAGGGCACTTAGATACTCTCAGACGAAAAAATGCGTGTGTGTGCTTTAAAAGAAAAAATAGCTTGCATCCAATTTTTAAATATCAACACAACCCATTAAAGATAATGCTATTCTAAGTTGATTTTCTCTTCTTGCCTTTCCCATACTTTCCCATTTCTAATTATGCATCTGTTTTGGTTTCTCTAAAGAAGCATTTTGCTCTGAGCTAATTTTATTAGTCAGAGGAGTCTACTTTTTACATTTACTTACCTCATGGCTCCCTGGGAACTCCTATCCTTGTCAGCATCTTGGAATAAACTCCAGCTGTGGACCAGACTTGCTTCTGTCTCTCCCCTCCTTCCTCCGTCCCTTCCTTCCTTCCCTCCTTCTCTTTCTTCCTTCTTCCCTTAATTCCACCCTCTTTTCTCCCACATTCTCCTATTCTTCTCTCCCTCTCACTCTGATTTTCTCTCTCTCTTTTTCTATGCTAACAACAATATCACTATAGAAACAAAAAAGAGACAGCTGTGCTCTGGATCACTCCATCCTGAAACATCAACCACCTGCCTCATNTTCTTCTCTCCCTCTCACTCTGATTTTCTCTCTCTTTTTCTATGCTAACAACAATATCACTATAGAAACAAAAAAGAGACAGCTGTGCTCTGGATCACTCCATCCTGAAACATCAACCACCTGCCTCATCACCATGCCAGGCAGAGCAGAGAAGCCTTATTACAGAACCCAGAACAGACCGAGCCTTGTTACAGAACTGGAACAGAGTCCATCTGTGATTCTAGGAGGTTGTGAGATACAGTTTATAGAACTTTTCAAGCTAAGGCATCTTCCAAGATAAAGCAACAAATCTGAAAGTAGAGAGAGAAGTATTAATATTCTAATTCATGGATGAAAAGGGTGATCATTAAGAAATAGAAAATCTGAGCAGATCTGTAATGGGTAATGAGATTGAATCAGAAAAAAAACATATCCCAAGAAAGAGTTGCTCAGGACCAGACAGTTGATGAATTCCAATAATCGTTTAAAGAATTTATACCAAAAAAAAAAAAAAAAA
>SJYW01004647.1:64926-91872 GCA_006410735.1 Raphicerus campestris | reverse complement strand
AAAAAAAAAAAAAAAAAAACAAACAGTAGGTCCACAACTTAGTCTATAATATTAATAGTTAATCCCACCAAAGATTTGAATACAATCTAAGAGACTAGTGATAGGAATTCGGTTAAATAAAGTATACTCCTTTCATAATAAAAAATAAAAGAATGTATTTATCAAATGAGAAAGATGCTGAGGAAGAAGTATTGTTAGTACTTTAAAAAAGATGCAAAGATGATAAACACATGTGTGTAAACACATGTATTTTACATTTCTTGACTGGGCATAAGTATGTGGGTATGGGACAAGTTCATGAGTGTTTCTCATTAGCTACATTTATATAATCCTTTTAATGTTCATTTTTGTGTTTTATTCTGTGCTCTTAGTAAATTTAAATGGTAACCTAATTGTAATTTATAGTATTAATAGCCATAAATATGAGCTACTACAGGCCCACACTCCCTTATCTCTAATTTCCAAGCCCAACTGTCTTTGACAACTGAAAGTTTTTTTGTTAATCACTGGGGACATTAATGGGCTGAATTAAATGAGGCTATTTATGAAAGTCTCTCTGCACCCACCGAGTGCCAATATCTGCGTGTTTCCCTGTGGAGATATGAATGCGCTTGATTCTGTGCTGCACACTCAGACCTTCCTGAGGCCTTACATGTTATCAGTCTCAGGCAGTGTATCATCATTCTAACCCCCCCAGTTCTAAGCTTTAGAATCCATCTGACTCACAGGGTTTCATAGAAGGAATTCTGGATATGCGCCAGCTTCCCACCAGTACAAATGCTCCTATGTAGTAACTGAAGAAAGAGAACAAGTTAGTATTCCCAAATTATTTTTAAAAGGAAGAAAATATTTATCACAACTGAAAGGAGAAATGAAAAATTCATCATTTTACTTGAATGGCTCAACATTCCTCTCTCAGGAATCAAAGTAATTGTAGATGAAAAATCATCCAGGACTTAGTAGTATACCTGAGCAATAGTGTCTACATACTTGATCTAACTGACATTTGTAAAACAGCCAGCCCCTAAACAGCAGAACTCTCATGGATTATTCACCAAGTTAGGCCATATTCTGAGCTGTAGAATAGTCATGGAAAATTTAAGATAATTGAAATAATTCAATGTAATTTCTCTGGTAAAAACAAAAAAAGAAGAAGAAATAAAACAAGGTAGCCGAACAGCCCATAAATATTTGAAAATTTAAAATATAATTTTAAATAACTCATGAGTCAAAAAGGAAAAGATAAAGGAAACTAAAAAAAAAAAAGATATTTTGCATTGGATAAACACACACACACACACACACACACACACACACACACACACACACCCCTCAAAAAAAAAATGTCTAGGATGTCTTCTCTCTTCACTCCTAATCCATATTGTGCTTGAGGTCCTAGTCAGGGCAATAAGGCAAGAAAAAAATTTAAAATTCAAACAGTTTGAAGAGAAAGTAACAAAACTGTTTCTATTTTCAAACAATGTAATCAACCACACAGTACTTACCAAAGGATCTACAGGCTCTTACAAAACTAATAAGTAATTTTATCAAATTTTAGGATACAAGGTACAAAATACACAGAAACCAGTATCTTTTCTGTATGTGATCAATAGATGATTAGAAAAAAAATAAAAGCAATGTCATTTATATTACGGTTGTTGTTATTGTTTAGTTGCTAAGTCACATCCACCTCTTTGCAACCCCGTGAACTGCAGCACCAGGCTCCCCTGTCTTTCACTATCCATTATGACAGCACCAAAGCCCATGAGACTTGGACAATCATTCCACAGAGTATGCACACGGCCTCTGTGTTGAGAATTGACTGAATCCAGGGAGAGATGGACCATGTCTATGGATCGGAAGACTAAACATTGTTAAGATGTTAATTCTCCCTGTATTGATTTATTGGCTCAAACTAATACCAATCAAAAGCTCAGCAAGACTGTTGAGTAGATGTTAAGAAGCTGATGCTAAAATGCATATGACAAAAAACAAAGGAAGTAGAATAGTCACAAGAATTTTTAAAAAACAAGAACAAATGAGTAGAACGTATGGGGCTTTATTTCAAGAGTTGCTGTTTAAGCCAGTCCTCAAGAGAGTGGGTANGTTGGAATCTGGTTTATATGACTGCACAATAAGAAACCAATGAGATTGGCTGTACTATTGTGATATATCATAAAATATCCCTTAATCCGTAGGCTTGGGTTAGGAGCTGATTTATTAGGAGTCTGAAATAGATACAAATTAAGTTTAACATAATGCAATGCAGCCCAATCAGACTACCATTGCATTAAATTGACATAAATTGAATCATTTTTTAATGAAATGAGCACGCTGCAGTATTTCAGAATTCTTGTTATTATTCATAGCCAAGAACAATGAGATGTTTTATGATTCTTAGTTATGTGTACTCCTTTGTTCCATAGTCCATGTGTTGGATTATTTTTGAATTGCAGAAATCAATTGGCACTATTAGTAGCTTCATTAATAAATAAACCTAACGTGAGAATTTTCACAGGTTTCTCTAAACCATGTACATCTGACTTTTCATGGATCAGGATGGTCTGAATGTTAATATCGCTGTGTTATGAGAATTTTCATTCACTGCTGATTCGTGCTAGTACCACATCTCTAATAAGGCAGCACTAATTAAATGATGTATCTAGAAGAGCAAGTTCCACCACATAGACGGACCAGTCAGTCTTTCTAGTGGGAACCTAATAGGAGATGATGCTTCAATAAATTGTATTTCCTCCTCACACGGATTTCTATATGACTGAGAGGACAAGAAGGATCTCCATGTGCTAAGGTGGAGACACATCAGTGTATATGTGTGCAGAAAGCAAGTACACATGGGCATTTACTCATGTCTACCTAAAGAAATCTAGGGTGAGAAGAAGCAATTAACTAAATACATTAAGCACTCAAAATAGATAAGATGGATGGGGAAAGAGGTGTAAGTGAGCTATTGGTTTATCTCGTTTATAACCTTTTGAACTTTAGACCAAATAGACATGTACTGTCTCTTCACTATGAATCAACGAATTCCGTGGTGATGTTATTGCCGACCTGTGCTGATCCCTGTTACAAAGCCTGTGACCCCGTGCCCCCAGGCTTTCAGTTGCAGGGAGCAGTGTGCCAATTACTCAGTGCATCCTTCTCCTGAAGGCTGCCCTCACCCAGCTTGGTCCCCTCCCTGGGAAGCACAGGAGGTGATGGACCCTTCCACTCAGAAGTGTCGATGGCTCATAATCAGCTGATGTGGAGGTACCCAAGGCTCCTTCCTCAGGGTGAGGCAAGATCTGCTCCATGCACACCCCAGGGCTCCTCTCAGGCCCAGGCATAGCCTGGACCGCAGACCAAATGTCTGTGATTATTTTCTTCCCCTGCTTTCTCCATTTTCCCTCATTTGTTATGGGTTTCTCCTGAGAACACGCCTTCAAAATACCAGATACACAGATTCTGCTTTTCAGGGACCTGTCCTGGAGTCAGATTATAAGACCATCTGTGTAGATGGACTATGTCTTCCACTGTCTCACAGTGCCTTCTCATCACTGAATTGGTGCCTTTTATGGATCATCACCTAAGGAAAGCTAAGNTAGCTTCATTAATAAATAAACCTAACGTGAGAATTTTCACAGGTTTCTCTAAACCATGTACATCTGACTTTTCATGGATCAGGATGGTCTGAATGTTAATATCGCTGTGTTATGAGAATTTTCATTCACTGCTGATTCGTGCTAGTACCACATCTCTAATAAGGCAGCACTAATTAAATGATGTATCTAGAAGAGCAAGTTCCACCACATAGACGGACCAGTCAGTCTTTCTAGTGGGAACCTAATAGGAGATGATGCTTCAATAAATTGTATTTCCTCCTCACACGGATTTCTATATGACTGAGAGGACAAGAAGGATCTCCATGTGCTAAGGTGGAGACGCATCAGTGTATATGTGTGCAGAAAGCAAGTACACATGGGCGTTTACTCATGTCTACCTAAAGAAATCTAGGGTGAGAAGAAGCAATTAACTAAATACATTAAGCACTCAAAATAGATAAGATGGATGGGGAAAGAGGTGTAAGTGAGCTATTGGTTTATCTCGTTTATAACCTTTTGAACTTTAGACCAAATAGACATGTACTGTCTCTTCACTATGAATCAACGAATTCCGTGGTGATGTTATTGCCGACCTGTGCTGATCCCTGTTACAAAGCCTGTGACCCCGTGCCCCCAGGCTTTCAGTTGCAGGGAGCAGTGTGCCAATTACTCAGTGCATCCTTCTCCTGAAGGCTGCCCTCACCCAGCTTGGTCCCCTCCCTGGGAAGCACAGGAGGTGATGGACCCTTCCACTCAGAAGTGTCGATGGCTCATAATCAGCTGATGTGGAGGTACCCAAGGCTCCTTCCTCAGGGTGAGGCAAGATCTGCTCCATGCACACCCCAGGGCTCCTCGCAGGCCCAGGCATAGCCTGGACCGCAGACCAAATGTCTGTGATTATTTTCTTCCCCTGCTTTCTCCATTTTCCCTCATTTGTTATGGGTTTCTCCTGAGAACACGCCTTCAAAATACCAGATACACAGATTCTGCTTTTCAGGGACCTGTCCTGGAGTCAGATTATAAGACCATCTGTGTAGATGGACTATGTCTTCCACTGTCTCACAGTGCCTTCTCATCACTGAATTGGTGCCTTTTATGGATCATCACCTAAGGAAAGCTAAGTGAGAAATGTAGGGGTGGAATAATATCACAAATACTCTCCTATGGATAATACTATGCTATTACTTGGTGAGTAAAATGAGACTCTGAGTAGATTTGTGTGAGGTCTATGCGCCTTTAATTACCCTTACTATGTTTCTCAGTTACATTGAAATGAATTTCATCTACTGCTTACTCTGTGGATTTTAACAACCTTTATCCAGCAATGAGAACTTCACTGAAAAAGGATGTTTAGGATTAATTGTAAGGATGTAAGGATATTTAGCATTAATTCAAATAAGGAAATTTCAATGAGTAGATGAAAGTCAGCCATCAACAATGGTCATTCCAAGGGTTCAAGGTCAATGAGTCTAGGGCTCAGATTGTGTTCAGGAGAGAATATCATTGGAGATTTTGAGCAGGAGGGACTATAATACACAAAACGTGATGACCGCAAACCAATAGGAGCGAGGGGGATGCAGAAGGAATGGAAAGCCCCATCTTGTTGTGTTGGCTGTTCACTTGCGGAGTCAGGAGACAGCAGACAGAGCGAGAAACCCGAGCTCGCTCCTTGTGTTCCTGTCTGCTGAGTCATGTCCTCTGTGCTCCAGCCTTTGAAAGAGAAGCAGTATGGCTTCTGGTTCCATCCCATTGTGGTGACCTCCTGCCAAGTTCCTCACTGGTGGCCTCTAACCACCAACTCAGCAGCCAAAGGATGCAGAGATAGCAGCTTACATTCCTTGACCCCATGTGCCAAAGGGCAGCGCATGGAAGTGGGGACTCATGAGGGTCCTGAGCAGTCAGCTGGGACAGCCCACCCCAAGAGGAGACCACCCCTCTGCAGGTCTGTGGTTTTCAGAAGGGTGGGATGGGGGAGGGGAGGGAGGGGATACAGGCTGATTTGCGTTGTTGTATGGCAGAAACCAACAAAGTATTGTAAAGCAGTTTCCCTTCAATTAAAAAAAATGAAATGCCAGCTTCTATAGTAGTGGAACAAGCAGAGCCACACCTGCTTGCACTTGAGTGGAGACCAGCCTGGAGAGTCTAATAAACCGGCCTTCGAGTCTGACACCATATTGGCGTGTGTTCTCAAGTTCGATTTGATTGCACTTAGTAGCATGGAATTGCTCGATTTTCTGATGACACTGTGGCTGCTTTTTAAAAATGTACTTAACATTTTCCCTCTGGGTTGAGTGCTTCGCACATTCAAATTAAGTGGTGAATTGCCTGTTTTCCATGTAAAATGTTTATTGATTTAATTTTCTTTCAGTTCAGATGGTTATGCTATCTGTTATTCTGAAGATAGGGTCTTACACACAGAGTACTCTGAAGCTGCCAGCTGGGTGATGATTATACATGTAATGAACACACCTCGTTATAGAGGGTATGGTTGCAGGGTCATTAGGAAGGACCCACGTCTAAAAATATCTCTAGAACAGGTGCCATTGTCATGAAAATGACCTAAATCAGCCATGTGTTTTTTAATGCTCTCTATCTGTTGGCTACAAGAACTAACAATCCAATTCGCCCTAAGGATTTAACAACAAAATACATACATTTTTCTTCTGCTGAGAAAATTCCAAATTAACAACATGAATAAAAAATAAAAATGTGTAAAATGTGGTTAAATGGAGTAGTCATGTACGGATGTGAGAGCTGGACCATAAAGAAGGCTGAACACCGAAGAATTGATGTTTTTGAATTGTGGTACTAGAGAAGACTCTTGTGAGTCTCCTGGACTGCAAGGAGATCCAATCAATCTATCCAAAAGGAAATCAACCCTGAATATTCATTGGAAGAACTGATGTTTCTTGGTGTGCTGCAGTCTATGGGGTTGCAAGGAGTCAGACATGACTTAGTGACTGAACAGCAACAATAACCGAGACAAGAGCAAGGTGCTGTGAAAGGGAGATAGGCTGTTTGAAACATGACAGGTTCACAAAGCAAACTTTGATGGTGCAGTGTAACAGGCTGTGACAGAGACTCAAATGTGACGCTGGGTCAACACACTGACATCTTTAAATGCAAAATGGGATAAGATCATGCTTGTGTTAGCTCTGCCTTCCTCTCTTGGATTAAATTAAGTAGGATATAGAAAGGTTACAAGTAGGGTTTCCACTGTTGTCATTTCTCTCTTCCTACTTCTGTTCTGCATTCTGCCCACAGTTCATTTGCCATCAGCTCTGTTGGAAAGTTGTGTCACCACGGAAAGATGAGTGTCTGTGCTTGTTCAGAGAAATTTTTCCCTGCTGGCCCTGGTCAAAACTGCACTTTTGGTTCATGTATCCTCCTGGAGTCCCTGAGACCTCACCACATGTACAATGTTAGAATTTTTTAAAATGTGTTAGTATCATAAGAACATAGATATCTCCAGGGAAAAAAAACTTAAGTGGTTTGATTTTCTGATTTCTTCATAGTTGTAAAAGTAAAAATGAACAACTAAGTGCTGAGTACAGATAAGCATACATATCTCATCAGTATTTAAACTCTAAGGCACTTCAGAACAAAAAGCTAGTGACTTGCGAGTGATCAGGATTCAGACGCAATTCACATTCTATAAACACTGGAGAGATTAAATGCAGCGGTGGTTGGCCTGGCTGCAATCCAGTTCCTTCTCCAGCTGGTTCTTCTCTGGGCAGGTAGAGATAGGGAAACGAAAAGTGATTATCCTGTGAGGCTGCTATCTTCAGGCCAAACAGAATTATTTACAAATTTCTTTGAGAGTCATAAAGGACAGAACCATTCCCAAGAAAGAAACTGTTTAAAAGATTGTGAATGAACTTTAGCTGAGAACGGTTCTAGACCAAGACTCACGGGAGCTTTAAAACCTCCACTTTTCCATTTTCTTTCTGAATGGCCCTAGCAGTTCAACGGTCAAAATTGTCCTTGGCCAGAGATGGTCTACCATAAATTGTTCTAGTCTGCTTCTCAGAATAAAATAGTTTATGTTAAACTAAGAAAGAAAACAAACCTGAATGTGCATTGGTAGCCCCAGTTGAAAGAGACAAAAAAGAAAAAGAAAGGTCTTCATCTTAGCCCAGGCATGAAATCTCATTTATATTGAATATGTCATGGGGAATATTTGGGTCCATAGAACACTAGCTCTAACTCATGCTGCAAGGTTAATATGTTTGTTTAACTTAGTGTTTTCAGGCTCATTAGACAGTGTTTAGATGTTACATATTATAATTATTAATCATATCTCAATGGAGGAAGGAAATGTATTCTACCAAGTATCTCCAAATTAGTATGCATCTTAGTCCCTATTAATTTAAAAAATGAAAAAACTAATGCCATACTATAAAGGATTGTGTATGTGATATTATTCATCTAAATCAATATCAACATAGGGTTTTTAAAATAATTTTTCCAAATGACTTAGAAAGAAAAAGCACTTATATTTATTTAATTATCAAACTCTAACAAGAAATTATAATAATAACTGGATATTGTGTGGAAATATTGATTCTGTGCTTTCTTTTATCCAGTAACCATAGCATATCATAAAAATTCAATGCAGCCTTATTCTTGCAGCTAGCATTTAAAGATTCACATACTTTAAAGGATATTCATCATCTGTCTTCTGGAGCATTAATGCTCCAATCTGTAGCCGCATAATCTCCTTAGGAGTTTGGGCTCATAATTTTCTCTTAGAACTTTCACTGAAACAGACTCGCTTTATCATCGAGCTTGAATCTTAAATAGTTTCTCTTTCAAATACTAACCATGGGTTATTAATTCAAACATTCCCTTTGTGGTTCCATCAATGAGGACTTATAGGTGTGATTTGTAATTATATCATAAGGTTGTTAATGCTTTTATTTGAGAAATGCAGTAAAATAAAACAACTCAAGCTTTACCTTCTGGATTCAATGTAAAACATCAGTGGGAAAGGTAACATTTTTATTATTTAAATTCATTTTTATTTTAAAATGAATCTGTAAAAGAAAAATATAAGTATGTGTAAAACATAAGATTTTAGTGAAAGAAAAGTAAATTCAAGGGTGAGACTGATAAATTTGTATCTTGGATTATCTATGTGCTATGTGACCATTTTCTTTTTCCAAATTATACTTTCCTCCTCCTTTATTTTGTAATGATAACAAAACTTATGTGTATTAGATAAGGCTTAAATAAGTATAAATATTTCTAAGTATTCCTATACATAAGCATTGTACACGGAGTATAGGAGTAAAGAACAGCCCTCAAGATTCAGCTCAATGCTGAGAAAACCATGGAAAATGTAGGCTCCGGTGAATTAAAGAGAAGAAGGGACATATACCATGGAAATACTCATGAAGGAAACTTGGAGAATGCATATATCAGTTTCAGGCAAGTCAGACTTCAGAACAAGAAAGATTAAAATAAATAAAGGGAGGCATTATACGACAATAAAGGTTTCAATGCTTCAAAAAATGTTGAGCTAGTATTTTGAGTGAGAAGTGAACATTTCCCCAACAAGACCAAGAACAGTGTATGATGTCTTCTAAAGGCATTTCTAGTCAGCATGGTACTGGGGGTCCTGGTGAATACAGAAGAGAGAAGAGGAGAGGAGAGGTAATGGAAGAAAAAAAACGTACAGACTAGAAGAGAAGAAAGTAAATCATTTCTATTTGCTGCTGACATGGCTGGCCATGTTAAAAATCCCGAACACTATTCAAAAGACCCTTGGAACTATTAACAGACACAGTGAGATGACCAGGCACGAATTTAACACATAGAAGCAGAGTGTTTGCCTATGTGCCAACAGTGAGCATTGGAGTTAAAAATATATTTATGTCATTTACAATAGGACAAAAAAAGAAAATATTTATATGTCTGTTTAAGCATGTGCAGATCTAAGTGTGGGAAACTACAAAAATCTGATAAAAGAAATCAAAGATCTAAGTTTGCTGAGAGACAGTCTGTGTTCATGGATTGTGAAGACTAAGTTGTGAATTCTCCTCAGTGTGATCTACAGACTCTATCCATCCCTGATGAGAATGCCAGCAAGCTGGTTTGTAAATACCGACAAACTGAATCTATGGTACAAACAGAAAGGCTTGGAAGAAAAAGAACAAAGTCAGAGGATTGACGCTACCCAGCTTCAAAACTTTCTATGGAACCACAGGAATCGAGACCCCATGGAATTGGCAGAGCAGAAGATGTACATGTCTGGGAACAGAATACACAGCCCAGGAANTAGCTTCATTAATAAATAAACCTAACGTGAGAATTTTCACAGGTTTCTCTAAACCATGTACATCTGACTTTTCATGGATCAGGATGGTCTGAATGTTAATATCGCTGTGTTATGAGAATTTTCATTCACTGCTGATTCGTGCTAGTACCACATCTCTAATAAGGCAGCACTAATTAAATGATGTATCTAGAAGAGCAAGTTCCACCACATAGACGGACCAGTCAGTCTTTCTAGTGGGAACCTAATAGGAGATGATGCTTCAATAAATTGTATTTCCTCCTCACACGGATTTCTATATGACTGAGAGGACAAGAAGGATCTCCATGTGCTAAGGTGGAGACACATCAGTGTATATGTGTGCAGAAAGCAAGTACACATGGGCATTTACTCATGTCTACCTAAAGAAATCTAGGGTGAGAAGAAGCAATTAACTAAATACATTAAGCACTCAAAATAGATAAGATGGATGGGGAAAGAGGTGTAAGTGAGCTATTGGTTTATCTCGTTTATAACCTTTTGAACTTTAGACCAAATAGACATGTACTGTCTCTTCACTATGAATCAACGAATTCCGTGGTGATGTTATTGCCGACCTGTGCTGATCCCTGTTACAAAGCCTGTGACCCCGTGCCCCCAGGCTTTCAGTTGCAGGGAGCAGTGTGCCAATTACTCAGTGCATCCTTCTCCTGAAGGCTGCCCTCACCCAGCTTGGTCCCCTCCCTGGGAAGCACAGGAGGTGATGGACCCTTCCACTAAGGAGTGTCGATGGCTCATAATCAGCTGATGTGGAGGTACCCAAGGCTCCTTCCTCAGGGTGAGGCAAGATCTGCTCCATGCACACCCCAGGGCTCCTCTCAGGCCCAGGCATAGCCTGGACCACAGACCAAATGTCTGTGGTTATTTTCTTCCCCTGCTTTCTCCATTTTCCCTCATTCGTTATGGGTTTCTCCTGAGAACACGCCTTCAAAATACCAGATACACAGATTCTGCTTTTCAGGGACCTGTCCTGGAGTCAGATTATAAGACCATCTGTGTAGATGGACTATGTCTTCCACTGTCTCACAGTGCCTTCTCATCACTGAATTGGTGCCTTTTATGGATCATCACCTAAGGAAAGCTAAGTGAGAAATGTAGGGGTGGAATAATATCACAAATACTCTCCTATGGATAATACTATGCTATTACTTGGTGAGTAAAATGAGACTCTGAGTAGATTTGTGTGAGGTCTATGCGCCTTTAATTACCCTTACTATGTTTCTCAGTTACATTGAAATGAATTTCATCTACTGCTTACTCTGTGGATTTTAACAACCTTTATCCAGCAATGAGAACTTCACTGAAAAAGGATGTTTAGGATTAATTGTAAGGATGTAAGGATATTTAGCATTAATTCAAATAAGGAAATTTCAATGAGTAGATGAAAGTCAGTCATCAACAATGGTCATTCCAAGGGTTCAAGATCAATGAGTCTAGGGCTCAGACTGTGTTCAGGAGAGAATATCATTGGAGATTTTGAGCAGGAGGGACTATAATACACAAAATGTGATGACCGCAAACCAATAGGAGCGATGGGGATGCAGAAGGAATGGAAAGCCCCATCTTGTTGTGTTGGCTCACATGCGGAGTCAGGAGACAGCAGACAGAGCGAGAAACCCGAGCTCGCTCCTCGTGTTCCTGTCTGCTGAATCATGTCCTCTGTGCTCCAGCCTTTGAAAGAGAAGCAGTATGGCTTCTGGTTCCATCCCATTGTGGTGACCTCCTGCCAAGTTCCTCACTGGTGGCCTCTAACCACCAACTCAGCAGCCAAAGGATGCAGAGATAGCAGCTTACATTCCTTGACCCCATGTGCCAAAGGGCAGCGCATGGAAGTGGGGACTCATGAGGGTCCTGAGCAGTCAGCTGGGACAGCCCACCCCAAGAAGAGACCACCCCTCTGCAGGTCTGTGGTTTTCAGAAGGGTGGGATGGGGGAGGGGAGGGAGGGGATACAGGCTGATTTGCGTTGTTGTATGGCAGAAACCAACAAAGTATTGTAAAGCAGTTTCCCTCCAATTAAAAAAAAAGAAATGCCAGCTTCTATAGTAGTGGAACAAGTAGAGCCACACCTGCTTGCACTTGAGTGGAGACCAGCCTGGAGAGTCTAATAAACCGGCCTTCGAGTCTGACACCATATTGGCGTGTGTTCTCAAGTTCGATTTGATTGCACTTAGTAGCATGGAATTGCTCGATTTTCTGATGACACTGTGGCTGCTTTTTAAAAATGTACTTAACATTTTCCCTCTGGGTTGAGTGCTTCGCACATTCAAATTAAGTGGTGAACTGCCTGTTTTCCATGTAAAATGTTTATTGATTTAATTTTCTTTCAGTTCAGATGGTTATGCTATCTGTTATTCTGAAGATAGGGTCTTACACACAGAGTACTCTGAAGCTGCCAGCTGGGTGATGATTATACATGTAATGAACACACCTCGTTATAGAGGGTATGGTTGCAGGGTCATTAGGAAGGACCCACGTCTAAAAATATCTCTAGAACAGGTGCCATTGTCATGAAAATGACCTAAATCAGCCATGTGTTTTTTAATGCTCTCTATCTGTTGGCTACAAGAACTAACAATCCAATTCGCCCTAAGGATTTAACAACAAAATACATACATTTTTCTTCTGCTGAGAAAATTCCAAATTAACAACATGAATAAAAAATAAAAATGTGTAAAATGTGGTTAAATGGAGTAGTCATGTACGGATGTGAGAGCTGGACCATAAAGAAGGCTGAACACCGAAGAATTGATGTTTTTGAATTGTGGTGCTAGAGAAGACTCTTGTGAGTCTCCTGGACTGCAAGGAGATCCAATCAATCTATCCAAAAGGAAATCAACCCTGAATATTCATTGGAAGAACTGATGTTTCTTGGTGTGCTGCAGTCTATGGGGTTGCAAGGAGTCAGACATGACTTAGTGACTGAACAGCAACAATAACCGAGACAAGAGCAAGGTGCTGTGAAAGGGAGATAGGCTGTTTGAAACATGACAGGTTCACAAAGCAAACTTTGATGGTGCAGTGTAACAGGCTGTGACAGAGACTCAAATGTGACGCTGAGTCAACACACTGACATCTTTAAATGCAAAATGGGATAAGATCATGCTTGTGTTAGCTCTGCCTTCCTCTCTTGGATTAAATTAAGTAGGATATAGAAAGGTTACAAGTAGGGTTTCCACTGTTGTCATTTCTCTCTTCCTACTTCTGTTCTGCATTCTGCCCACAGTTCATTTGCCATCAGCTCTGTTGGAAAGTTGTGTCACCACGGAAAGATGAGTGTCTGTGCTTGTTCAGAGAAATTTTTCCCTGCTGGCCCTGGTCAAAACTGCACTTTTGGTTCATGTATCCTCCTGGAGTCCCTGAGACCTCACCACATGTACAATGTTAGAATTTTTTAAAATGTGTTAGTATCATAAGAACATAGATATCTCCAGGGAAAAAAAACTTAAGTGGTTTGATTTTCTGAATTCTTCATAGTTGTAAAAGTAAAAATGAACAACTAAGTGCTGAGTACAGATAAGCATACATATCTCATCAGTATTTAAACTCTAAGGCACTTCAGAACAAAAAGCTAGTGACTTGCGAGTGATCAGGATTCAGACGCAATTCACATTCTATAAACGCTGGAGAGATTAAATGCAGTGGTGGTTGGCCTGGCTGCAATCCAGTTCCTTCTCCAGCTGGTTCTTCTCTGGGCAGGTAGAGATAGGGAAACGAAAAGTGATTATCCTGTGAGGCTGCTATCTTCAGGCCAAACAGAATTATTTACAAATTTCTTTGAGAGTCATAAAGGACAGAACCATTCCCAAGAAAGAAACTGTTTAAAAGATTGTGAATGAACTTTAGCTGAGAACGGTTCTAGACCAAGACTCACGGGAGCTTTAAAACCTCCACTTTTCCATTTTCTTTCTGAATGGCCCTAGCAGTTCAACGGTCAAAATTGTCCTCGGCCAGAGATGGTCTACCATAAATTGTTCTAGTCTGCTTCTCAGAATAAAATAGTTTATGTTAAACTAAGAAAGAAAACAAACCTGAATGTGCATTGGTAGCCCCAGTTGAAAGAGACAAAAAAGAAAAAGAAAGGTCTTCGTCTTAGCCCAGGCATGAAATCTCATTTATATTGAATATGTCATGGGGAATATTTGGGTCCATAGAACACTAGCTCTAACTCATGCTGCAAGGTTAATATGTTTGTTTAACTTAGTGTTTTCAGGCTCATTAGACAGTGTTTAGATGTTACATATTATAATTATTAATCATATCTCAATGGAGGAAGGAAATGTATTCTACCAAGTATCTCCAAATTAGTATGCATCTTAGTCCCTATTAATTTAAAAAATGAAAAAACTAATGCCATACTATAAAGGATTGTGTATGTGATATTATTCATCTAAATCAATATCAACATAGGGTTTTTAAAATAATTTTTCCAAATGACTTAGAAAGAAAAAGCACTTATATTTATTTAATTATCAAACTCTAACAAGAAATTATAATAATAACTGGATATTGTGTGGAAATATTGATTCTGTGCTTTCTTTTATCCAGTAACCATAGCATATCATAAAAATTCAATGCAGCCTTATTCTTGCAGCTAGCATTTAAAGATTCACATACTTTAAAGGATATTCATCATCTGTCTTCTGGAGCATTAATGCTCCAATCTGTAGCCGCATAATCTCCTTAGGAGTTTGGGCTCATAATTTTCTCTTAGAACTTTCACTGAAACAGACTCGCTTTATCATCGAGCTTGAATCTTAAATAGTTTCTCTTTCAAATACTAACCATGGGTTATTAATTCAAACGTTCCCTTTGTGGTTCCATCAATGAGGACTTATAGGTGTGATTTGTAATTATATCATAAGGTTGTTAATGCTTTTATTTGAGAAATGCAGTAAAATAAAACAACTCAAGCTTTACCTTCTGGATTCAATGTAAAACATCAGTGGGAAAGGTAACATTTTTATTATTTAAATTCATTTTTATTTTAAAATGAATCTGTAAAAGAAAAATATAAGTATGTGTAAAACATAAGATTTTAGTGAAAGAAAAGTAAATTCAAGGGTGAGACTGATAAATTTGTATCTTGGATTATCTATGTGCTATGTGACCATTTTCTTTTTCCAAATTATACTTTCCTCCTCCTTTATTTTGTAATGATAACAAAACTTATGTGTATTAGATAAGGCTTAAATAAGTATAAATATTTCTAAGTATTCCTATACATAAGCATTGTACACGGAGTATAGGAGTAAAGAACAGCCCTCAAGATTCAGCTCAATGCTGAGAAAACCATGGAAAATGTAGGCTCCGGTGAATTAAAGAGAAGAAGGGACATATACCATGGAAATACTCATGAAGGAAACTTGGAGAATGCATATATCAGTTTCAGGCAAGTCAGACTTCAGAACAAGAAAGATTAAAATAAATAAAGGGAGGCATTATACGACAATAAAGGTTTCAATGCTTCAAAAAATGTTGAGCTAGTATTTTGAGTGAGAAGTGAACATTTCCCCAACAAGACCAAGAACAGTGTATGATGTCTTCTAAAGGCATTTCTAGTCAGCATGGTACTGGGGGTCCTGGTGAATACAGAAGAGAGAAGAGGAGAGGAGAGGTAATGGAAGAAAAAAAACGTACAGACTAGAAGAGAAGAAAGTAAATCATTTCTATTTGCTGCTGACATGGCTGGCCATGTTAAAAATCCCGAACACTATTCAAAAGACCCTTGGAACTATTAACAGACACAGTGAGATGACCAGGCNCCAACTGATATTTTATTACAGAAAAGACAGACTAACCTCACACCACCCCACTCCCCGACCACTCGCCTACCATACTGGTCTAGGGTTACACAGCCTCCATTGCAGTCCACACTCGTCCGCTTTTTGCTGCTCTTCACCCTCATGCTGTGATTACATGGCCTACTGGTCACCTTCTGCTTTCTAGAGTAATTGTTCCTTTTCATCCGTCTCTCTGCACCCTTTGGCGTTTCTTCCAAACTCTCCACGGAAAAGTCCCTCCAGACACCCTCATAGAGGAGCCAAACCCCTCAGGTGTCCTTCTCTTGGCTTCTTCCACTATAGCACATCTTTCTGGGGGTCCCTGGAGAGCCCTTCCAGTCCAGACTGGATCCTTGACGGGCTGGCCACTGGGCTGCCCTTTGGGCTTTTCTCCTGTGTTAGACACTGTTTCCAGGATCCTGTTTCCTCCCTACAGCTTTGTGTTGTTGTTTAGTTGCTAAGTTGTATCTGACTCTTTGTAACCCATGGACTTTAGCCCATCAGGCTGTTCTGTCCTTGAGATTTCCCAAGCAAGAATATTGGAATGCGTTGTCATCTCCTCCTGCAGGGGATCTTCCTGACCCAGGGATCGAGCCTGAGTCTCCTGTACTGGCAAGTGGATTCTTTATCCTGTGTCACCTAGGGAGCCCTTCCTACAGTTTATCCCTCATTTACTGGAGCAAAAGTCTCAAGTCATTTCATGAGAAAGTGACAAGGCAGATACATTTTTTTGAAATTGATCTTATCCTAAAATGTAGTTACTCTGCCCATATGATTGGTTTGACTTCTGGCTTCCAGGACTGCTGTTAGCAGTTCTGAGTTTTGACTTTGAACATGCATATTTTTCTGCAGCAGAGGGATCTTGGAAATTCTTCTAATCTTCAGATTAATTGCCTTGGTGTGGTTTGTACTCATTCATCCTAATAGATTGCTGGTGTGCAGCTTCCAGGTTGGAAAATAAAGTAGTTTAGTATTAAGAAATGTTCTCTGATTTCAATAATAACTGATAAACATGTACATACGTTTCTTGGTTCTGTCTTTCTGGAATTTCTATTAATAGACACCAAACCTCCTGGATTGATCTCTGAATTTTTTAATACTTTATTTCCTATTAGCCATTGTTTTGACAGTGTTTAATATTTGCAAAAGATTTCCTTATTTACATTTTCAATATACAATAGTTTTGTTAAACAATGGTCTATTTTGCTTTTTAAGAGTTCGTTTTTCCTTATTGGAGACTTTCTTTTACATTTCTTTTTTGTTGTATAGATTCAATGCTTTCTTTAGCCTCCCTGGGGATTTTTTATATGCTTTCTAAAGATTATTTTGTCATATTTGCTTTTTATATTTTATATATTTTGAGGCAGGATCCTTAGGTGTAAAGATAATTTGTGTTGTTATGTCAGCCTTTTATCATGGCACATCTAGAAATGCTTCTTGACTTAAATTCTAGTTTGTGTGATATTATTAAAGCTACCTCAGTTGTACAAGCAACCTCAGCTTGTATGAGTGGATACATATGAGAAGTTTTTTTCTGTCCTTTTTTCTCAGCTTTCCTGTGTGCTTATATTTATGTGTCTTCTATGTAGGGTATCTAGATGGTTTTTAGACATGCTGACAATCACTATCTTGTCTACTAAAAATGGATGTCAACAACACCTGTGCCAGAAAGAATCCCATGGTGGAGGATGGAGTCTTTTAAGCCTGTGAAATAATTGCTGGATAATTATATAATACTATTACAAATAAATACTACTATTTCCTAGTAGTCTCCAGTCAAAAATTATACATACTACTTTCACCCTGCTTCTTCTACAAATCAAAAATTTGATCTTTGGGATCCAAGGAGATAAATTAATATTGCTCATATGCAAGTATTTTCCATTCATGCCCATGGTGGCACCTGTAGGTTTGCAGCTCAATGCTAAATTGGCTTCACTTTTACTCCCAAGTCCCTCCTTCTCTGTCAGCCCTTATCTCAAAATACAGCAACCATTGTTTTCACTGCTTTATTCCATAAGATGTATGAAGTATGAAATTTTAGATATTGTTTAACTTGTGTGTGATGTTTCTTCTTCTGTGTAAACAGAAAAATATTGGAACTTACCTCAGGAGATTATTATGAGCATCATATATGTATGAAAACTGAAAGTTAGTCGCTCAGTCTTATCTGACTTTTGTGACCCCATGGACTGTAGCCCACCAGGCTCCTCTGTCCTTGAAATTCTCCAGGCATGAATACTGGAGTGGGTTGCCATGCCCTCCTCCAGGGGATCTTCCCAATCCAGGAACTGAACTCAAGTCCCCTTCATTGTAGGCAAATTCTTCATCACCCGAGCCACTATATGCTTTATATAGCTCAATAGTTTTGTAGCATGGGTATCCAACACACATTTCTGAAATTTGCCTGATAGTTAAAAGATATTCCAACAGACGACTCTTTTGGTACTTGTTTGAAGCAAAGGAAGAATTGCAGGCAGCTTCAGAAGAGGAAAGGGTTCTCAGTCCTCCTCTCAAAATGGTGACCAGCATCAGGAGGAAGGGCCCACCACACGCAGATCTCAGCTGAAAGTTTCCCAGACACTACCCTGGGGTCTGCAGGCATCTATGGACCTTTGGCTCCAAGAGGGGTGGGGAATGATCTGGCCATAAAGTCAGCAGATAGATAGTGCAGAGAATCTCCCCAAATCCACAAACTGTGTCCAAAGAGAAAGATAAGAAAACAAAAGGTGCAAAAGCAGAAATAAAGTTGCTGATAGAAACAGTAACCATAGAGTGTCAGCATGGCAGAAACTGATAACCTTATGGAGACATAGCAGATTTATGGTGACGATATTAAAGCTAAAGTTCCAACAACCCCCAGCTGCATGGCCAGCAAGCCATTGGGAATTAAAACCCAATTTCTTTGATTACACTGGTAATCAAAGAAATGCAAATGGAGAAAACTGAGATTCCATTTCTTATTAATCAGATATGCAATAAAGAGTATCTGACATAGTGAGCACTGGCATGAATGAACAAGGAGAAGGAACTCTTAAAACTTGCTGGTAGTTAACGTGTCTTGATAAAATCACCTTGGAAGGACATTTTGCAACACCAGTGAAACTGAAGACTATAGCAAATCCACACCAGTGTTTCTAGGAGATTCCGAGTTTCTAAGTAGCATTTTCATGTGGGTATGCTGGAATTCCATAAGGATTACACTTCAGCTTTGTCTATGATAGGAACTATTGGAAATGGGGTTATTATCTTTTAGTAGAGGACAGAAGAAATTGTGAATTTTTATACCAATGTAATAAGTTAGAATTTACTAAATCTACCTATCAATGTAGGCATAAATTTCACACACATGATATTGAGGGAAAGATCAATGTGGCAAACGTGTATATATATATATATATATATATATATANCATACTACTTTCACCCTGCTTCTTCTACAAATCAAAAATTTGATCTTTGGGATCCAAGGAGATAAATTAATATTGCTCATATGCAAGTATTTTCCATTCATGCCCATGGTGGCACCTGTAGGTTTGCAGCTCAATGCTAAATTGGCTTCACTTTTACTCCCAAGTCCCTCCTTCTCTGTCAGCCCTTATCTCAAAATACAGCAACCATTGTTTTCACTGCTTTATTCCATAAGATGTATGAAGTATGAAATTTTAGATATTGTTTAACTTGTGTGTGATGTTTCTTCTTCTGTGTAAACAGAAAAATATTGGAACTTACCTCAGGAGATTATTATGAGCATCATATATGTATGAAAACTGAAAGTTAGTCGCTCAGTCTTATCTGACTTTTGTGACCCCATGGACTGTAGCCCACCAGGCTCCTCTGTCCTTGAAATTCTCCAGGCATGAATACTGGAGTGGGTTGCCATGCCCTCCTCCAGGGGATCTTCCCAATCCAGGAACTGAACTCAAGTCCCCTTCATTGTAGGCAAATTCTTCATCACCCGAGCCACTATATGCTTTATATAGCTCAATAGTTTTGTAGCATGAGTATCCAACACACATTTCTGAAATTTGCCTGATAGTTAAAAGATATTCCAACAGACGACTCTTTTGGTACTTGTTTGAAGCAAAGGAAGAATTGCAGGCAGCTTCAGAAGAGGAAAGGGTTCTCAGTCCTCCTCTCAAAATGGTGACCAGCATCAGGAGGAAGGGCCCACCACACGCAGATCTCAGCTGAAAGTTTCCCAGACACTACCCTGGGGTCTGCAGGCATCTATGGACCTTTGGCTCCAAGAGGGGTGGGGAATGATCTGGCCATAAAGTCAGCAGATAGATAGTGCAGAGAATCTCCCCAAATCCACAAACTGTGTCCAAAGAGAAAGATAAGAAAACAAAAGGTGCAAAAGCAGAAATAAAGTTGCTGATAGAAACAGTAACCATAGAGTGTCAGCATGGCAGAAACTGATAACCTTATGGAGACATAGCAGATTTATGGTGACGATATTAAAGCTAAAGTTCCAACAACCCCCAGCTGCATGGCCAGCAAGCCATTGGGAATTAAAACCCAATTTCTTTGATTACACTGGTAATCAAAGAAATGCAAATGGAGAAAACTGAGATTCCATTTCTTATTAATCAGATATGCAATAAAGAGTATCTGACATAGTGAGCACTGGCATGAATGAACAAGGAGAAGGGACTCTTAAAACTTGCTGGTAGTTAACGTGTCTTGATAAAATCACCTTGGAAGGACATTTTGCAACACCAGTGAAACTGAAGACTATAGCAAATCCACACCAGTGTTTCTAGGAGATTCCGAGTTTCTAAGTAGCATTTTCATGTGGGTATGCTGGAATTCCATAAGGATTACACTTCAGCTTTGTCTATGATAGGAACTATTGGAAATGGGGTTATTATCTTTTAGTAGAGGACAGAAGATAATAACCCCATTTCCAATAGTTCCTATAGATGTGTATAAGAGACAGGTACATACGTTTNATTTTCATGTGGGTATGCTGGAATTCCATAAGGATTACACTTCAGCTTTGTCTATGATAGGAACTATTGGAAATGGGGTTATTATCTTTTAGTAGAGGACAGAAGAAATTGTGAATTTTTATACCAATGTAATAAGTTAGAATTTACTAAATCTACCTATCAATGTAGGCATAAATTTCACACACATGATATTGAGGGAAAGATCAATGTGGCAAACGTGTATATATATATATATATATATATATATAATTCTATTTATACAACAGTATGTATATACACACATGTAAAGTATCATTCATGGTCATATACCAAGCAATAAAAATATGAAAGGGTATTCATGACAATGTATACCTACTTTAGCACGTAGATTATCTCTGAGGAGAGAAGAGATGAGACCCTTGTGAAGGGCTGGGGCTTAACTCTCTCTGGAAAGTTTTATATCACCCTTTTAAAAGTAAAAGAAATATAAAGGAAACATGGTAGAATATTAACGTTTTTTTAGTTGCCAATAGTGGTTAGACAGATACTAAACACAATTTTCTGTTTAGAGGTTTCATAACACATTTTGAAATATTTGACTCAATGGTTTGATGTTGATATGTTTATTTATGACTTTCTAGTCATTCAAATAGACTGCATTTTGGGTCATTTGTTGGAATATGATATACATGAAAAAAAATCGTGTTGACTTCTCAGAGTTGGTATGATGAGCATGCTACTGATTTAGCAACACTTTTTTTGGCTGCCTTTTTCAAGTTTTAGACTTTTTTGAGTGAGTTTTCTGATATTCTTTAAATACGATACATTTTCCTTCAGACAAGGGTGGGCTGACTGTGCATCATGTGACTGATGGAGCTCTGCTCTGGCTTCAGACCACATCCCATCTGCACTGCCTGGAGCTGGAGCCCCTTCGTCCCAGAGGACAGGACTGATAACCTGCCCAGTTGTCTCACAAGTTATAAGGTGCACTGATGAAGCTCATGGTTCTTTCCACATCGATGAGTCCTTTCATCGTCAGACAGCGCAGTTCCCCATGTAGAGGACTGGGCAAGGTCCCCACAGATGCAGGGTCTGTGACCTTGAAGCCCACTTGTTCCATGGCACTTTCATCACCTTCCTGCCTTAGCCAATTTGACTGAATCACATGGCTTTTCTCACCAACTTTAATTTCTGCCATTAAAGACTTTTATTTAAGAATAAATCTAGGAAGAAAACTTCATAACCTACCATGACCTACTTTGTAATGTATTTGGGTTCGAACACTTCCCGTTCTGCTAATTATTAGGTCAGACAAATTATGTAGACTAAGGAATTGGACAGTTTGCAATTAGCCTCTCTATATATTCTATTCTCCTGATTCTAATGTTAAGTAATAAATTAACCTGCATAAATAATTTATAGCCAAAATTTTCACTCTTACCTCTGTCTATAGTAATACTTATTTTATTTTTGGAGTATTTAGTAAAAGTTCCTTCCTTCCCTTCTTCCTATTTTTCAATGTCAGGCCTTATGGTACTTATGACAGACCATGAACCACACAAGCAAAGTCACCTGCTTTCTAAGGCTTACAGTCCACAGGGAGGAATCAACAAAAAAGACAGAACAAATAAATAGAATGTCTTATACGTTGTTGCTATTTAGTTGCTAAGTCTTGTCAGATCCTTCCGGAGATAATTGTTTTGAGGAAAAGTAAAGGAGGACAGAAGGGATGATGGACACTCACTGCGAGAACAAACTCAGAAGAGGGCAGGGAGGAGACGGCACAACGGGCCTGCACTCAGAGCCTGCTGGCCCCAGTTGAGGCACATCCAAGGCTCATGAGTCCAGCTTAGAGAGGAACAAGAGAGGATGGGGGAGACCAGGAAGGACAGGCTACACAGGGCAGGACACAGTGGACTTGAACCAGGACTTCAGCTTCCTTCTCAGCAGAAAGGCTGATGTGGGGAGGTTATGAGTAGGGAGTTGACACGGGGGTCACAGGTGGTCAAGTCACTCTGACTGCTGCACTGAGAAGGGCAGGTGTGAGGGGAAAACAGGACCACTTGGAGCCCAATGTAATAACCCAGGAGTGGACGATGCTGGTTCATGGCAGGTGGTACCAAGGAACACTGTAGCAAGAGTAAGGAGTTGGGATATATTGATATTTTTAAAATGGAGTCAACTAAATTTGACATTGGATTGGATACGTGCTGTCACAGAAGGGAAGGAATCAAGGACTGTTTCAAGGGTTTTTATCTGAAAAAATGGAAGGATGCAGTCACCTCACTGCATGGGGAAGAGTGGGTGAGGATGCAGGAAAGTTGGGGTTTTATCTCGGGGTATATTGTCACATCGAGTGTCTGTGAAGTTCTAGGGAGGCTGTAGTGGTCTCTGTCTGAACTGGGTAAATGAATCTGGATTTGGTGCAAAAGATCACGAGTGGAAATATACATTTAGGGATTGCTTCCCTGGTGGCTCAGGCGGTAAAGAATCTGCCTACAATGCAGGAGACCTGGATTTGATCTCTGGGTTGGAAAGATCCCCTCAAGGAGGGCATGGCAACCCACTCCAATATTCTTCTCTGGAAGATTCCAAGGACCGAGGAGCCTGATAGGCTACAGTCCTGGCTGTATCGATCTGCCGGGGTCCAGCCCCGGTGGATCCAGGGTGATTTGAAGGTGGGGACGGAATCGGTGTCCTAGGAAAAATACATATTTAATTACAGATATATAGAGAGATTAGAAATAGATAGTGTAGTAGGAAAATTAGTGGAGAAAAGAGGCTGAATAACTTGGTTTATGTGGAATAGCATCCATGCTCCAGATGGGAATTCAGCCAGAAAAATGGGAAGCAAGAAAGAACGACATGAGGGAGTCAGTCTTTCCAGGAACTGATCCCATTTCTTTATTTTTCAGCTTTTCTTATATACCTTTTGTTACATATAGGGATGAATACAGAGTCACGCAGGGGTCAGCAGTCCTTACCTTTATCAAAATCAGGTGATTTACATAAAAAAGGTCTTAGGGGTTTTTACATCATCTTCAGGCCATTTCTGCCTGCTGACATTTAACTTATTTTTTCCAAGGGTGTTTTTTCTTAAACCAGGCACCACCCTCCAAATAAAGTTGCATTCTTACAGGGTGAGGGTGTAGTGAGTTACAATCAAGAAAGGAATTTATTTAACCCAAGGTTAACATGATTAATCTTAAAGGTTAATACTTATTTCTCCTATATGTTAGTTATATTTATTATAAGAGCAGGGAATATGGAGATTTAGCAGCAAACATCAGCCCAACAAATGAAAACACTTCACCAATGTTCCCCTTAAGATCTATTTAGTCTTAAGATAAAGTTACATTTTTACGTAGCAAGGACACAGTGATTTATAACAAAGTATAACAAAGTACAGTGATCTATATCAAAAGAGAAAATTCATTAACTCAAAAAGTCTAATATTGCTAACATAAAAAACTACTATATTTCCTTTTCTATATAACAAAGACATTGATTAATATACTCCCAGGTGCCTAAGGATATGGAGGCCTGGTGGCAATCATTGACTCNAACCACACAAGCAAAGTCACCTGCTTTCTAAGGCTTACAGTCCACAGGGAGGAATCAACAAAAAAGACAGAACAAATAAATAGAATGTCTTATACGTTGTTGCTATTTAGTTGCTAAGTCTTGTCAGATCCTTCCGGAGATAATTGTTTTGAGGAAAAGTAAAGGAGGACAGAAGGGATGATGGACACTCACTGCGAGAACAAACTCAGAAGAGGGCAGGGAGGAGACGGCACAACGGGCCTGCACTCAGAGCCTGCTGGCCCCAGTTGAGGCACATCCAAGGCTCATGAGTCCAGCTTAGAGAGGAACAAGAGAGGATGGGGGAGACCAGGAAGGACAGGCTACACAGGGCAGGACACAGTGGACTTGAACCAGGACTTCAGCTTCCTTCTCAGCAGAAAGGCTGATGTGGGGAGGTTATGAGTAGGGAGTTGACACGGGGGTCACAGGTGGTCAAGTCACTCTGACTGCTGCACTGAGAAGGGCAGGTGTGAGGGGAAAACAGGACCACTTGGAGCCCAATGTAATAACCCAGGAGTGGACGATGCTGGTTCATGGCAGGTGGTACCAAGGAACACTGTAGCAAGAGTAAGGAGTTGGGATATATTGATATTTTTAAAATGGAGTCAACTAAATTTGACATTGGATTGGATACGTGCTGTCACAGAAGGGAAGGAATCAAGGACTGTTTCAAGGGTTTTTATCTGAAAAAATGGAAGGATGCAGTCACCTCACTGCATGGGGAAGAGTGGGTGAGGATGCAGGAAAGTTGGGGTTTTATCTCGGGGTATATTGTCACATCGAGTGTCTGTGAAGTTCTAGGGAGGCTGTAGTGGTCTCTGTCTGAACTGGGTAAATGAATCTGGATTTGGTGCAAAAGATCACGAGTGGAAATATACATTTAGGGATTGCTTCCCTGGTGGCTCAGGCGGTAAAGAATCTGCCTACAATGCAGGAGACCTGGATTTGATCTCTGGGTTGGAAAGATCCCCTCAAGGAGGGCATGGCAACCCACTCCAATATTCTTCTCTGGAAGATTCCAAGGACCGAGGAGCCTGATAGGCTACAGTCCTGGCTGTATCGATCTGCCGGGGTCCAGCCCCGGTGGATCCAGGGTGATTTGAAGGTGGGGACGGAATCGGTGTCCTAGGAAAAATACATATTTAATTACAGATATATAGAGAGATTAGAAATAGATAGTGTAGTAGGAAAATTAGTGGAGAAAAGAGGCTGAATAACTTGGTTTATGTGGAATAGCATCCATGCTCCAGATGGGAATTCAGCCAGAAAAATGGGAAGCAAGAAAGAACGACATGAGGGAGTCAGTCTTTCCAGGAACTGATCCCATTTCTTTATTTTTCAGCTTTTCTTATATACCTTTTGTTACATATAGGGATGAATACAGAGTCACGCAGGGGTCAGCAGTCCTTACCTTTATCAAAATCAGGTGATTTACATAAAAAAGGTCTTAGGGGTTTTTACATCATCTTCAGGCCATTTCTGCCTGCTGACATTTAACTTATTTTTTCCAAGGGTGTTTTTTCTTAAACCAGGCACCACCCTCCAAATAAAGTTGCATTCTTACAGGGTGAGGGTGTAGTGAGTTACAATCAAGAAAGGAATTTATTTAACCCAAGGTTAACATGATTAATCTTAAAGGTTAATACTTATTTCTCCTATATGTTAGTTATATTTATTATAAGAGCAGGGAATATGGAGATTTAGCAGCAAACATCAGCCCAACAAATGAAAACACTTCACCAATGTTCCCCTTAAGATCTATTTAGTCTTAAGATAAAGTTACATTTTTACGTAGCAAGGACACAGTGATTTATAACAAAGTATAACAAAGTACAGTGATCTATATCAAAAGAGAAAATTCATTAACTCAAAAAGTCTAATATTGCTAACATAAAAAACTACTATATTTCCTTTTCTATATAACAAAGACATTGATTAATATACTCCCAGGTGCCTAAGGATATGGAGGCCTGGTGGCAATCATTGACTCAACAATGAGAAAAGCCCCATGCTAATTAAGACTCTCAAAATACTCCAGACTCTCTGTGCTTGTTTATGGTTGAGAGGTTGTCACACAAGCTAGTCTGTCAGCAGAGAGGTTTGACCTGAGACACGCTTGAAACAGGCAGGGCAAGGAATTAGCAGTAATTATTGGCACAACAAATGAAAAAACCTTTCACCAATATAATTCCTAACCAACCCACTATACTAATAATTTCTAACTTCCCAAAAGAATTTGCCTTTAGTAAGTCTCTAGTGCCTCTCATGGTTGGGAGGCTGTAAATAATAAAGCTCTCTTGATGAAAGTGAAAGAGGAGAGTGAAAAAGTTGGCTTAAAGCTCAACATTCAGAAAATGAAGATCATGGCATCTGGTCCCATCACTGCATGGGAAATAAATGGGGAAACAGTGGTAGGCTTTATTTTGGGGGGCTCCAAAATCACTGCAGATGGTGACTGCAGCCATGAAATTAAAAGACGCTTACTCCTTGGAAGAAAAGTTATGACCAACCTAGATAGCATATTCAAAAGCAGAGGCATTTCTTTGCCGACTAAGGTCCGTCTAGTCAAGGCTATGGTTTTTCTTGTGGTCATGTATAGATGTGAGAGTTGGACTGTGAAGAAGGCTGAGAGCCAAAGAATTGATGCTTTTGAACTATGGTGTTGGAGAAGACTCTTGAGAGTCCCTTGGACTGCAAGGAGATCCAACCAGTCTATTCTGAAGGAGATCA
>SJYW01004647.1:49929-62057 GCA_006410735.1 Raphicerus campestris | reverse complement strand
AGGGTGAGGGTGTAGTGAGTTACAATCAAGAAAGGAATTTATTTAACCCAAGGTTAACATGATTAATCTTAAAGGTTAATACTTATTTCTCCTATATGTTAGTTATATTTATTATAAGAGCAGGGAATATGGAGATTTAGCAGCAAACATCAGCCCAACAAATGAAAACACTTCACCAATGTTCCCCTTAAGATCTATTTAGTCTTAAGATAAAGTTACATTTTTACGTAGCAAGGACACAGTGATTTATAACAAAGTATAACAAAGTACAGTGATCTATATCAAAAGAGAAAATTCATTAACTCAAAAAGTCTAATATTGCTAACATAAAAAACTACTATATTTCCTTTTCTATATAACAAAGACATTGATTAATATACTCCCAGGTGCCTAAGGATATGGAGGCCTGGTGGCAATCATTGACTCAACAATGAGAAAAGCCCCATGCTAATTAAGACTCTCAAAATACTCCAGACTCTCTGTGCTTGTTTATGGTTGAGAGGTTGTCACACAAGCTAGTCTGTCAGCAGAGAGGTTTGACCTGAGACACGCTTGAAACAGGCAGGGCAAGGAATTAGCAGTAATTATTGGCACAACAAATGAAAAAACCTTTCACCAATATAATTCCTAACCAACCCACTATACTAATAATTTCTAACTTCCCAAAAGAATTTGCCTTTAGTAAGTCTCTAGTGCCTCTCATGGTTGGGAGGCTGTAAATAATAAAGCTCTCTTGATGAAAGTGAAAGAGGAGAGTGAAAAAGTTGGCTTAAAGCTCAACATTCAGAAAATGAAGATCATGGCATCTGGTCCCATCACTGCATGGGAAATAAATGGGGAAACAGTGGTAGGCTTTATTTTGGGGGGCTCCAAAATCACTGCAGATGGTGACTGCAGCCATGAAATTAAAAGACGCTTACTCCTTGGAAGAAAAGTTATGACCAACCTAGATAGCATATTCAAAAGCAGAGGCATTTCTTTGCCGACTAAGGTCCGTCTAGTCAAGGCTATGGTTTTTCTTGTGGTCATGTATAGATGTGAGAGTTGGACTGTGAAGAAGGCTGAGAGCCAAAGAATTGATGCTTTTGAACTATGGTGTTGGAGAAGACTCTTGAGAGTCCCTTGGACTGCAAGGAGATCCAACCAGTCTATTCTGAAGGAGATCAACCCTGGGATTTCTTTGGAAGAAATGATGCTAAAGCTGAAACTCCAGTACTTTGGCCACCTGATGCAAAGAATTGACTCATTGGAAAAGACTCTGATGCTGGGAGGGATTAGGGGCAGGAGGAGAAGGGGACGACCGAGGATGAGATGGCTGGATGGCATCACGGACTCGATGGACGTGAGTCTGAGTGAACTCCAGGAGATGGTGATGGACAGGGAGGCCTGGCGTGCTGCGATTCATGGGGTTGCAAAGAGTTGGACACGACTGAGCGACTGAACTGAACTGAAACAATCACATGTGGCTGGACAAACCTATACAGGCAGGCTAGATAACCTTCAGAGTTCATAAGCTGAAACACTCTTGTCACACCCAGGAATTTTTATTGACTTGGAGCTGCAAGTTAACTCCTTCTCTGAAAGAAATGGTTATTCGAGAGAGCTTGAAACAGACTCTGGTTTTGGGGTAGATGCTCAGAAACAGGGGGTTTCCGCAGGCTTGATCATGCCTTTTCGTATGCCAAGCCTCCTTCCTCATGACCTCTGCCATGGGCGGAGTTTCTCACGCTGGCCTCCCCCCACCTCGGCATTAACCAGGGAGTGGAGATGGGAAAGGAGAAACAATCAGGAATCAACTGGGGGCATTCCATGGAAAAAACTGTAAAAAAAGAAACTAGAAACATGCTTTCTTTTTCTAAAAGTGTGAGTCATTGGAGACTTTGACAAAGCTTGCGATTTTTGGAATGGGGGATGGGCACTAATCTAATCAGAAAGGTTTAATAAGGACATTTGGAGGCTCCACAAGGAAATTTGTCTGCCAAGATAAACGAAGAAACACAGCAGTGAAAGAGGCAGTGCGGATAACAGGATTTTATCCTTGTTCTGGATTTTCTTTTTCTTTCTTTCTTATTTTTTGTGGTGGAGCTACACAAATTTTTAAAGAAATACATTGTGATTTTAGACTGGAGGGGAGGTCATGACTTAGAATTTTTCAAGATTCAGAAATTCTGTGATCAGGGAAAGACTGAAATGGAGGCACAAGAGAGTAGAAAATACATGTGAAATATATTTAATACAGAGTCATGATTATTCACTATTAGACTCCAGGGAAACATCTAACATAAGTTTAAATGTATTTGAACTACTGGAAATAAAATGATATACAAGTGCATGTAAGTTATTTCATTCTTCCAACATAACTGTTTTGACTTAAGTTTGAAATAAATCACATGAAATATAAAACTACTTTTCACAGTCTTTAATAAATGGCTCATCTTAAAGCTTTTCTCCACTAACGTGCATTAATTAAAGAGATTGGAGTAGAGTGGAAAGGGGATGCTGAGTAGGTCTGTTGGGACATGTATGAATAAATCTTTATATATAAAGCATAGAAATTTCAAGGCCACCCACATCCAAGCAGAGTATAAGCTGTGATGTTTACATAATGATACATAAACTACCTTCCACAGCTCTTACTGAAGACACCATTTTTCCCCAAAGAAATTTTACATTATAACGAACCTACTCCACACTAGGGCTCCAGGTCTGTGCTCAGCTCTGGCTTCCAATTGTCTGTTAGGAAATATTAACACAATGGAAACAGAATTCCAGTTTCTCTGCCACTGTGAAACACCACCATAGAGCTGTCAGTGTTGGAAACCAAAATCCACGTTTGATCTCATTCATCTGACTTGTTGGAAAGAGATGGCAAGATGAAAGGGAGAAAATGTTCACTTATTATACAAAACTGAGAATTCCCTTATAACTAACATGTCATCTCACAGTGTTTGAAGTAAGTGGCCAAATTTTAATTCTACTGTGTGTGTGTGCACTCGTGTCTGACTCTTTATGACCACATGGACTGTAGCCCATCAGGCTCCTTGGTCCATGGGATTCTCTAGGCAAGAGTGCCCGAGTGGGTTGTTGTACTGTCCTCCAGGGGATCTCCCCAACCCAGGGATCAAACTTGCTTCTCCTGCATTTGCAAGTCGATTCTTTACCACTGAGCCATCAGGGAAGCCCTTTAGTTCTATCGAGTTGATGCTAAATCCATGCTTTCTAAATTGANAAATTTTAATTCTACTGTGTGTGTGTGCACTAGTGTCTGACTCTTTATGACCACATGAACTGTAGCCCATCAGGCTCCTTGGTCCATGGGATTCTCTAGGCAAGAATGCCCGAGTGGGTTGTTGTACTGTCCTCCAGGGGATCTCCCCAACCCAGGGATCAAACTTGCTTCTCCTGCATTTGCAGGTCGATTCTTTACCACTGAGCCATCAGGGAAGCCCTTTAGTTCTATCGAGTTGATGCTAAATCCATGCTTTCTAAATTGAGCTACATTTCAAGATTTTTCTTTTAAAACATTAATGGTACCACCCATATTTTGTGCAATAACAGTAGAAAAGTGTATTTTCAGAAAAGAAAAATCAAGACTTAAAATATATATCAATGTTAGGAGAGCTGAAATTTCATCTTCATGATAATGAAGGGGCCAGAACTTCATTCTCCCTTTTGACCAATCAGAAAGCAGGCAGTGCCCGGAAGCCTAGGACACCCGTCCAGGGCCTGAGAGCTGATGGCTGTCTGCTGGCATCACTCTCGATGCTCAGTGATTAAAAAGCTCATCATCCCCCCAAATGAACCTGGACTGCACTCCCCACAACCACCAAAGTGCACGGAAGATGCTGCTAATTAACCATCTCACCACTCTTCACTGATTTCCTAGGAGGACTAGCTGCCTTAATCTCTTCTCTTTATTAAATGATTCAAGAGCCCTTAATTGCGATCTGTCTTCATTATAGCTCTTAAACCCCGTCCTCAAAATTTCACAGCTCTTCTCTGAAATCTCACGGCACATCTCCAAGAACCATCACCTTATTTTACCATTATGTCCTTAAAGAGACCAGCACCTCTTCTCTCAAAGACAGCCAAACAGACAAGGGTCGGTTGTAATTACAGTTACATGTTTTCTGAGCAAGAGGGGATTCGGTGCTTGTATTACTTGCTGACAGCTTTGTGTGTGTGCTGTACTGGGGCCTTATTTTCAGTCTATTAAAAGGTGTGCCCACTTTCAATCAGGCAGACCTGCATAGACTAATGATAACTTTTAGGCAACTGTCTCAAAGTGACATTAAAACCCATTCGATTACCTAACAGGCAATGTTGAATACTAGAAATTTCATAGGATGCAATGTCATTGTGAAATTGTGAAATTGATGTTTCCCTTTTTTCTTCCTTTTTTCAAAGCACAAGATTAAAATAAGCTTAGCTCTAAGGTAGCTTAAATACAAGTTTCCCATTCACCGTGGGAAGCCTTTATGACATATATCATTGTCCAAGGTACGTATTAAGAGAAATAGTTAATACCATGAAGGCCTCCGGCTAAACTGTTGTTCATAAAACCTCTCCCATTCACAGAAGTAAATTATATTATATTCCTTTCTCCAGTTTTGTAGCTGAGAATACCATGTTTTGGTAGACAAACAACGAGCCCTCAGCCTGTCCCTATCGGAGGCTTCTGACAGATGTACGAGGACTGTGCTACCACAATGGAGAAGGGTGCTATCCGGATGTCTTCTCCTGGGGGGCTATTAGTCCCTGATCCAAGATACGCTTTGGGGGGAGAGCAGAGGAAAATAGGAGGCTGACACGAGAGCCATTTATCACCTACTGCTGTGTGCAGGATAAAAGGAGCCTCTCTCAAGACAGTCTATTATCTGCGGCTTGCTGGCTTCATGCTGTCATATGTTTTTTTCAGTAGTCGATAAACTGCTGAAGGCTGCATTTGGAGAGTAAGTACTGTTGTATGTCTAACTTTATATATCGTGCTTTTATTTACAGCAGCATTTGCCCATTTTCTTCAAGAACCTAGTATAGACCAGGAGGTATATTTTTTACTTACCAGATCATTTCATTGATGATTGTTTACCAAATTTATCATTATAATGGATAAACCAGCTAAACATACACATTTTAAAAATCTCCCTGCCTCCAAGTCTAAACAAGTACACACACACTTTCATTTCGCAAGTGGGTTGCTTCCTTCTCTCATTTGTTGACTCTCATCTCTGTTTTAATCTGTGCCTTCTTCCATTGGCGTTTGCCATCTGAGACCCTATAAACCAGGCATTAATTTCTGTTAAAAGCTCTGCTTTCTTCTAGCATGAAACCCCTGCCTGCATAATAGGGAGTTAGTTCCTAAGCTCTATTTTATAAAATCAGGTGGAGGAAGACAGGGTTAGGAATCATTCAGAAGTGTTTGCAGGTAAGGAATTTTCAACAACCTTTGTTCTGGCCAGCCAGGCATTCACCCACTAATTTATTAGGGACAAGATCAATAACCTGAACTAGATTGCTGTGCTTAACTTGAATCGAATTTATGCCATGTTTACAGCTGTTTTCTCTGATAGCATCCTTGAAGGAGATGAGCTGTTAATCTAATGTGTTTTTGCCACCATTTTGCATGTGCTGATTGCTTCAATGACTTCCTAGAGATTCTTTATAGTAAGACCAAACTCATAGCCAGAAATCAATCAGAGCAGCGCTTTATTTCTCTCTAAGGAATATAAAAAACTTATCAGAAACAGAATGGTGCCTCTTAACTGTGGTTAGCCTTGGGCAGTGCATGTCCAACAGGCTCAAGCAAGGGCCAGTGAAGAGTATTACTTACGGTGGGCACACCGCAGTGTGTGTTATTGTTCAGTCCTGGGCCACCCTGCCCACGGAGCTGCCAGGGCACTGCCTGTTACTGCATCATAGGTTCTCTGCATCTGGAGTCCTGACATGGCTTGCCTGGTTCTCTCCAAGACTGCAGTCAAGGTGTCAGACAGGACAGGGCTCTCAGCTGGAGATTAAGGATGGAAGGGCCCCCGTTCAAGTCTACTCCGTCATTTTGGCAAAACTCATAGCCTCAAGACAATAGGACTCATGGCTGCTTGCTTCTTCAAAGCCAGAATGGAGAGCAAGGATCTAGAATAAGGCTGCTGGCAACACAGACCCTACAGAAGATGACGCTGTCCAGGCAGTGCCAGCACATCACCTTTGCCACTGTAGTCTTTGAGTTGAAAGCAAGTTTCAGGTCACTCCCAAGGGATGGAGATGATAAGAGGGTGCAAACCCTGAGAAGGGATCGTGGACACCACCTTGAAGTCTGTCTGCTGCCATCCACCTTCTGCCTCCAGTGACTCACCTCCTCCCCTGTCAAATGTAGTCGCTCTCCTACCCAAGTCCTCAGAAGCTTCATCCCATTGTGGCATCACCTCAGAATCCAAAATCTCATCATCTAGTTCAGGCCCCAGTGCAGATGAGGCTCCTGGCTGGGATAGACTAAGAAACACTCCTGGGCACTCTCCTCTCCTGTGAACGTGTGAAATAGAGACAAGTTGTTTGCCCGTCTCATCCCATGTGCAGTGGTGGGACAGGTGGACGGGAGCAGCTGTAGATGGACGTGTCAGGTCATAAAGAAGGAGCATAGGAAGTAAAAGGCAGTCAACAATCCACAGCAGTTTTAGAATTCAGCAGGGAGGTCCATGATTCGGTTCCACGATTTGGGGCTAATTCTTCGGGACTCTGGACTCTTTCTTCTGGAACACAATCTCCGCCCTCTGAGTCATCAGCTGCATGCACACTTCCTCGAGGTTTTCACTGTGTTGGCAGTACAATTGTAAGGACAAAACTACCATCACTTAGAAATAATTTTGTCAAGTAACCAAATAAAATTAAAATAAATTATTTTTTCAATATTCTACTTTTGAGACGATCTGTGAGTAGGATATATCAAAGAAGTTATATTCTGCAAAATTGAAGACAAATAATAAGAGCCATAATTAAAAATAATTCAATTTTGAAGAAATTTTATATGCATGGAAATATTCCCTTGAATCATAACTTGTTAATCTTTCAGGCAACTTAAAACCCTAACCCTTAAAATATTAGTTGTCAATCATGGACATTTAGTAGTAAAAATGAGCATTTAACTGGTTTTCTTAATAAAATATTTTGGATTCACAACTCTTAAAAAGATATTATGCCTATATTTACAAAGTGATATGGAGAATGAAGGAGTTATTTTTACTTAGAAGAATCTAGCAAGCTGTGTTGAAGGAGAAGGAGTTTTCTCCTCAACAACACAGCTAGAGAACAGATATTTCCCCAAAAGGAAAGTGGATGCTTTTACCACAAAAAGGAACACAGAGCACACAGGCCAGTCATGACCAAGGTACTTTCACAGATTCTCTGGCAGAACAAGGTCTGGGGTTATCAGACTCTTGAAAAGATGTGGAGAAAGCACAGTCTTGACACAAGCGTGGACAGGCCAGTGCTGTCTGCAGGGACCACCCAGACCCCAGCCAGGACAGCGGGGGGAGGAGACCTGAAATGTCCAGAGCACAGGCAATGAGTCCATTCCCTGAGAAATTTGATGGGAGTTTTGAGGGGCCGGGTCAGGCCAGGCCTGTGTCCAGAAGTCTGGAGTCTGAGTCTGGGTGTCAGAGGAACCATTGCTGACAGTCTCAGAGAAGATGGACAAGTGCGTCCAATGTCACAGTCCCAAAGGCTTTCTAAGGCTGGGCCTATTTGCCTGGCTGCTGCCTCTCCCCTGGACTTGAGCTGATGCTGACGGATCCCTAGACGTGGACATCTAGGGATCTAGACGTCTAGGGACATCTAAGGATCCCGTGAACCTCTCCCTCCCACATCAGTGTGATCACACCGTTGCAAAGCCTGGAAAGCATTAGTTTAGTAGGTCCCCAGATAGCTGCCCAGGTCCTCTATGCATAGGTAGGAGCTCAGAAATCATGATAAATTGAATTATTGAATTTGTTACCTATTGCTTCTGTTTTATGTTTTGGTTTTTTGGCCCCCACACCCCCTGCATTGGAAGGTGAAGTCTTAACCAGGAAAGTTCCGGGAAATTATAATTTTGTGTCCATGCATATAGTAAACAACTCTATATATTTAGGCTTCATTATTGTTTAGAAAAGTTTTATAATCTTTAATGTAGTCTTCAGTGTGTTTTTAAAATTTTTGCTAAAAAAATTTGTTTTCGTATAACTAGAGCAAGCAGTAGATTTTATTAAAATTGTTTAGTTTAATCATTATTGCTATTGCAGGCAGGATTAAACATTACTTCCTAACACTTAAGCTTTAGGAATTTGCATAAAATTAATGATTTTGTTGGATGAGTGCAGTTGTTATCTGTGTAGTAATCTTTGTCCCGTGATCAGGGCCTGCTTCTCCACCTTGTCACATGCTCTTCTCACCCTTTTCTCTTATTTTACTCTTGTCTGTGACCCTTTAGGCAGGCTGTAGTGNTTAAAATTTTTTCTAAAAAAATTTGTTTTCGTATAACTAGAGCAAGCAGTAGATTTTATTAAAATTGTTTAGTCTAATCATTATTGCTATTGCAGGCAGGATTAAACATTACTTCCTAACACTTAAGCTTTAGGAATTCGCATAAAATTAATGATTTTGTTGGATGAGTGCAGTTGTTATCTGTGTAGTAACCTTTGTCCCGTGATCAGGGCCTGCTTCTCCACCTTGTCACATGCTCTTCTCACCCTTTTCTCTTATTTTACTCTTGTCTATGACCCTTTAGGCAGGCTGTAGTGAAATAGTTCAAAACACAGAAAGAGGAAAATTAGCTTCTAAACAGAGGAGTGACTCTGTAGACACTTTGCTGCTTTAAAAGAATTATTTACATAAAACACTTTAATAAAATTTATTTAATGCCATTTAAGAGTTGAGACNCATCACCTTTGCCACTGTAGTCTTTGAGTTGAAAGCAAGTTTCAGGTCACTCCCAAGGGATGGAGATGATAAGAGGGTGCAAACCCTGAGAAGGGATCGTGGACACCACCTTGAAGTCTGTCTGCTGCCATCCACCTTCTGCCTCCAGTGACTCACCTCCTCCCCTGTCAAATGTAGTCGCTCTCCTACCCAAGTCCTCAGAAGCTTCATCCCATTGTGGCATCACCTCAGAATCCAAAATCTCATCATCTAGTTCAGGCCCCAGTGCAGATGAGGCTCCTGGCTGGGATAGACTAAGAAACACTCCTGGGCACTCTCCTCTCCTGTGAACGTGTGAAATAGAGACAAGTTGTTTGCCCGTCTCATCCCATGTGCAGTGGTGGGACAGGTGGACGGGAGCAGCTGTAGATGGACGTGTCAGGTCATAAAGAAGGAGCATAGGAAGTAAAAGGCAGTCAACAATCCACAGCAGTTTTAGAATTCAGCAGGGAGGTCCATGATTCGGTTCCACGATTTGGGGCTAATTCTTCGGGACTCTGGACTCTTTCTTCTGGAACACAATCTCCGCCCTCTGAGTCATCAGCTGCATGCACACTTCCTCGAGGTTTTCACTGTGTTGGCAGTACAATTGTAAGGACAAAACTACCATCACTTAGAAATAATTTTGTCAAGTAACCAAATAAAATTAAAATAAATTATTTTTTCAATATTCTACTTTTGAGACGATCTGTGAGTAGGATATATCAAAGAAGTTATATTCTGCAAAATTGAAGACAAATAATAAGAGCCATAATTAAAAATAATTCAATTTTGAAGAAATTTTATATGCATGGAAATATTCCCTTGAATCATAACTTGTTAATCTTTCAGGCAACTTAAAACCCTAACCCTTAAAATATTAGTTGTCAATCATGGACATTTAGTAGTAAAAATGAGCATTTAACTGGTTTTCTTAATAAAATATTTTGGATTCACAACTCTTAAAAAGATATTATGCCTATATTTACAAAGTGATATGGAGAATGAAGGAGTTATTTTTACTTAGAAGAATCTAGCAAGCTGTGTTGAAGGAGAAGGAGTTTTCTCCTCAACAACACAGCTAGAGAACAGATATTTCCCCAAAAGGAAAGTGGATGCTTTTACCACAAAAAGGAACACAGAGCACACAGGCCAGTCATGACCAAGGTACTTTCACAGATTCTCTGGCAGAACAAGGTCTGGGGTTATCAGACTCTTGAAAAGATGTGGAGAAAGCACAGTCTTGACACAAGCGTGGACAGGCCAGTGCTGTCTGCAGGGACCACCCAGACCCCAGCCAGGACAGCGGGGGGAGGAGACCTGAAATGTCCAGAGCACAGGCAATGAGTCCATTCCCTGAGAAATTTGATGGGAGTTTTGAGGGGCCGGGTCAGGCCAGGCCTGTGTCCAGAAGTCTGGAGTCTGAGTCTGGGTGTCAGAGGAACCATTGCTGACAGTCTCAGAGAAGATGGACAAGTGCGTCCAATGTCACAGTCCCAAAGGCTTTCTAAGGCTGGGCCTATTTGCCTGGCTGCTGCCTCTCCCCTGGACTTGAGCTGATGCTGACGGATCCCTAGACGTGGACATCTAGGGATCTAGACGTCTAGGGACATCTAAGGATCCCGTGAACCTCTCCCTCCCACATCAGTGTGATCACACCGTTGCAAAGCCTGGAAAGCATTAGTTTAGTAGGTCCCCAGATAGCTGCCCAGGTCCTCTATGCATAGGTAGGAGCTCAGAAATTATGATAAATTGAATTATTGAATTTGTTACATATTGCTTCTGTTTTATGTTTTGGTTTTTTGGCCCCCGCACCCCCTGCATTGGAAGGTGAAGTCTTAACCAGGAAAGTTCCGGGAAATTATAATTTTGTGTCCATGCATATAGTAAACAACTCTATATATTTAGGCTTCATTATTGTTTAGAAAAGTTTTATAATCTTTAATGTAGTCTTCAGTGTGTTTTTAAAATTTTTGCTAAAAAAATTTGTTTTCGTATAACTAGAGCAAGCAGTAGATTTTATTAAAATTGTTTAGTTTAATCATTATTGCTATTGCAGGCAGGATTAAACATTACTTCCTAACACTTAAGCTTTAGGAATTTGCATAAAATTAATGATTTTGTTGGATGAGTGCAGTTGTTATCTGTGTAGTAATCTTTGTCCCGTGATCAGGGCCTGCTTCTCCACCTTGTCACATGCTCTTCTCACCCTTTTCTCTTATTTTACTCTTGTCTGTGACCCTTTAGGCAGGCTGTAGTGAAATAGTTCAAAACACAGAAAGAGGAAAATTAGCTTCTAAACAGAGGAGTGACTCTGTAGACACTTTGCTGCTTTAAAAGAATTATTTACATAAAACACTTTAATAAAATTTATTTAATGCCATTTAAGAGTTGAGACCTGCCTCTTGAGAAACCTGTATGCAGGTCAGGAAGCAACAGTTAGAACTAGACATGGAACAACAGACTGGTTCCAAATAGGAAAAAGGAGTATGTCAAGTCTGTATATTGACACCCTGCTTATTTAACTTATATGCAGAGTACATTATGAGAAAAGCTGGGCTGGAAGAAGCACAAGCTGGAATCAAGATTGCTGGGAGAAATATCAATAACCTCAGATATGCAGATGACACCACCCTTATGGCAGAAAGTGAAGAGGAACTAAAAAGCCTCTTGATGAAAGTGAAAAAGGAGAGTGAAAAAGTTGGCTTAAAGCTCAACATTCAGAAAACGAAGATCATGGCATCTGGTCCCATCACTTCATGGGAAATAGATGGGGAAACAGTGGAAACAGTGTCAGACTTTATTTTGGGGGGCTCCAAAATCACTGCAGATGGTGACTGCAGCCATGAAATTAAAAGACGCTTAGTCCTTGGAAGAAAAGTTATGTCCAACCTAGACAGCATATTCAAAAGCAGAGACAATACTTTGCCAACAAAGGTCCGTCTACTCAAGGCTATGGTTTTTCCTGTGGTCATGTATGGATGTGACAGTTGGACTGTGAAGAAGGCTGAGCTTTGAAGAATTGATGCTTTTGAACTGTGGTGTTGGAGAAGACTCTTGAGAGTCCCTTGGACTGCAAGGAGATCCAACCAGTCCATTCTGAAGGAGATCAGTCCTGGGATTTCTTTGGAAGGAATGATGCTAAAGCTGAAACTCCAGTACTTTGGCCATCTCATGCAAAGAGTTGACTCATTGGAAAAGAC
>SJYW01004647.1:12025-28150 GCA_006410735.1 Raphicerus campestris | reverse complement strand
AGATCTGCCAACTGCCCACCCTGCTGAGCTCTTGCTGAGTCAGCCCTGTGTTCTCTTAAGGGTGTTTGGTCAGCCTATAGTAGAAGCAAGCAGAGCAAGTCACTCCTGGGGAATCAGTGAAAGGGAAACTTGAATATTCTGAGCACAGAGGAGGTAGCAAGGATGGTATGAAAACAGCTGTATCTGCAGGACTGACCCCACTCAGGGTACCTCAGTTCAGGCTTGGGAAATCAGCAATAAACAGAGATGGAAGAATAAAATGTAACGAAAGCGAATCTAGATTTACATTCCTATTTTACCTGGCATCAGCCCTAGCTTTGTGCCCAAGGCTTTTGGAATGATACGAAGTATTAAAATGACTAATTATAAGCACATGTTAAACCATTCCATAAGGCCTTTATGATCACACAAATGCAGACAAACTTCCTAATTGCTGTGATGGTATCCTGTAGTATCTAATATTGTATTAAACCACGGTACCAGCATTTTAGTTACTTATGCAAAAACCACATCTGCAATTGATAGAAATATTTATCAGTGTGTTCACTAAAATGAAAAAGCACTGAAGCAAGTAATAACATTTAAAACAAATAGGAAAACCCAAATGAAAATGAAGCATTTGAATAATTACACAGTGTGTAGCCCAGAATAAATGATATAAAAATCCACTTGTGTTTCAAATCAATAACATTGAAATGTGACAGAACCTTGGTGATGCCGCATGACAAAAATTTAATCCATAAAAATATACTTGTATGACATTTCCAGACAATGGGATATTTGCAATTTTTCTTTAGTGTGAAACAATTGGCTCCTGAAAGTGATTTTTTCCCCTAGTTTATTATCCTGTATAACTCATGCATTCATGATGAGAATTGTAGTGTTGCACATTTGTTTTTTAAAGACTGTAGAGGGCTGCTGCAAGTTTACATTGATTCTAGTAGATATTTTCGGAGAAGTGAAGTCAAGTGTTCTGTGATCCACTGTTTGGTTCAACGTTGAGGGTTTACAACCACACGTAGGTCCTGTTCTGATACACTTTCCAAGGTGTTGTCAGCAACTTCAGTTTATCCACTTCTGGGTCCTGACGTCCTCATGTGTTCATCCAGCCCTTGGTGAACTCACCATCACATATCCACACAACTGCAGATGGCCCCCTGCTTCTTTTCAGCCCCATGTTGAGAGCCACAGGGAAGGGTTAGGAGGAGGCCAGGTCCTCCAGGGGCAAACAAGCTTGCCAGTTGGTCTAAATATTCTCAGGCTGTACCCTCAAAAACAGCTCTCAGAATTCAGAGCTTCATGACAAATCCCCATTTTGTCTGGCAGGGACGACATTGAACACGGACCGAAGTGAGTGGAGGGTCCACAGGACCAGGGTAGGTCAGCTTGCAGGGCCTGGACCTGCAGGGACACAACAGGCTGTCCCCAAGCATCCTGTCCTGTGGGAGCAGAGAGAGCAGAGAGAGCGAAGGACCGACTGTCTGGCAGCTGGGGATGTGCTTCAGCTGGGCCTTGTGTAGTATAGGCCCTGGAAACGGGGTGTCTTCAACTTCCCCAAGGTGTAACTGACAAGCAGACGCTGTATTCATTGAGTATAGGACATGATGAGTTTCAACACATGAATATTGAGAGGAGACAATTGGTCCATAGCATTACCTGGGAGAAGCTTCTTGTCACTCTAATTGTGAGTTATGTCAGGCATGCAGGGGATAAAGCTGCACACCTTATAAGGTCATGCAAGAATCCAGTTGCCTAGTGCTCTAGAATCGTTATGTCTCTACTTCTACTTTCTATAATTTAAAAAATCATTATGTTCTTATTTTACATAGAATATAATGAGACATCAGACAAATTCATGTTATTTTTGTGAAAGAAGAGTCACGTGATTACAAGGGAGAAAGTGGCCATTATTAGAAAAGAAATACATTAACAGAGATTTTATGCCATTTAATATCAAAGATTGACATCAAAAAAGATGCCTCTTTAAAGAAAGGTAACAATTTTCAAAGAAAATATTGCTTAATCTTAGTGATTAAAACAGATTATAGGGTACCAGCAAACTCCAAACCAATGCTAAGTAAAAGTTTTGAAGAATACCTTTATTTTAAAAAAATATGCCATGAGATGTAATATCTATAGTGAAAGCTTCAGTTTTAAATAATATTTTAGAAATCTTGAAATACAGATTAGTAATGTCAAATATGTACCAAATTCAAAAACTTTAAAATTTTTGTACATATTCAACAGTGATTTAAAGAGGGTGATTTATATTTATATGCCCATATATGTTAATTCTATTCTTAATCATTTAGGAGGAATGTTAGTATAATATTTTGCCTAAGACAATGGAAATACCTAAATTTTAAAGCCAAGAGTTCCATTAATTGGTCTTATGCTCTTTATTTGGACAGAATAGAGTCTCAAGTGTCTGGAATGACCAGGCTGTGAGCAATCATCAATGAATATCTAAGGTAAGTACCAAGTATTTGCATATTTTAGTCATTGTAAAAAGGTTATATAATTTAACAAATGCCTTCTATGCAGAATACATAAAGACAAGCCAATGGAAAAAATGGATAATGACTTGAATATACAGTTCATAAAAAAGATATTAAAAAGGTCTATAAATATATGAAAAGGTGCTCAATTTCATCAGTCATCAAAGAAATGCAAATTGTAACCATGAGAAGAAATCTCTGCATACCTACCAGAAAGACTGAAGGCATAAAACAAAGGATTAGTAAGCATCTGGAACAAACAGCCCTCCTACTCTGCTGAGGTCAGTAGAATTTTGACTAAGCAGTTTGGAAATCTGTTTGACAGTATCTAATAAAACTTAACTTTATGTATCCAATATCCCAGCCAATCAAAGACAGATGTAAGAATGCTCGTGACATCACTGCATGACGTAGCTCCAAGCTGTAAAGCACCTAAATGCCCATTAACAGTAGAATGGATACATGAGTTATGGTATAATCACGCTATTGAAAACTAGATAGTACTGAGAACCAAAAAAATTCCTTGATCACAAAGTATTCCATGAAAATAACAAGCAAAATATTGGAAAAGTCAACTATTTAACAAAGGGAATTCTGTAGATTTCCATTTACAAAATGATTAAATGCACTATGTACTATGATTTATAAAGCTAGAAATTTGACTGGTGATTCTTGGTGGAGTTGGGGTCTAGCTGGAAACACAAGGGTTCTTCTAGAATGCTGGTCTGCTCCACACTCCATCTATGGCATGGTTATGCTGGTGTGTCCATTTTGTAAATATTTATTATGCTGTCTACTTATGATATATGCTGCTGCTGCTGCTAAGTCACTTCAGTTGTGTCTGACTCTGTGCGACCCCATAGACGGCAGCCCACCAGGCTCCTCTGTCCCTGGGATTCTCCAGGCAAGAACATGGAGTGGGTTGCCATTTCCTTCTCCAATGCGTGAAAGTGAAAAGTGAAAGGGAAGTCGCTCAGTTGTGTCCGACTCTTAGCGACCCCATGGACTGCAGCCCACCCGGCTCCTCCGTCCATGGTATTTTCCAGGCAAGAGTACTGGAGTGGGGTGCCATCGTCTTCTCCGACTTATGATATATACTGCTCTTCAAATGTATGTTATACTCAAGTAGAAAGAATTATTTACAGAGATTATGTACCCTGAGAAATAAACTACCTTTGAAGCAATTGAAACACTGGCTAAATGTCATTTAAAAATCAAGGAATATTTCCCACTTAATAATAATATGGTCAAATGACAGTTTCCAACCTGATTTCTCATGGAGAAGGGGCATCTCTGCCTCCTATAAACAGAGATGAGTACCTTTTTCCATGCTATAACAATAACTTGGGTCCAGACAACTGGGCTTAAAATACAATGATTATTTTTATGACTACATTTAAAACTTGGTTTCCAAGGATTCTGTCTCAGAAGTTAGTACGCAGCTTGGTGATGCTTACCACAGCGACTTTATGGCAAAATCATATGCCATGAGAACCTCATTTTGCAATTTGATGCGTACTCTTCAGAGGCAAGTGCTTTAAAGACACCAGGTCACCTCTCCTGAATTTTTGTGAACTGAATCTTAGTTCCTCACCTGCCATTTATGTTGATGATTTTAGAGAGGAGGGGGCTTGTTAACTTTTCAGTTGCACTCCAGTGCAGAGCCCCGAGTTCTTTCTTCTTGCTCACTAGTCTTAAGATTCTGAAAACAGTTTGCCCAGTAAGTTTACAGTTTTGCTTGAGAGTTTACCTCTGCGGTCATGTTTTCTGGGTGCCTTTCAATGCTTTGATCAACTCCGTTTATGAAAACAGCACTTAAGTCATCATGGTCACCATCCTCCACTTGAGCATCCTTCCAAAACAAGAATGTCTCTCTCACTTTAGACACCTTCTCACTTTCTTAATTTGCCTGGAAAGTCGTGTATCCAAGGCCAAAAATGTAGAAATAACACCACAGTATGGTGTTGTTACTAATTACACATGTCCAGTTGGCAATAATGAGTTGTGAAGGGCATTTATTTAACACAACCCCTCTGAAGCTTTAGAACATGATAGCAAATGACATATCTGACGTCCAGCTATGGGCTGCCCTTTTTTTTTTTTTTCCAATACGTTTGCAGATTCTATTGGAAAAGGGAACTTGGAGGCAAAGTGACAGCTCCCGTCACTTAATGAGACGTTTATTAAGAAACTAGGACTGATGATAAGCTGCAAATTAACCATAATATAAGTAATCAGCAGAGATGTCACATTGGTAGAGGAAAATGATAAACAGCCAAATGCTCTTCCCTGTGCTCATTAAAAGTACCTACAGTTCATTACAGACGCTAATTTGCTGGAATCCTGAGACATAAGGAGAGGAAGTTGGTGCTTCTTTCTAAGGTGTGTTATCAGTACTAGAGGTATTGTTTTAACTCAGATTTCATAGATTCCCCTAATCACATCTTCAAAGTTTATAATTTTACCTAAGTATTATGGGTGTGAGTTGTAAAGAATCAGTAGATTTCCGATGCATCAATGAAATTTAAGGAAGTAATATTTTCAAGCACTCCTATTGGGCATATAAATATATTGGGAAAGAAATTCTTAATTGCAATTATAAAGAGTTTCTAGATTATATATTAATATATAGCCTATATAGAAGGAGGAGACATATAAAATGGGTGATTAAAATACATATTTCATTACTACAATGAATGTATCCTAGAATGATAAAATATGCCACAGGTGAGATTTCTTATTTTCATAGGAAGACTTTTTCAATTCCTTGGAAACATAGATGTTTCCCATGCTGGGGCCATGAGAAACCATGAAGATTGTAATTTGTCTTCAAACAGCTGCCAATTGGAAAAACCACGTTATCCATAGCCAAGCAGGTTTCCAATTTGTTTGGATGACCCAAGAGGAGTATTCGCTCTGCTTCATCCCTCCAACCTATTCATTTGGCATGGCATCAGAAAAAAAGAAAAAAATAAATAAATCGATTGGTGGGTCCTATTTTGACATGCTATGGATATGGAGACGGGGGGGTGCTTAGTGACCACTGCATCCAAATGTTTACCAAATTAAATTTACATTCCTCGAAACTGTTCCAACACAGAGATACCATATAAAGATTAATTTACTAAAATAATAAACAAAGGAAGGTAGGAAAAAAGGGANGGTTGATCTCCTTCAGAATGGACTGGTTGGATCTCCTTGCAGTCCAAGGGACTCTCAAGAGTCTTCTCCAAAAACACAGCTCAAAAGCATCAATTCTTCGGTGCTCAGCCTTCTTCACAGTCCAACTCTCATATCCATACATGACCACTGGAAAAACCGTAGCCTTGACTAGACAGACCTTAGTTGGCAAAGTAATGTGAAAGTAGAAGTATTAGTTGCTGTCATGTCTGACTCTGCAACCCCATGAACTCTAACCCTCCAGGCTCCTATGTCCACAGAATTCTCCAGGCAAGAATTCTGTAGGGGGTTGCTATTCCCTTCTTTAGGGGATCTTCCTCACCTAGGGATCAAACCTTAGTCTCCTCCATTGCAGGTGGATACTTCACCACCGGAACCACCAAAGAATTACCTCATTAAACATCTTCCTGAGAAATCTGTTAACTAGAGCTGCAATGTTTTAGTAATTAAAATAGTTACTAAGAGGTTGTTCAGGGTAACAGTGGCTGTCATGAGCTCAGTCTTATCCATGATTTTCCAACTGCAAAATATATCTCAAATAACTGAAACACTCTATCAACACGGTTGTCACCCATATATGTTTGGATTACTTGTGTGATGTATGGTCCGATTTACCTATTGGAATTATTAAATTGTGACATCTAAATACTTTAACTACTTGTGTGCCAGTAAGAAAAATTGGGAATAGATGTGTATAATTAGGTTTTCCCGAGTTTTTGAATGTAAGAAGCACAGTGAATGAAAACGTCTGGGGCCACAATTTCACTTCGCTGCATGTGATAGGCGGTGACTACTGCCATGCGGGATGTAGAAAGGCTGACACGTGTCCTACCACAGACACTGCAGTCAGAGAAACAGCAGGCCACTTCTCTCCATGTTAGTTTTGCAGAATCATCTCCCAACTGAGAGTTTTATTTCTCAACATGCAGCCCCACCCTGTGCCCCATGAAAGACTCCATTTTCTCCAGTCTAATTGCTTCTGCCCTACTCCACCTCTGATCTGTTCCAACCTCCCATCTGCTTGGAGTCCCCAAACAAGACATTTCTTGGCATCTATGACCAAAACAAGCCACTCTCCGAAGCTCTCTGTTTCATTGCACCTGAGACCTGGAATCTCTGTACTAAAGACGCCCTGCTCATCAGGTGTGCTTGCCAGGACAATGGCTCAGTTGCCTTTCACAACATCAGGCAACAGAAAGAGAATCAAAGTCCCGGGGAACCCACTCAGCAGTGCCCAGAACACCGACACCCTCCTGCTAACTGAGGTATTGCACGAGCCCTGTGGCTCACATGATCCCTCGTGCTTCCCCCATGGGAGGTGTAGAAACTCTTAACAGTCTGGAAATCTTTGTCCTTTCATCTGGTCCAGGAAGGACCCTCTCTTCCTCCTCCAGGGCTCTGCATCTTCCCGTATCAGCTAATTATTTCTCTTCATCCTTCGAAGATCTTCTGAAATGTTGCTTCCTTGGGGAAATCTTTTGTGACTCTGTAAAAGAGATTGGGGTGCCACTTTGTTTCTGTGATTTGGTTTTTTGTACTTTTGTTTTGTTTTTCTCTTGTACAATTCCTCTTCTTTTCTTATTAGAATATAAATCCATGCATAACTGCAGTTGGATTGCCTCTCACGCACCCTCCTATCACCTGCAGTTGGAATCCATTGCACTGAGGACAGTCTGCAGTCATGCATGTCTGTGATGATCACATTGACCCTTGCTTCCCATAAGAACATTTATGCTCAACAGACTCAGGCATTTTTCTCACTGTGATGAGCAAAATACCTGAAATGTACAAACATCCAGTGAATCATTGCTGATTTACCTGTGAGGAGACACAGGGAGAAGAGAGGATGAGGATGGACACATCGTGTTCCCAGAGCAGCCAGCGACTTGGCCTGGGCTGTGTGTCAGATGCGCAGGCAAGAGCACAGAGGGTGACTGACTTATAAGGTGGATGCTTGCTTGGGCTCCTCTGCTGACCCCAGGGTGGATCCACCCACAAGACCCCTGGTGGAGGGTGCAGCCAATCCTGAGAAGCCCTGCTGTCCAGCACCCCCTGAGCAGGAAGGATGGTTACTATGGAGACACTGTATCATTTGGCTTCATTTCATAATTTTTGTAAAAGTCATTACGGTCCTTTGAATTGCTTGGTCATGCTGGCTAATAATTTCAGTTCTGGCCTCTAAATGTCATTCAGAAGATCTGCTAAGAAAATCAAAATGAAGAATATTAAATTATGAGGAGTTGTTCCATTCATTGCTTTTCTCCTAACCCTAACAGTTTTATTTTTAGGTGAATAATTGCATCCTTTGTGCTGAGAACAAATTAATAACTGCTTGCATTTAACATTCCAATTTCACCATCGGAAAGGCTCATGTATCCCATCAGAGTAGAACACTGCAGTGACAATTAGTTAAAACCTAGCTGGCCTAGTGGAAAAAAAAAATATCTGTATTCCAAGGGCAGCTGCTGTTAAATGGGGACATTTGGGTTAGTAGGCAAATATTAAATTAGATGAGTTTGCAGAAGCCATAAACATGTTATTCCAGGGCCCTACAAGAAGATAATAGAAGTAATAACAAATAGGCTTTGAAATCACATTTTAATTAGTCAGACAAACTGTTTTACACAGAAACCCTGACACAGCACCAGCCATGGGGCCATGAAGCTGGTTAAACATACAGATACAAGCCTGTCTATTTGGAAATAAAAATGTACCACTTAATAAGCAGTTTTACTCAAAATAATGACTTCCCTAAATCACTGTAACTAGAATAATATTGAATTGAGACTATGCCCTGTATGACTTTATTATAATTCTACATAACTTTGGACACCATAACAAAAATGCAGTTATTAGATGCATTTTTAATAATATGGAATTTTATTAATATATACAAAGATATCATGTTAATTTTTAAAAATGAATCAAGATAGTGATATTAGTCTCCTTCTTTCTATCCTGATCATTCTATCCAAATCCTTCCTTCTGATTTCCTGTCGCCTTAGGGAGGTCGTGGGTAAGCTAGTCCGTGGTCCCCTGGTTATCTGAGAGGAGGGCAGAGATCAGTGCCTCCCAGCAGCAGTTGTTAGTTTCAGGGGTTCTGTCACCCCAATTCCCGGGAACATCCGCTTCTCCTTGTTGTCCAGGAGACTACAGGTTACTAAAGGCCACAGTGATATTTCAAGCCTTGTAGGTCACATGGAGGGTGAAGGTGTCAGCAGAGGCTGATAGATCGCCCTGAAACACACCAGCAGCTGCAGAGATAAAAGCTGTCTGTGTGGAGAAACAGTCATGGGAATACAGGGAAGTTCTTGGCAATAGCCAAGTACAAACATGGTGGGACCCAGGGGAACAATCTTTACACCTGCCCAGTGGCATCATTTAACAGTGGAATCATCTGTCTGCAGACACCGTCCACAGTTCCTGCTAACCTCGCATCCTCCGCGCTTTAGTGCTAACTGGATTACTCTGTCTACTTCAACAACATACGCTACACAAAATGTCTTGCCTTTCAGACATGAGAAGTCTCATGAAAAAACACATTACAGATTGCTAGGGAGTAGAGGATCACTGAAAAAAGGAAGCAGACACAATAAGTTTTCTCTTTGGGAAAGTTAACTAAACAAATTAATTTCAAGAACTTCCCTGCTGGTCGAGTGGTTACAAATCTTCCTCCCAATGTATGGGACGCAGGTTTCATCCCTGGTTGTGGAACTGAGATCTCACATGCCATGTGGCAACTAAGCCTGCATCTCAGCTAAAACCTGGTGCAGCCAAAAAGCGAAGTTCAATAGTTGATTAACAGGAAATAGTATTAAACATTTTGATTTTGATATGTTAAAAACCTAAGTGTTGATGGTAGAATTTTGAACTGTTATGTATAAATATGGGCTGACCTCTTTATGAATTTGGAGCAGTGCATTAGAATGACAAGAATATATATGTTAATGAACAACCCCAAACCTCAATGACTCAACCTATTACTTGCTATATCTTCCTCTCTTAACTTCTGCTGGGGTCCAGGAAACTCTCAGAGATAAATGTCCCCAAAGAGGCCACGTCGCTGTGCAGGCTGACATGTCACGTCCAACTTAGACACATTTTGTTGTGAGTCAGGCTTCTGATGTCCTCTATAAGAGTCCACTGCCAAATCCAAAGTCATGTTTTAACCCTATATTTCCTTCTAAGGTCTTCCATGGTGACTCTGATGGTACAGAATCTGCCTGCAATGTGGAAAACCTGGGTTTGATCCCTGGGTTGGGAAGATCTCCTGGAAAAAGGAATGACTACCCAGTCCAGTATTCTTGCCTAGAGAATTCTATGGACAGAGGAGCCTGGAAGGCTACACTCCATGGGGTCACAAAGAGACACGACTGAGCGACTTTCATTCATTCCTTCTAAAGGTTTTATAGTTTTCATTTTTACATTTAGTTCTTGAGTCTATTTTGAGGTAACTTTTGTACTTAGTATAAATTAAGTGTCCAACTTCATCCTCTTGCAATGGCTCCACCAATATTTGTTGAAAAACTGCACTTTTCTACATGAAATGGTCTTGGCACTTTTTTGAAATTACTCGATTGCACATGCAAGGGTTTTGCCCAGTGTCTGACACTGGTGTTCCAGCAGAAACCACAGCTTCTCAGCCTGGGTGACATCTGAGCTGGAAGAAACAGAGATGAGCACCTTTGTCCACCCTCGGGGAGTCCGGACAAGTCAGAACAGAGACACAATGGCTTGCACGTAAACTGGCTCTGCTCTGTCCAGAGACAGGAAGCCATGATGGCTGACTCCAAGGGGAGGCTGGACTCACCATAAAAACACCAAATGCTTTCCTACTGTTTTTAATTTGACCTTTTTCTTGGGTCTTTGCTTGATTGTTACAAATCTTTGACCATTTTCCAGGGAACAGACAGTCTTGGTTCTGACAGATTTTGCTTGTTTTTTGCTGTTTCTTTTGAGGGACAGATGCTTGGAGCTACCTATTCTGACATTTTGTTGAAGTCACTTCCCCAGGATACTTCTTATATTTAAAAAATTATTCTGAAGCACAAAGTAGGGAATGCATGCCACTAAGAACAAAACAAGTTAAAAGGAAATAAGGGCCCTTACTACCCCCAATAACATATATTAAACTATTTTAGCAACCATGAGATACAAGTCTACAAAGCTGAATATAAAATTAGAGGACACTAGAATTTTCAAGGCAGTGGGTGATAAAAGTGACATTTCCAATTACTGTGAAAAGGAGCAGACTATTAACAACCACAGGGCAACAGGTTAACCATCTAAAAAAAATCATGGACTACGATTCATACAAATTAAATTACTGCATTCAGTTTTTATTACTTGATAAAGGTGATTATATAATAACAAAACATGCAGAAAAATTTCTATGGCACTCCATAGAAACAACAACAACAAAATCCCACATACAATAAATCAAAAAATAAAGTACAAACTAGAGTATAGAGTATCAAAAAATAAATGACAAACTATAAAAAAAATATTTCTAATGTATTTCAGAAAAATGTCTAGTATAACACTCTAAGTTAATAATAAGTAAATAGATAATAAATAAAACTCTTAATATTTTCCTTAAGAATAATGTGTAACATACAAATTAACATGTAATAAATGATATAACATATATGGAAGCATATGTTGAAACCACACATTTTAAACACTGTCATTTATTTTTCACAATACGATAAGCAATTTGCAACATCTTTAACTTCCTTTGGAGACTATACCTGTAAATGTCTCTCAAACATTCCATCTTGGAATTTACATTGATTTTTAACCAATGAAGATCTTTTTCTTTTTGGACAGTTAGGACATTTCTTGTCTATTATGAAAACACTAAGATAAAGATCTTGCATTTGCAGCTTTGTGCAAATGTCTGATAATTACTTTGGGAAAAATTTCCTAAAGTGACATTTTTGGATTCAGCTTATCTCACTGAATTTTCAGCTTATCTTACCAAATTGATTTACATAACATTTGTATCTGTTTCTATGCCCAGAAACACTTTATCAAAAATTACAATCTTTAGTTCTATTATTCTTTTCAAAAAGTTTCTACCTTCTATGAGAGACATGGTATTTTTTGCCTTACTAATGAAAAATATTCTTGTGTGAATGCATTTATTGTTTTTCTTTTTGAGTTTTTAAAATTGAATTGTTTAACCAATTCTATTAGTGTGTTTTTTTTTATCAGTTTGTATACTTTACACATTGAGGCTATAGTACTTTGTGATATGTTACAAATATGTGTACTTTTCAATAAGACTATCACTTCCCAGTTATACCAAATCATTTTTTGTTTGACCTGAGAATTTTTGTCTGAAATTTTTGGCTATTAGTAAATTTTAAAAAAAATCACTAGTTCTGATAAAATCAACTGTTCAACATCTACTTTAATTAAAACTCAACTGTAGGAAGAAGTGAGCTCTTCATAGGTGGAGTTGCATATTGAATTTTTAAAAAAACTTAAATTGTAGATTTTTTTAGATTATTCTTAACTTAAAGATATTTATATTTTATTGTTCATTGTGCCCATTTCTATTATTTCCATGAATTTCTGCACTCATTGTTTATTCTATTCCATGCAGTCACTGTGTTGGGTAGTAATGTTATAGACCTGGATGCTCATGATCCTGTTTCAGGTCTCAGAGAACATCTTGTCCCACCTTCCTGGCAGATGAGGAGTCTGAGAGCATGTAGGTGACACAAGCAAGGTCACACCATGCCTTGGGGACAGAGCCACAAGCCTAGCCAAGCTCCCAGGTCATGTCTATACTTGGGAGACAATGCTCAGAGTGGCTTAAAATGACAGGATCAGAATGCACATCTTTTACCTTTGAATCCACAGTATCATCCATTTTCCACACCTGTGCAAAAGAAGATGCTGTTTAGTGACGTTTAATATTGCAAAACATAAAAAGTGGGTAAGTCCAATATATGCAAAAATAAAAAAATACATTGCAAGCCCCTGAACTTAGAATGTAGAGTTTTTTTTTTTCTTGGCATGAAATAAATAGAAGCTAATAAAATTCAGAGAACATGGCTGGATGACCCATAAATGACCATTTGCACCCCAAATCCAGCCATCTGTCTTGTGAGTGCTGTGATGGGTTAAATGAACAGAGTGGACCAGTAACAAGAAGCAAAGTGCCATGAGATCAGTAGCCATGACCTTTATCTGGTCAGGATTTGGTGAAGAGGTTAATAAACTGGATGTGTGCCAAACGAACTTGTTCCCAAAATAAGGAATGCAGGCCAACTTCCTCGTTGTTCAATAGGACACAGGATTCTGGGCTGTGGGTAGAATTGTTAGTCCAATCAACATGTCTTTTAAAGCCACCATTAGCAAACAGGGCCCTATTAGTGATCTAAAATTTAAGCAATCATGCTAAGTTTTCTCCACCTTAAAGGAGAATGAGAGACTGAATGGAAGACAGTACATCTGATAGATATATAAAGCTATGTTCTTTGGAATAAATAAGAGCTTGATAAATATTCATCTTTTGATGGCAATTCATAACAATTGCAAAGAATAGAATAAAAAGAGCAATTAGAGATGATTAGAATTCTCAAAATCGTATACTCAGATGAAATAAAATATTTCTTCAGGAATCTTCAAATGACAATTTTCTGAATAAATTTTAAGTTTGCATAGACCAGAATGATCTGAGCCAATTGTACTGATTACTCATACTGAGAGAAAGTAATTATGATGATTCTAATATTGTTCAAAATAATGACTGCAGTTCAGCAAGGTTCAACATAAACTTGCACTAATAGGAGACTCTCTGAAGATAATGCAAAGGTAATCATGAATAAAATCTGCAAGAAATATTGAAGACTTAAACCTGAGACCCAAGATGAAAAATCTTAGACAAACCCTCTGTGAAAAAAACTTGGTATTGTTTCTCCATTGTGTTATTTAGCATCTTTCACTGAAATGGACCCCTGCTTTAACTGAGTATAAACAGCATACAATTTTACAAGTCATTTCAAAGGTTTTTTTAAATAACCATAATATTTTAACTTGATTTTAGTTGGTGGGCTGATGCTGTTAGGGCCATAGATTTTGTTTTAATTTATTAATAGCTGCCTTCTTTGAGAAGATTTGGATTAGAAATTATAACTAAAATTTGGAGGGAGATTTTGGAGGGTTCAAAATCATTTGTCTATTTATGCTTAACTAAAGTCAAAATAAAGATTGCTAGACACCTCACCATTCAGTCTCCATAGACTTGAGAAGCATGATATGTTCTGAAGACAAAGCAAATCCATATTAAAACTTGTAGACTAACTCATACTTAAAATTTGAGATATTCAAATACAGCACATTTTTTTTTCTTAAAATTAATTCTGAGAAATTCCAGGCTGAAAATCATCTTAAAAGTGAAAAAACAAAAACAAATCTACAAACAATTAAAGACTTGAATTATCTAACGTTAAACGTTTATTGTGCTCCTAGTACATATGAGGGTCTGACCTCTGGGCTGGAATATCCCCGTGAACTCTGTTCCCCAGATATGCCTGGTCTCCTTTTTCACTTGGAATCAGTGGCTATAATTTCCCACCGCTTTCTCTCTACCATCTTTTTGGTATGGCTTTTGTCCTCATGTGTGTTGTCCTCAGGATTTCAAGATACCACTCTATCTCCAACATCACATTCTTATTCAGGAAGAAACGAAGGTTGATGTCTGCATCAGGCTAGCGAAAACATCCACCCCCAGTCCTTAGAGTTCTTGGCTTTGTCTCACTGGCCAGAGTTGGTCCCAGGGCCATGCTTTTCTGTAAATGAATCAATAAAAGGAGAATCTTATCCAGAAATATTACTTCCTCCAACAAGATTAAGGTTGGGTTACCAATTAAAAGGGAAAGAAAAAATGTCACCCACAGTGCCTGCAGTAATCAATGAGAAATACATTATAAAAAAAAGCAAGAGGATCACAAGTAATCTATTTATAGGAACTAATTTCTTCTGCCCAGATACAAGACAGTGGGAAGATGTCCTGTCTCCCTTCTTTATACCCTTCAGAATCTATTATATGTTGGCCCGAATTACTCTTTCTTCCTCAAGAATACTCTTGATTTTTATTTTTAGTCACAAGTTCTGTTTTCATAAAATGGCATGAACTTTTACAATAGTATTTCTAAAAAGCAATCTCAGAAAAGCAATTATAATTATTCGCAATGTTTGCCCACAAAAACGCTGAAGTAATCTGCACAGTCAACAAGGGTTGGCTCAGTAATGTGGAGGACAATCACACAGAAGAATAACACGCAGCCTTTGACATGTGGACTTTCCTGGTGGCTCAGATGGTAAAAAGTCTGCCTGCAATGCAGCAGAGCTGGGTTCTATCCCTGGATTGGGAAGATCCCCTGGAGAAGGAAATGGTCACCCACTCCAGTATCCTCGCCTGGAAAATTCCATGGATGGAGGAGCCTGGCAGGCTACAGTCCATGGGGCCACAGAGTTGGACATGACTGAACAACTCTCTTTCTTTTGACAAGTAGCTGTGTCTAAGAATAAACTCCAGGGATTAGAAAGACACCCATGCTGTTTTCAGTAAAAGGGTAAGTAAGTTGGTGACAGGATGATCGGTGTGGCTGATTTTATATAGTGTACACACACACACATATATATATATATATATATATATATATATATGAAGATAGATATCCTATTGATCTGTGTTAATGTGTCTTTCTGTGTGATGATGTTTTCCTTTGACTTGGTCACTGTTTTGATAAAGTAAATCTAATAAAATTCTTGTTAGCATCCCACACTCAAACTTCTTTAAGAAAACATAGATTAGTATGGCTTCTGAGAGATAAACATTTTACCTAAAAATTCAGTTTAGAATATTAAGTCAGATTCACATTGCTCTGTTAGACTCTATTGACATGCTGGAGAAGACTCTTCAGAGTCCCTTGGACAGCAAGAAGATCAAACCAGTCAATTCTAAAGGAAATCAACCTTGAATAGTCATTGTAAGGGCTGATGCTCAAGCTGAAGCTCAATCCTTTGATCACCTGATGTAAAGAACTGACTCATTTGAAAGGACCCTGATGCTGGGAAAGATTCAAGGCAGGAGGAGAAGGGGTAACAGAGAATGAGATGACTGGATGGCATCACCAACTCAATGGACAGGAGTTTGAGCAAGCTCCAGGAGTTGGTGATGGACAGGGAGGCCTGGTGTGCTGCAGTCCATGGGATCGCAAAGAGTTGGACACGACTGATCGACTGAACAACAACAATAATGTGACCCCAGACTCAAATCACTGTGAGACCCAAAGTCCTATGAGAGACCTCATAGAACAGGCAAATTAGCTGCAGAGAAATGAACGCAGCCCATCAGTCCAGGCGGTTTAGTGCATGGCTTTGCTACAAACAGGAGAGAATGAACAGTAGAGTCTTTAATGAGAGTTGC
>SJYW01004647.1:412-11169 GCA_006410735.1 Raphicerus campestris | reverse complement strand
TTTTATATAGTGTACACACACACACATATATACACATATATATATATATATATATGAAGATAGATATCCTATTGATCTGTGTTAATGTGTCTTTCTGTGTGATGATGTTTTCCTTTGACTTGGTCACTGTTTTGATAAAGTAAATCTAATAAAATTCTTGTTAGCATCCCACACTCAAACTTCTTTAAGAAAACATAGATTAGTATGGCTTCTGAGAGATAAACATTTTACCTAAAAATTCAGTTTAGAATATTAAGTCAGATTCACATTGCTCTGTTAGACTCTACTGACATGCTGGAGAAGACTCTTCAGAGTCCCTTGGACAGCAAGAAGATCAAACCAGTCAATTCTAAAGGAAATCAACCTTGAATAGTCATTGTAAGGGCTGATGCTCAAGCTGAAGCTCAATCCTTTGATCACCTGATGTAAAGAACTGACTCATTTGAAAGGACCCTGATGCTGGGAAAGACTGAAGGCAGGAGGAGAAGGGGTAACAGAGAATGAGATGACTGGATGGCATCACCAACTCAATGGACAGGAGTTTGAGCAAGCTCCAGGAGTTGGTGATGGACAGGGAGGCCTGGTGTGCTGCAGTCCATGGGATCGCAAAGAGTTGGACACGACTGATCGACTGAACAACAACAATAATGTGACCCCAGACTCAAATCACTGTGAGACCCAAAGTCCTATGAGAGACCTCATAGAACAGGCAAATTAGCTGCAGAGAAATGAACGCAGCCCATCAGTCCAGGCGGTTTAGTGCATGGCTTTGCTACAAACAGGAGAGAATGAACAGTAGAGTCTTTAATGAGAGTTGCATGAGTCAGAGGCTGAGAATCTGAGACATGAATCTTGAACGGCACCAGTAAGTGCTCCACAGAAAAAAACAATGAAGGGTAGACATTAACACAAAATCCCAAAGAAACGGTATCTCCAAGTAGCCACAATACCTACCACCATACCATCAAGATTGCCGTAGCCAAGACTAGCGAACAGTAAAAATCCCCAAATTTAAATGCAGCAAATATCCGTATCCAAAAGCTGAGGCCACAGTGACAGAGGATTTAACTAAAGCCAATTACATGGATGCAGGCAATGAATGATTGCACACTGGTAGTTAGCTTTCCCAGTGCCTGAGGATGCTTGGACCAGAATGGCGCCCACTGGACATGGCAGGCACAGGGCATGATGCTGACGGTGTTAGTACAGAGTGTGGATCCGCCAGTAGGCACTGGGGGAATTAGAGAATGTTTAATGTGCAGGATTTTGCAAGTGAAAAAAGGAATAGAAAGGTGAGAATGTGTATTCCAATCCTAAGCTGTAGCCCGTAAGTTTTCAAAAATAAAGAGAAAGATGAAAGTAGATTCATAAAGAAAGTCAGTTTTCATGTGTATGATAGAAAATACATAGAAGTTGCATTATGGGATCATAAAGGCAGAGAACCTAGACTGCCTCCATAACTCTAATCAACCAATGGAATTCTTGGGGGAAGATTTCTCCAAAAAGAGTCATCTCCACAGTCACTCCGTATGAGTGAAATAGATTGTCAGAAGTTTTATATACACATCTTAAGATGAAACGACACAGACATTTTGCAGTAATTGATCTATTCATGCCGTTCTTTAAGATTAAAAGGTGGGTGACTGAATGACAGTTACTTGAATATATTTCTGTCTTAAAGTGTACTCATTTTTAAGTGCAGGAATCACTGATCTAAACAACAAAATAGCATAGATCGTTTTAGACAGCTTCCAATCTCCAAATTAGAGGTTTCGCCACTTCCAATGATATATATATATAATTCCTCTCATTTATTTTCTCATAGACTCTAGTCATCTCTTGGGATGATTAAAAGACAAATCTCAGTAACTAATACACTGTTCTTACTTTGCTGCTGTTTGTCCCTATAGACATGGTCATATACCAGGATGTTGTCCCTTAAATTTTTATTGGATAAAGGTCAGGAAGCAAATGCATCTTCATGGAACACTAGTGCACATATATGCTTCAGCAGCATTTCATGTTAAGTAGGAAGGAGACATATTGTTCCAGGTAAGATAAGCACTCATTACATCATTTATATGTAAGTTAAATAATAATTTTATCAATATAGGGGACTTCCCAGGTGGGGCATGTATGATTAAGAAATCTACCTGCCAATGCAAGGAGATGCAAGAGACGTGGGTTCAATCCCTGAGTCGGGAAGGATCTCCTGAAGGAGGAAATGACAACCTACTCCAATATTCTTGTCTGGAGAATCCCATGGACAGAGGAGCCTGGTAAGCTACAGTCCATAGGGTTGCAGAGTCATGTCCCTAAAAAGTTTCCAGAGATTTAAGTTAACTGTGTATTGCNGGATCTCCTGAAGGAGGAAATGACAACCTACTCCAATATTCTTGTCTGGAGAATCCCATGGACAGAGGAGCCTGGTAAGCTACAGTCCATAGGGTTGCAGAGTCATGTCCCTAAAAAGTTTCCAGAGATTTAAGTTAACTGTGTATTGCTTGAACTGATTACAAAATAGTTATATTTATTTCTATGTGATTTTGCAGAACAAATAGTCAATGCAGGTTTTTTTTTTCTGTTGTTTTTGTTAAGTGGAAATTGCTTTTATGGTAGAGAGTTGTTACCTTAAGAAAAAATCCCCAAACTCATTTTTCCAGTTGCTCTCAAGCTCACTGCACAGTGCCTGGCACAGCCAGATGAGCCTGAGCAGATAAGTACAGAAAACGATCTGAGCATGAAGTCAGCACTTTTAGAGAAGATGCTTTTTAAATGCCAGAATTTTTCCTTCTGTAAATCCTTAAAAGCTATCACGGAATTTCCTTCCCCTAAACTCTCTCAGTAACCCTAGAAATAGCTTCTTTTGCAATATTTGAAATCATTTCTGTAAGCGATACAAAAGCTTGATGTATAATCTCACTTTTAGATTTTTCTGAAGCTAGATATTTATAGTCTCAAAAATATTAAAAATGCATCTATTTGTGAGATAAAGTGAAATTTGACTGATATTTCAAGTACTTAATTTCAAGTGGAAATTAAGCATTTCTACTCCACATTAGAAAAGAGTAGATATTCTACTTCTCAGAAATAATAGTTACAGTTGGAAATTCCCTGTATTCCTCTCAGATAAAAAGGATAGTTGTTTCATAGAAGAAAATAAATAAGCAGGGTTATGGATTAATCTTTTAAGCAAGTCTGGCCTGTTCTTTGTGTGTCTGACCTTTTCCAGGGGAGGAGTCAGGAGGTGGGTCTGGACAGGCAACGTCTTGATGGATATATCCATTCGAGTCCCATTCTAACTCTGTGTGCTTTTATTTATTTGCATTCCATATTTTCACACTTTGGTGGCCACTGTCCCTGGAATGTAAACTGGGTATGAATGAAGTTGCTCTGCTATCATAAAGCTTTCTAGACATTTATCCCGGTTTTGTGTTTTTATACATTAAATCGAAGAAGTCCTTCTCCCTACACTGTTCTTCTACCAAAATGTACTTTCAGGCCCTTCCCCCTCCCTTTGCAAACAATTAATGAGGGGTCAAGATCTAACTGAGCTACTCTGTGGTTCAGTCCTTTTCATTGGAAGACCAGAGATGGAGGTGCACTGAGTTTGGGCACAAAGGCCGTTGAGCTGGGAGGCAGGTGCCCATGTGTGGCACAGAAGGTTCTGGGCTCCAGCCTTCTCTCAGAACCAAGCTCCTGTATGCTCTCAGCATGTCCACACTTCACTGCATGGAAGTAGGCTTATATGGCACCTAGTTATTTTGAGGAATATTAGATAAAAGCAGGTATGCTTATACCTCAAAGAGAAATTTTCTGCACAACTCACAGGCTGCATGGAGATTTTTGTGTTGAGGCAGAGACTAGAATTTTTAATCTTTGAACATTTCAGACCAGCTTCTTTGGTTCCCATCTGGAATTATGGTGGACAACTTCCTTCCCACTGCAACAGTAGACAGGAACAAAGAGCTCGTGGGGAAAGAAGATTTTGTGTGACTTAAGGCAGAGCTAATGNTCAGACCAGCTTCTTTGGTTCCCATCTGGAATTATGGTGGACAACTTCCTTCCCACTGCAACAGTAGACAGGAACAAAGAGCTCGTGGAGAAAGAAGATTTTGTGTGACTTAAGGCAGAACTAATGGACCGCTGAGTGTGTGCTGAGACAGAGCAAATGAATCAGGTGAAATCCTTTTGAACCCGTCTCTCTGTCTCTCCTAAACTCTACCCTCCCTATTCTGTCTACCTGCCCAAATTTTGTAGGAAATTCACAGACTGCTGAATTAAGTATTGCCTTGTGGGTTGCTGCTGTTGCTAAGTCGCTCCAGTCATGTCTGATTCTGTGTAACCCCATAGACAGCAGCCCACCAGGCTCCCCTGTCCCTGAGATTCTCCAGGCAAAAACACTGGAGTGGCCTTCTCCAATGCATGAAAGTGAAAAGTGATAGTGAAGTCACTCAGTCGTGTCCGATTCTTAGCGACCCCATGGATTGCAGCCTACCAGGCTCCTCCGTCCATTGGAGTTTTCAGGCAAGAGTACCGGAGTGGGTCGCCAGTGCCTTCTCCAGCCTTGTGGGTTAGTCCGTGTAAATATGTAGCGTTGATCTTTTCTCTCAGTCCTTTGAGTTTCTTCTTGCTTCTGCCTTTTAATCAAAGGAAAAATAGTCAATATAATTCTAACAAAGAGACCAACATAGCCAAAGGATCCGATAGACAGATTTGGGGGCCTTTCCTCTTAAGATGAGGCTTTTACATACCTTTTGCTCTGTATTCCCCTTCTTGTCTATCCTGTTTCGTCTGTCCCAAATCTTGGCCTCCATCCTATCCTTTACATCTTACAGCAAACAAACAAAAAACATAATTGCTTTTATGTCTATAACAACTTTTGAATTTAAAAAATGTGTACAAGAAACTAGGGGCCTTCAGTGTGTCACCTTCAACCTATCTTCCACATGTGTTAAGTCTGTTTCTTGTGCTAACACAGGTGATCTGTACTCAGGAATGTGGACAGGAAAAAAAAAATCCACCCTGTTTCTGGGTGAAGGCTATTCTAGAAGTATCTACATGGTTTTTCCCACCTCTAGAACCCTCATACTCCAGCTCAGAGAACCAATGTGGGGACACATCCATCTGCTAATTCTGTCTAAACAATGGCTCTGGACCCAGGGAAATAGCTACATGACAGGTTTTGGGGATGCCCTGGACCCACTGTGAGACTGGCCTCTGCTAAAACTCCATTGTTCACTGACTCGCAGAAGTCCCTCCTCTGCTGGTGGACCACAGTNTTGCTCACTGCTGTTCACTCCTTACAATGCTTTGCACACTCATATCAAAGAAAAAGGATGTGAGGGAGAAAGGGGAATTCAAGGAAAATTGAAATGAACTGGACCAAATGTTGTGCCTCAAATACTATCAACAATAACACTGTAGAATTTTCTGAGTACATTTTCGGTTCAGTCTATTATTACATTTTAAAATCTCAAATTAAACTTTTTTTAATGTGAAAAAATTAAATGGTGAAGGACAGGGGAGCCTAGCATGCTGTAGTTCACAGGATCAAAAAGAGTCAGGCACAACTTAGCAACTCAGCAATAACAACACCAAAATTTTCAAATTAAAAGATGGAAAGTTTTCATCTGTTCTCTGTTATGTCCTTGACTTATTGATCTGCAGATCAGTATAGACATAGAATCTTTCTCTCCTTCACAATCACCTCCCCATGTGAACAACATACAATTTGTAATAATATTATGTTCAGCAATTCGTGTGCAGTAACAATCTACAAATTTATTAGAAATGCTTATAGCATTGTTTTTTAGATAGCCAGGGATTTAAACGATATTTTTGGCTCCTTAGGTTGTGAAGCTCTTGTCATTTACTTGTAGATGCAGGGAGAGATATTATCTGAGCTGTGACCTTGTAATTTGGGCAGAGAATATCATGTCTAACTATGACTGACGTTTGAATCTGTGAGGTTTTGCTTTGTTTCAGCTTTTTCCTTTATGTTGGAGTACAGNATGCAGGGAGAGATATTATCTGAGCTGTGACCTTGTAATTTGGGCAGAGAATATCATGTCTAACTATGACTGACGTTTGAATCTGTGAGGTTTTGCTTTGTTTCAGCTTTTTCCTTTATGTTGGAGTACAGTCAGTTAACAATGCCATGTCAGTTTCATGTGTACAGCAAAGTGACTCGGGTATATGTATACATGTATGTACTCTTTTTCGAATTCTTTACTCCTTTAGGCTGTTACACATTAATGAGCGGAGTTCCCTGGGATATAGGCCCTTGTTGGTTATCCATTTTAAATATAGCAGTGTGTGCCTGTCAAGACAAAGATTAAAGTTAAAAGGAAGCAAAGACCGCAAGCTAGAACACTCACTGGGGACCATGTGCGTGTGACTTCTTGCTCGGCTGAGAAAGCCCCTCCTCTGCTCCCACTCGCTGTCCCTGTAGGAGTGATGATGCCCAGCCCAGTGTCAAGAGCACAGAGAGTTCCTGAGTCTCCTCATGGATGATGCGTACTAGAGCATCACTCAGGTAATACGCACCGTCTAGTACAAAGTCAGTGTGTGGTTTCCCTGAAGTTTTGCAGGCAATCAAAAGAGGAGAGTCTGGAGCAAAAACATTAGAGGCTGGGGANGTCTCCTCATGGATGATGCATACTAGAGCATCACTCAGGTAATACGCACCGTCTAGTACAAAGTCAGTGTGTGGTTTCCCTGAAGTTTTGCAGGCAATCAAAAGAGGAGAGTCTGGAGCAAGAACATTAGAGGCTGGGGAGCAGAGCTGGTGTGTGCTCTGAAACAGAGGTGAGAGCAAACGCAATAGACTGAGTTCTCCGGATTCTGACCGCATCTCCGTCAACAGCTTTCACATCATGACGGTAAAAATCCAAGGTCAACTGGTGCACTGACTAGAGAGTGGGCTGATCCTTGTGACATGAAATGTTTGTTATCTTTGAATTACTACATTTTTGTTGAAAATTAATTTGTCATTCTGGTTTTTAACTGACTTTTTATATGCGTAATTATTTGGAAAACTTCTTGAAATCAAGGAAACGGCACCCTGTGTATTCCTGTCTGTATGCGCAGTTACAGTTAACATTATCAGTTAACAGTATGGCATCCTGGGCTTACATCTTAGCTGTGCAGGGTTGGTAAATGTGCATCCAAAACTGTGAAATAGAATAACTCTTGATGTGCGTGGAAGAAGCATTCTGGGTTTGTCAAGGTAAGATTGGGACCCTGCTGCTGCTGCTAACTATGTATATGTATGGTTGCTTTGGTGATTCACTTGGGGAGCGAAGTCTAATATGAGGTGACCAAACTCCCTAATTTCCTGGATTACTTTGTGAAAACTGCCCTTGTCTTCATGAACTTCCATGAGTTCATTTGGCCTAAAGATTATGGGGGGAAATAAAACAGAGCATTTCTTCCTCTTTATCCTCCTAAAGAATGGCAAAGTCATTCTTTCAGCATTTACTACTTTTCCCTGAAAATGGAGAAACAGCTTATTCAACTCATTATGCCATTTGGCTTCAGAGTTTTGAGTAAGTCGGTAACAAGCTTGGGTCTGGCAGTACAATCTTGAACAGTCAAGCTTTAATGGTCTTAGTTTTTATCAGTAATAACTGAGGCAGCCACAGCCCAAGAAAAGTTTAATTAGAAATGTTTCAAAAAAAAAGACATAATGTTCTCAAGTTGGATAGTAAGGGGGATATTTGTAAATTCACATTCTTTAAAATAAGTGGGTATGTTACATGGTTTTTGGATATGCTAAATATTTCATTAAAACTTTTTCTTAATAAGCAGATGATTTTCCTTGAGCATGGCACCATTTTTCAAATCCTGAGTGTAAATATTATGCTAGTCCCAGTGGGAAAGTGCTAGTGTGGTGTCTGCAGAGCCTGGGGCTCAGAAGGCTCCAGTTTGATATATTTATTAAACTCAATATCAGACACCTTTTGATGTCAGATGAAAAAGGTTAACCTGCATCACGATAAATGTGCAATTCTCAAAATATTTATAAACAAGAAAACATCGGGTATCCTGCATGTACAGGTAAAAGAACCTAAACCACATTTGGGATCAGCACTGTAGGCGGTAATCTAACGGCTGACCCTGCCCCAGGGTCACTGAACAAAAAGTCCTGTTGCAGTCAGTGAGATCAGCGCAGAGCACAGAGGATGACTGCCAACAGCGCTGTGATTAGGGAAGGATCCCGCCGTTGGGCGACCGGCCGTGTGACTCTGCCCTGGGATTCTATCACCTCTGCCAGGTCTTGTTTACGCAACTGTAAAATGGTGAAAAAAAAATGAGATTCTGCTTCTGAAGTCATCAGCCTGGTGCCTGGCTCAGAGTAAGGACTCAATAAATGTTAATTATCCTGTTAGGAACCGTTTGTTGAGACGCTACTGTGCACTACTGTATATATTATGGAGAACAGATGAGTCACATTAAACACATGTGGAGACTTTAGAAACAAGCCCCTGCGCAAAATGCCACTCCACTGGACAAGGTTCAAACACATAAATCATCCGAATGTACGTTGATGACCAGGTATCACTTGGGGCACATGAGGGCGCAGAAGTTCAGAGAGGAGGTAAATGATAAGGTTCGTGAGCACAGGCGGAAAGGCAGGCTGGATCTCAAAGGGCATGTGGGTTGTGGACTAGCTGAACAGAGAAAGGATGGCTGGTGAATGTGCTGAATACAACTGGATTTCAGACTTGCCTTTCCTGTCTTTGCATGCATGGATCTGGGTCAGCACAGACTGGAAAACTGATCCAAATCACAGTGGAAGATTTCATCTCAATCCCGTGGGCCAGGAGCATGGCAGAAATGATGGCAGGAATGTCCAGGTGACCCAGAGGTTTCCTCTCTCACTGCTTCCAGGGCTTGGAATGTTTTATAATGATTAATAGATGGCAGTTTATACCAAGAGCAGAAAAACACCTGATGGCTGTTGTCCTTTGGGGCTTGTTTCCCAAGTTCATAAACCATATTGCAAACTTCCAGAGTCATGCCAGGGGCACATTTCTGATGGGATTCCCTTTTGTTTATTTTAATTTCAATTTTTTAATTATGAAAATATGATAGCACATTTACAGGAGACTTGGAAAATACAGAACAAGGTTGAACATGAAACCGTTAGTCACTCAGTCGGGTCAGATTCTTTGTGACCCCATGGGTTGTAGCCAGCCAGCCTCCTCTATCCAGGGGATTCTCCAGGCAAGAATACTAGAGTGGGTTGCCATCTCCTTTTCCTGGGGATCTTCTTGATCCAAGAATCAAACCTGGGTCGCCTGCATAACAGGCAGATTCTTTATCATCTGAGCCACAAAGAAGCCCTCAGAACAAGGTTACATAAATATATCACAATTATTTTTAAGTAGATAAATTAAGATTTTTAGTTGGGATTTCAATATCAAACCCTCAAAAATTAATAGTACAAATATACAGAGGTAAAAGGATATAGTAGACCTGAAAAGCACTATGAAGCCATTTATACACAGCAGTAGTATATAAGTTCAAGTTCCGATAGACTATAAACTAGAAAACAATGGAACATATCCAGGCACATAAAACAAGGTGCAAAATTTTCATGGTCTAAAGATATTGAAATCACACAAAGTCTGTTCTCTTATCTGAGGGGATTCTTATATGAAGATGTCACAAGAATTTGACACGGTCTCATGTGATGGTGAGAAAACAGGAGATTAGGCACAGAGACAGAGCGAGAGACAGACATCAGAGAAATCACTGAGTAAACCCAGACGCTATCCGGGAACGCTAATGTTTCATATGTTAGCTACATCCTGTTCAAGTTACTCAACCCAGGGTCTGTGCAAATGTAAATGGAGCAGGGCTTGTTTTGTTTTTGTCCTTCGTGAATTCTTAGAGAGTCACACTCTTGTGGTCTCACCCCCTGAAGAGTGTTAGACTCCTCTTGAACTTTAACTCTTGCACGTCATCGTTCTGGTGACCAGTACTTTTAAATGCAGCATCACTGGAAGGGAAATGCTGTGAAGTTGAAGGAAAAAGCTCAGTTCAGTTCAGTTCAGTTGCTCAGTCGTGTCCGACTCTTGTGACCCCATGAATTACAGCACGCCAGGCCTCCCTGTTCATCACCATCTCCCCAGGTTCACTCAGACTCACGTCCATTGAGTCTGTAATGCAATCTAGCCATCTCATCCTCAGTCGTCCCCTTCTCCCCCTGCCCCAATCCCTCCCAGCATCAGAGTCTTTTCCAATGAGTCAACTTTTCTCATGAGGTGGCCAAAGCACTGGAGTTTCAGCTTTAGCATCATTCCTTCCAAAGACATCCCAGGGTTGATCTCCTTCAGAATGGACTGGTTGCATCTCCTTGCAGTCCAAGGGACTCTCAAGAGTCTTCTCCAACACCACAGTTCAAAAGCATCAATTCTTCGGCGCTTAGCCTTCTTCACAGTCCAACTCTCACATCTATACATGAACACAGGAAAAACCATAGCCTTGACTAGACAGACCTTAGTTGGCAAAGTAATGTCTCTGCTTTTGAATATACTGTCTAGGTTGGTCATAACTTTTTTTTCCAAGGAGTAAGCGTCTTTTAATTTCATGGCTGCAAACACCATCTGCAGTGATTTTGGAGGCCCCCAAAATAAAGTCTGACATTGTTTCCACTGTTTCCCCATCTATTTCCCATGAAGTGATGGGACCAGATGCCATGATCTTTATTTTCTGAATGTTGAGCTTTAAACCAACTTTTTCACTGT
>SJYW01004646.1:0-17724 GCA_006410735.1 Raphicerus campestris | reverse complement strand
TCCACTAACTTTATAGTAATGCTTCCTAAGGGCCACTTGACTTCACACTCCAGTATGTCTGGCCTCTGTGTGAGAGATCACACCATCATGGCTGCTCAGTCCCTAAGATCTTTTTTGTAGAGTTTCTCTGTGTATTCTTGCTACCTCTTAATATCTTCTGCTTCTGTTACATCCATACCGTTTCTGTCCTATATTGTGCCAGCCTTTGCATGAAATGTTCCCTTGGTATCTTGAATTTTCTAGAAAAGATCTTTAGTCTTTCTTATTCTTTTTTTTCCCTTCTCTACTTCTTTGTATTGTTCATGTAAAAAGCTTTCTTATCTCTCCTNTTCTGTCCTATATTGTGCCAGCCTTTGCATGAAATGTTCCCTTGGTATCTTGAATTTTCTAGAAAAGATCTTTAGTCTTTCTTATTCTTTTTTTTCCCTTCTCTACTTCTTTGTATTGTTCATGTAAAAAGCTTTCTTATCTCTCCTTGATGTTATCTTAAACTCTGCATTCAGATGGATATATCTTTCCTTTTATCCTTTGTCTTTTGATTCTCTTCTTTTCTTGGCAATGGTTTTGATCACAGCCTCCTGTACAATGTCACAAACCTCAATCCATAGTTCTTCAGGCACTCTGTCTACCAGATCTAATCCTTTGACTCTATTTGTCACTTCCACTGTATAATCATAAGGAATTTGATGTAAGTCATACCTGAATTGCCTAGGGGTTTTCCCTACATTCTTCAGTTAAGTCTGAATTTTGCAAGAGGTGTTCATGATCTGAGCCAAGCTCCCAATCTTGTTTATCCTAACCATATAGAGCTTCTCCATTTTGGTTACAAAGAATATGATTAATCTGATTTCAGCTGACAATTTGGTCAAAGATATAGTGGGGGAGTCTCAATATATATGAAACTGGTGAAAAGGGATTTTGGTGCAGTCAAGCACTTTTTTTTTTATTTTACAAATGGTTTTCTCCTAGTTATGAGGAGCTGATATCATCATGAAGGAATTTATTGCTTTTTAGATATAAGGGGATACAGGGATTGGGATCATGAAATCAGTTCCTGAAGATATCTATCTATTAATATCTAATGACTGGTTGAACCAGTTTTCCTGGAGTGCAAAGTGTCTCATTTTCCACCCTGAACTCTCTCCAGGGCTTGCTAAAGGTCAACAGCTGCAGCAGGACAGAAGTTAATATCCACAGAGGCAGATAGTGAATGTCCTTGGCAAGTGCCTATTTGTAGTTGATGCCTTTGAAATCTTCTATTGTTATTTTGGCTAAGTGAATATCTATTGTTTCATGGTGATTATGCTCCTATCTGAGTGTCCTAAAGCTTTTTAATATTTATAGACAACACTTCGTAAATCAAACTCTAATAAAGCTCTTTTGACCATCTAGCTAACTTTGGGATGCTTTAAAGGGCTCCTGAAACTTTCCATAAGAGAGATATTAAACTAAGTAGATGGGTATGTTGAATTGCATGGGAAGTACTGTTAGATAAGTAACAAATCTCCTCAGGTTATATAGTATGGCAAATGTTACTAATATAGATATACTAGAAATTATATGGAGCTCCTAAAATTCTGATATGCTGGCAAAATGTCATTATTCTAGTTACTATCTTAAAGTGTTGTCACAGCAGTACCAAAGTTTCAGATTTTAAATATACCTTAAACCTTTGGTCATTATAGATAATTATGGCTTTATTCTGATGCTTTTTCATAAATAGTTCCTCTTCAAGAATATTCATAAAAAGAACTTTTGGATAGATGCAAGTTTCTGACTTTCAGATCATAATGCTGAACTGGGTGAGAAATTAAAGATTCTAATGAGAAATCTGATGGCTTCACAAAAGTTAACAAAGGAACTGAAAGAACTAGTGAATATGCTGCTAAATATATGGTTTCTATATGAAAAATTGCTTGTTTGAATCTCTGTTTTCAGGTGTAAGTAAAACATTACTCTTAAACTAATTATGACTTTTAGTAATCGGTACATTATACTTTTATTTTTTCATAAATTATATAAATATTTACCTTTTATATCTATCTGATCCCTCCAGAGATTGGAAAGTTAGGTTTCCAGTAGCATTATGAGATAAGTTAGGAAGGCTATCTATCTCACTAACAGGTACAGAAATCTCAAGAGAAATTTGGAGAATTTGAGAAGGGAGGAATCACCTAGGTCTGTTAGGCAAAATCTGTAATAAGCCCTTGGTGTGACTTTCCTAGCCCTGAGAGGTTTTATTCTGTGTGTGTGTGTTTTAAGTTCAGTCTGAGACTCTTTATAAAAGTTTTGGTAAAACAAAAAAATAAATACATAAAAGTCTATGATTAAATTATGGTTATACAAATCACCAGGAAAGGTTTATTGAAATCAGACTTATTTCACAAACAAACTAGTCTTTAATTTCATTATATTTGGTAAAAACAAGGGTAATTTTAGGGAGAAAAATATGTTTCAATGAATATTAAATCCCAGTTTGTTAATGAAGGTCTGTATCTACTGATTCATATCTTAGCTAGTTCTTTGCTATTATGCTATGTTAATGTAAAATTTAATTGATTTATTAAAGGAAACTCTAGGTTTGTTTCTGAAACTTAACTCAGCAATCTATCTTTGGACAAAGATCAGATGCCTTTAACCAAGACTGGTAAAAGACATAATTTAAGGGACCGTATTCTTTGGAAGGAATGATGCTAAAGCTGAAACTTCAGTACTTTGGCCACCTCATGTGAAGAGTTGACTCATTGGAAAATACTTTGATGCTGGGAGGGATTGGGGACAGGAGGAGAAGGGGACAACAGAGGATGAGGTGGCTGGATGGCATCACTGACTCGATGGACGTGAGTCTGAGTGAACTCCGAGAGATGGTGATGAACAGGGAGTCCTGGTATGCTGCGATTCATGGGGTTGCAAAGAGTTGAACATGACTGAGAGACTGAACTGAACTGAACTGTATCAAACCTGGATAAAAGGATTTCTTTCTTTCTTTCTTTTTAATTGGGTACCATTAACTAACTGGTGCACAGTGTAATTGAAAGAAGATTGATTCTTGGATTAATTTCCACTTCCAAAGGCCCCTACACAAGACTAGTCCATAAGGTCTTCTGACGTCAAATTCACTTTAAAATGACACCCAAACAGAGGAAAATGCACTACCCTAGAATGAGAAGAAGATGATCCCAGAAGTAGACAGCTTAGCAAAGATGGTGAAGCTGATTTGTATCATCTTTTATAATGTTTTCTTGTCTTCTTGGACATTTACACATAAGTAAAATCTTTCCTATCAAGAACAGGATTCTATGCTAGTTTTAAAAAGCAAACCAATTGTTGGATCTGTTGCCAATTGGCTTTGTCTAGTGCTTCTGGGTTACCTTGATGGATTTCTTCCCTCCAAGCCTCTGATTGGATAGCCCCTAGGAAATCCATTTTAGAAGAAAAAGAGTTCAGTCCAGTCTGTCTACTCATGATATTATTAGACAGGAAACTCTTACCTGGCCAATTAATAATATGTGATCTGACCCTGGCAATAGATTTAAATTTTCTAGAGTGACTTAAACTCAACCAGAATGATGACCTAAGTCTCAATCAAAAACTGTAACAGCTTGTTTATTTAAAGGAAAACTCCTATAATAATGGAATGGATCTACTTGATTAACACTAGGCTGTAGTCACTTACGTTTTAAGCCCCCCCCCCCACCACCCTGCATTATCTTGGAAACAATTAAATTATACTAAGGATAATCATCCCAATAATACTAGGAGACTGGGCTGAGTGTCTTATGTACAGTCCTAAAATATACTTTACTAGAATTAATAAAGATTGGTACAGAATAGAATAACAAAAATGACCTAGGAATATGCTTGATACATTTAATGGAAGTCTTTGACTTAATTCTCACTTATGACTTTAATAATACTGCTAGCTATGTTATTTGTATTTGCTGATTTACAAAATTGTTGTTTCTTATAATTACCAAATATGTAACTGAGCCTCCAGTGTAAGTAATGAGTAGAAAACTCACAGGAGTTGATAAAATATATAATTCTGTATATGATCAATGATTTTAATAGAGTAATTCTACATATGGGATGATGCAATAAAAGGGAATAGTTTCCTGGAGCATAACTAGAAGACAGGTGTCCAGAGATCTTTGACTATTAAGACCTAACCCAATAATAGCACATTGAGTGGCCTATCAGCAAATTCTTTTCCATAACTGGGAATGAGCCTTCCTAGCAATGTGGGACAAAATGGTGGGACAAATGCCTCCCAAAGTATGCTCAAGTTTATGACCAAGTGGAGGCCTGGTCAACTAGAAATTGGTGCTTGCCAAGGGCATTTGCTAGCAACTGAACAACACAAATAAATTTCCTATATGCCTTTTTAGAGATGGAATCCTATGCTGCTGCAGATTTTTAACTTCAGCCCAAAAGAGAGTTCAGGGTGGAGAATGAGGAACTTTGTGCTTCAGGGAAACTGGTGGAACAGGTCTTTAAATAGATATTTTCAGGAACTGATTTCATGACCCCAATTCTTGTATCTCCTAATATCTAAAAAAGGAATAAATCCCTTATAGTAACATTAGCTCCTCATGACCAGCAGAAAAACTGTTGTAAAATAAGTACTTGATTGCATTGAACTTCCCCTTCACCAAAAGCATATATATTGACCTTCTCCCATTATATCTTTGGAGGAGTTTCTCAGAGCTATCTGAGTTGCTTTCTCCTTAGTGGAAGTCTTCATTTTGACCCCAATAAAACAACATACAACTGTCACATTGTGCATTTTTTCTCTTAATGGATAAGCAGCACCTGATTTAATCCTTGTAGAGGAGATGGCAGATGTCAGTGGCAAGTATCAATGTGTACCTGACACAGTAAAGGAAAATATGTATGCTGAATGAAGTAACAAATTTGAAATCAGTATTAAATTCATCTTTGCAAAACCAAATAACTATTTATAATAACTACAATCTGTATCTTTAAAAACTCAACTCATTCATTACAGACAATGTAGTTGACTACTTCCTTGATTTTCCTACTTTAATCTGTAATTTCTTCGTCATTTTCTTTTTAAATTTCATGCTGAACTATAAGTCACTCTCAGCCTAAAAGCTTGATTTTCCCTATGCTCAAAATTTTACTTGCAAATATGTGGTGTTAATATAATGACTACTCAGTAAGAGCGTGAATGGAGTAGTTGGCTTCTTCGTCTGCTTCATGGAAAGAGCACTCCAACAGTGGCCTCCCAGAGGTCAATTCAAATGCAGAGGCCTGGAATTAGGACTCTTCATTCTATTTCCCACACTTGCTGCTAGAATTTTTCTGAACACCATTGTTTGTTTTGTTTTAATTTTCTGTTTTGATTTTGTTTTACAAATACAAGAAAATTTGGCAAAGAGACAATTGAAGCTCAATCATAATTGCCAATTAATAAAATTCCTATTTATGGAGTAGAAAAAAATGAGTAAAAAGAAGTTTAGTGAAGTATTTAATGAAGACAGCATTTGCAACGTGGCCTCCCCAATTAATCCAAATTATTGAAGATAATCTAATTCTTGGTTTTGAACTTTTATACCTTTTTTCCTATATTTTGTTAAGTAGATTATAAATATACTAATTCATATGTTTTATCTACAATGAAAATGCTGAAAGTAATATATTTTGCACTTGTGGGTGTTTTTGGGTGGATATAAAATAGTATTCTGTATGCTTTTGATGTATTTTTTTCTTTTTTGGTCTGGTGTAAGCTTTTGAAAATACATCAGGTTGGCCTCTCAGCTAGTATTTAATGTACCTATGGAACACTTTGGAGAGGGAAATGGCAACCCACTCCAGTACCCTTGCCTGGAAAATCTCATGGACAGAGGAGCCTGGTGAGCTGCAGTCCATGGGGTCACAAAGAGTCGGGCACGACTGAGTGACTAACACTTTGATGGAACACTTAGCAATATTTTCTATATTATTCAGGAATCAGAAGAAACTTAGGAGTTAAATAATGATTTAAAATATCCAATGCACAGTAAAATGGAGTCCTTAAATCTGAGAACAATTAGTAAGAGGCAGTAATGATAGAATAAATCTTACTAATCCTAAAATAAAGTCAGGAATGGAATGTCTAAATCCCTCAAAGAGCAATTTGGCCTTATTGTTTTTGTTTACTCATTAAGTAGTTCTTCAACACTTTGTGACCCCATAAACTGCAGCACATCAGGCTTCCCTGTTCTTCAGTATCTCCCAGAATTTGCTCAAGTTCATGTACATTGAGTTGGTGATGCCATCCAATCCATCCAATCATCTCAACCTCAACTGTCCCCCTCTCTTCTTCAATCTTTCCCAGTAACAGAGTCTTTCCAAGAGTAAGTTCATTGCATCATGTGGTCAAAGAATTGGAGTTTCAGCTTCAACATTTCATTGGAATATTCAGGGTTGACTTAGATTCCCATTAGGATTGACTGGTTTGATCTCGTTGTTGTCCAAGAGACTATTAAGAGTCTTCTCCAGCACCACAGTTAAAACGTATCAATTCTTCAGCTCTCAGCTTTCTTTCTGGTCCAAATGTCATGTCAGTATATGACTACTGGAAAAACTGTAGCTTTGACTATATGGATATTTGTCAGCAAAATGATGTCTCTGCTTTTAATTATGCTCTCTAGGTTTATCATAGCTTTTCTTCCAAGAAGCGAGGGTTTGTAATTATCTGGCTGAAGTCACAGTCCACGGTAATTTTGTAGCCCAAGAAAATAAAGTCTGTCACTCTCCCAGCAATCTTGATTCTAGCTTGTGATTCATCCAGCCTGACATACTCCTTTCCAAATTTTGAACCAGTCCATTGATCCATGCCCAGTTTTAATTGTGGCTTCTTGATCTGCATACAGGTTTCTCAGAAGACAGGTAAGGTGATCTGGTATTCACATCTCTTTAAGATTTATGTAAACTAAGAACTTCCAGACAGCCAAGCTGGGTTTAGAAAAGGCAGAAGAACCAGAGATCAAATTGCCAACATTCGCTGGATCCTAGAGAAAGCAAAGGAACTCCAGAAAAAAAAAAAAAAAAAAAAACACAAAAACCCACCAAAAGACAAAAAAACAAAAAACACACAAAACTACCTCTGTTTCATCGACTATGCTAAAGCCTTTGACTCTGTGGATTATAACAAACTATGGGAAGCTCTTAAAGATATGAGAATACCAGATCATTTTACCTGTCTCCTGAGAAATCTCTGTGTGGGTCAAGAAGCAGTAGTTAGAACACTGTATGGAACAACTGATTGATTTAGGATTGAGAAAGTAGTACAACAGGGTTGTCTGTTTTCTTATATTTAACATATAAGCTGTGCACATCATGAGAAATGCTGGGCTGGATGAGTTACAAGCTGGAATCAAGATAGATGGGAGAAAGATCAGTAATCTCAGATATGCAAAGGATACCACTGTAATGGTAGAAAGTGAAGAGAAACTAAAGAACCTCTTGATGAGGGTGAAAGAGGAGAGTGAAAGATCCAGCCTAAAACTAAATATTAAAAACAAACAACAAAAATACTAAGATCTGGCCCCATTATTTCATGGCAAATATAAGAGAAAAAAGTGAAAGCGGTGACAGATTTGGGCTCCAAAATGCAGATGGGCTCCACTACAGATGGTGACTGCAGCTATGAAATAAGAAGACACATACTTCTTGGCAGAGAAGCTATGACAAAGCTAGAGAGTGTGTCAAGAAACAGAGATATCACTTTACTGACAAAAGTCTGTACAGTCAAGGCTCTTGTCTTCCCAGTGGTCATGTTTGGTTGTGAAAGCTGGGTTGTAAAGGCAGACCACAGAATAATTAATGCCTTTGGATTGCAGTGCTAGAGAGGACTTCTGGGAGTCCCTTGGGCAACAAGATCAAACTAGTAAATCTTAAGGGAATCAACCTTGAAAACTCTTTGGAAGTGAAATAGGAATATGAGTTCCATAGAATGAACTCTATGAACAGGCAGACACTCACATAGGCAGCGTTTTATTTCAGAGAGTAGAAATATAAGGCTTTCAGTATAGACAATGAGGGGGGAAACATGTCACCCAAGCCACAGGAATCACAACAGTTTATACAGTTTACCAATATCGACCTGTTCATTGTGGGTTGGCTCAGGGATCCCAGTGTATGTAAACCCTGACCAGTCAGTTTATAAACAAACATGTTCAGCTTGTCAGTTTTATGGCTTTCTTTGATTTTCCAGTCCTTGAATTTTCCTTTGAAAATTCAAGAGACTTTGAATCTCTGTTCCCTGATCTTTACTCATGACCTCAGGCCATTGTTCAAGAATCAGACGTATATTTTTAAAGTAAATGAACCACCTGGTCTTTTTCTCCTTGATGTGTTGGATATCAGTCTTTACAAACTGTCCTGTTATGGGTTCAATTGTTTTTTTTTTTCCTTTTTAAAATTTCTATAATTTTATTTATTTATTTTAAAATATAAATTTATTTATTTTATTTCTTTTTTTTTCTTTTACTTTATTTTACTTTACAATACTGTATTGGTTTTGCCATACATCAACATGAATCCACCACGGGTGTACACGAGTTCCCAATCCTGAACCCCTCTCCCTCCTCCCTCCCCATACCATCCCTCTGGGTCGTCCCAGTGCACCAGCCCCAAGTACCCAGTATCATGCATCGAACCTGGACTAGTGATTTGTTTCATATATGATATTATACATGTTTCAATGCCATTCTCCCAAATCATCCTACCCTCTCCCTCTCCCACAGAGTCCAAAAGACTGTTCTATACATCTGTGTCTCTTTTGATGTTTCACATACAGGGTTATTGTCATCATCTTTCTAAATTCCATGTATATGTGTTAGTATATTGTATTGGTGTTTTTCTTTCTGGCTTGGTTCAATTGTTTATGGCCTCCAGGCCAGGGATGCATCCATCTGAATGCCAAGGAACTGAATCAGCAAGTATGGTTATAGATTACTGGAGTGCTGGAGTGATACACTTATATAAACAAATAGGTGGAGATTGGAAATGGATTTTTAGGAGAAGAACCCAAGTCCTTAACTCTACACTGACCACTTAGTAAGTTTCTCTCTCACAAGGACTGATTTTGAAACTGAAGCTCCAGGATTTTGGTCACCTAATGTGAATGGCTGATGCACTGGAAAAATCTTTGATGCTGGGAAAGATTGAAGGAAGAAGGAGAAGAGGGTGTCAGAGGGTGAGATGACTGGATGGCATCACCGATGCAATGTACATGAACTTGGGAAAATTCAGGCAATGGTGAGCAACAGGGAGGTCTGTCATGCTGTGATCCACGGGTCACAAGGACATGACTGGGAGACTGAATAACAACAAGAAGAATTTTCCATACTTTGTTGTGATCTACAGTCAAAAGCTTTATCATAGTCAATGAAGAAGTCGATTTTTAAAACATTCCCTTCTTAATTACTATTAAATAAGTAATTTTATAAAAATTGGAAAATCAAAATTAGACTTTAATACCAATCTAAAATGATAGCATAGCATTCTCAGATAAAATGTATCCAAGCAAATACCATGGAAGGATAGATCAAATTCGTTGCATCTGATAAAATCAGAGTTACTTATTTCATTTATTTAATATTTAAAATGTTATAGATCTCTGTTTCTTCTTGAACATGTATTATTTAATTGTGGTTAGTTGTTTCTAAACTTTTATTTGCCTTCAGCTTATTTTTTTTCATAATTTTAATACACAAAAGTATGTGGCTTTATTTTCTATTATTTTCCCCATTTTGTCATATCCTTTAAGATCTCCTTTTTGCTTCAGTACAGCCTCAAGTTATTCATTCAATATGCTACATGACTGATAAAATTTCTGAGTCCTTGTATATTTGAAAATTTCTGAGTGAAACTGTACAGATATCACATTAAACATTTGTTATTAAAGCCATTTCTCAAAGGCTGATATCAATTTGATTTTTCTTTCTGAGAAAAATGATATTTTTGGATGTTCTTTCAAATTGACTCTAAGCAAAATGTTGAAATATTTACTATTGTGTGTTAATGTTTAGATAGGCTTTCAAAAAAAATATCCAAGTTGGCAATTCTTAATCTTTCTATTCTTAAGAATGTTTTTAAGTCTTTGCTGTGGGAAATATTGGACTATTCTACCTTCAAGTAATTCTTCTTTCTTTTACCACTATTAAGTCTTTATGTTTCATTCACTTTTTTTCTCTACTATGTCTTGGATGGATTTTGGAACTTACAGATCTAAAATGTTTGAACTTTACTTTCCTGCTGCATTCTGGAAAATTTTCTAGTTCAATTTCCATTTATTAATATACTATTCAATTGTTTTCATGTTACTATCCAATCCAAATATTGATATAAATAATTATCTTTTTTTAAAAGTCATATTGGGCAAATCTTCCACATTCCTAGTAGATGGTGGCAGCCACACTATGATATCAGTCTTTATCGTGAACTCTCAAGCTCTCTATTTCCATGGGGAGAATATTTGCTTTGCTATTATTTATCTGAGAAAAACAAAACACTGAAGCACCTCTGCTTTTATGGCTGTGCCCCAAATAGACATTCCTGCTTTTTGTTAATATTCTTTCTCTACTTCCTAACTTTCACCAACTGTTGGTCCAGAACATTAATATTTAATCTATTTTGCCAAATCTCTGCAGTTGTTGCTGCTTTCTCAGATTTATAGACAATCCTTAGCCTCTCTAAAACTATACACGTTACCTGTCTTATATTTTAAAACTAAATACATTATTGCAATTTTAATTTTCTATAATATTTTTATGTTATAGTCTATACATTTGATGTGGATACAGAAAGAATATGCAATACATTTAGCTCACATAGTTGAACGTGAGCATTCTGTTGAAATTCTTTAGATCCTAGGTTTAATCTATTTTATGAAAGTGAAGGTGGAAGTCGTTCAGTCTTGTCCGTCTCTTTGTGAACTCACGGACTAGACAGTCCATGGAATTCTCTAGGCCAGAATACGGGAGTGGGTAGCCTTTCTCTTCTCCAGGGGATCTTCCCAATCCAGGGATAGAACCCAGGTCTCCTGCATTGCAGGCAGATTCTTTACCAGTTGAGCCACAAGTGAAACCCAAGAATACTGGACTTGGTAGCCTCTCCCTTCTCCAACATATCTTCCAGACCCAGGAACTGAACCAGAGTCTCCTGCATTGGAAGTGGATTCTTTACCAAATGATCTATCAGGAATTCATTTTATACTGGTTATATGGACCCTTTTCTTTTCACGTCAAAAGTATAATTTATTTTAAAAGGTAAAAACACAGAAGTATGTGGGACATTCTATATTTGTGTAGATGTTTTAAATCTATGTTTCTTGACTTATTCTCCCCTTTAGCTGGAAAACACTCCAGGAGATGAATCAAAAACATTACAATGTAATTTTTGCCTGTAGCCAGGATAACTGAAGAGAAAAATAAATCAATTGCAGAAAATGTCAGTACTGGTTTTAGTAAATGCATAGTGAAATCTAAAAGTGTAATTTAATAAAATTGTCACTGTAAAATGCAGCTATTTATTCTTTCAAAGGTTTATTTAAATGTAATATCAAAAATCTGCATAATGGGATTATGTTGCCTATGAAACTGAAGTCTGTTAAATCTCAGGCTGTAAGGTAATACATTATGAGTTTTAAAAAAATTGCACAAAACTTTGAACATTTACAAAATAGGATGAAAGTAAGAATTACACTAAAATGGCCACTTGTGATGTGTTAAATGTATGAACCATCTTCCTTTGTCCAAAATTAACATTTTGCAAATAGAAAATACTCAGAAACAACTATTTACTTCTAAGCTCAAAAATGCTGTGCTTTACATTATATTGTCACACTTTCTTTGATTGCTTTTTCTATATGGTTTACTATGTCATTTGTCTCTGGATATTTCCTTAGAGACTGATTATGAGACATTTACAATTTTCCTGTATGATTTTAATATTTACACATGATATCAAGCCAGTTATGCAGTAGTCAAAATGTCAAAGAAGATTTTAAGAATAAGTTTTAAGCTATGTATACTGCACAGAATTATTCAAACTAATATACTCAACTAGACACATATTTCATGGGAAAATTATATTGAGCAACAAGAATATCATACAGAAATAATGTGATATAAGAAATAAATATATTATTGCAAAATAAAAAAAGGCAGAAATATTTGAAAGCTGATTTTATTTGAATTGCACTTTAAAATTACACATCAAAATTGTGGAATATTTGGAGACACAAAAAATAACAAACTGACACATCACTAGGCAGAATTTTCATTTCTGCAATTGTCTCCCAATATAATTTATATTAATTATTTGCATACTTATGATTTATATTTACTTAATGTATGATGTTCATATTCACCAAATTCTATGTTGCTAGATATAATCTTATAAATCATTACATGCATAAATATACTCTTATTTCATTGGTGACTCAGTGGTAAAGAATCCACCTGCCAAGCAGGAGATGGAGCTTCGACCTCAGGTTTGGGAAGATTCACTGGAGAAGGAAACGGCAACCCACTCCAGTATTCTTGCCTGAGAAATCTCATGGACAGAGGAGCTGGGCAGGCTATAGTCCATGGGGTTACAAAAGAGTTGGACAGGACTTAGTGATTAAACAATATCAAACAATAAACCCAAAATAAACTATTTTAAAAATAAATTGCATTAATATAACAGAAAATGCTTAATCATTTTAAAATGCTTAGGTAGCTAATTTGCTTATCTTCCAATATAAATGTTTACAGTTTTAAGTATACCTTTAAGAAATTGTTTTTTATTCTATCATACAGTTTAAAGACTAATCAATAACATTGAATTTGTAGAGGATTATTTATTGCTTTGTTAGGGCAGGATGTATTGAAGCACTAAAGCATTTGTGGAGTTTCTTTAAAATCTTAGTATTAAAATTCTAGTGTCTCCCCTGAGATATGCAGAAGCACAGACCTCTGTTGACCTCATTAAGGTTTCCGGTTATTGTCTTCCATATGATTCCTTGAGTTCAAAGTTATACACACATGACTCCTGTTTTAAGGATTGATTTCTTATTGCTAATAATCATTTTTGTTATTGTTGTTGTTTTAATTTATCTTTAGTTAATTCTTGTATTTTTCTTTGTCTATCAAAGGAGTTTTGTTTTAGAAACTATTTATATTTTTTTTGGTGACTTAATTCCCTTTATCTGCTCCTATAATTTATGCTATTGTTGCCATACAGTTCAGTTCAGCTGTTTAAATCTAATGTTCTTTTTCTGGCTTTTCAAAAAATCACTGACTGCTGATTTTAACATTAAGAAAACTGAAGTGTATTATATGAATTATGGATCACATTTTTCTGTTTTATTACAAGTCTCTTAATTTTTATTTATAGTGGCCATGGTCATTGTGTTGTGTAGATCTACATTTTTATCTTCTTTGGTGAAATGTTGGATTCAAACAAAATACCAAGTAAATTGTTGGCAGAAAATGTTAATTTCTTTCTGGGCTGAGTGAAGATTTAGTAAAGTTTGTCTTGGGTCCACTCTCAGTGCAGAGAGGAGCTACACCTCAATCCAAAGTGCTTATTTCCCTTAAGATGTAACTTCTCATCCATAAAGAAGGTGAGCACTGAAGAATCAATGGGCAACAAAAAGATCAAACCAGTAAATCCTAAAGGAAATCAACCCTGAATATTCATTGGAAGGGCTAATGCTGAACCGCTCATCTTTTTGCACCAGATGTGAAGAGCTAACTCATTGGAAAAGCTTTTGATGCTAGGAAAGATTGAGGTCAAGAGAAGAAGAGGGTAAAAGAGGGTGAGATGTTTGGATGGCATCACTGACTCAATGGACATAAGTTTGAGAAAACTCTGGGAGATAGCAAATGACAGGTAGATCTGGCATGTTGTTCATGGGGTCAGAAGGAGTCAGACATGACTTAGCGACGGAAATATCTGTTTTCCTAACAAAATTTCAACTTGATTACCAAAGTTTTCTAAATTCACAGATCCTTACTCTCTCTATAAACTGTTGAAATCTCAACTCAAGTCTTTTAGTCTTTCAGAAATTGCTTTCCTCTAGGATCCACTAGTCTGTTCCAAGTATGCTCAAATTAAGAGTTGGTAAAAGATTAGACAGAGTATATATTCAGATTTCAGGATTTTTCCTTCTTTCTTTTTTTAAAAATATTTTTCTTCAATTTCCAACTACTATAGTAATAAAAAACAGTGCCCTATGACTTCTGCCCAGTATGACTATTAATTTCTGCTTAGTAATATAGTATGTATTGTGGGTTAAGAAGTCTAGAGAGGTACATTATGGAAAAATCAGTTAAACCTATACACCACTGTTTTCTCTAGGGTCATGTATGTTCAAATTCCACCTGCTTTCTATATTCTACAGTGTCTTTTAAAAGTTAATTGGCAATAGGAAAATCTACTTACCAGTGATTATAAACAGAACGACTATGCTAGATATATGTATTTTTAATTGTACACATATTTCCCCTGACTTTGAGAAAATTTATAACACTCTATGTCCATCAAAAGAAGAAGAAGAAGAAGAAGAAGAAGCATCTTTCCTAAATCCCTCGGGTTGATAGTAGGCTGGAAGTTAGCTGAGAGCACCTAAAGTGGCCCTTTCAGCTTATTGTTGCTGTTCAGTTGATCAGTCATATTTGATTCTTTGTGACCCCATGAACTGATGCAGCCCAAACTTTATTGTTCTTCACCATCTCCTGGAGCTTGCTCAAACTCATGTCCATTGAATTAGTGATGCCATCCAACCATCTCATCCTCTGTCATCCCCTTCACCTCTTGCCTTAAATATTTCCCAGCACAGGATATGTTCTAATAAGTCTACCTTTAGCATCAGGTGGCTGAACTGTTGGAGCTTCAGCTTCAGCATCAGCCCTTCCAACGTATATTCATGGTTGATTCCCTTTAGAACTGATTGGCTTGATCTCCTTGCAGTTCAAGGAGCTCTAGCATCTTCTCAGTTCAAAAGCATCAACTCTTCAGCACTCAGTCTTCTTTATGTTCCAACTCTCACATCCATACATGACTACCGGAAAAAGCATAAATTTGACTATAGGGACTCCTGTTGGCAAAGTAATCTCTCTGCTTTTTAATATGCCTTCTACGTTTGTCATACTGTTCATACTGTTCATGGGGGTTCTCAAGGCAGGAATACTGAAGTGGTTTGCCATTCCCTTCTCCAGTGGACTGCATTCTGTTAGACCTCTCCACCATGACCCATCCATCTTGAGTGGCCCCACATGGCATGGCCTAGTTTCATTGATTTAGACAAGGCTGTGGTCCATGTGATCAGATTGGCTAGTTTTCTGTGATTGTGGTTTCAGTCTGTCTGCCCTCTGATGCCCTCTCTCAGTGCCTACCATCTTACTTGAGTTTCTCTTACCTTGAATGTGGGGTATCTCTTCACTTTTGCTCCAGCAAAACAAAACCACTGCTCCTTACCTTGGACGTGGGGTATCTCCTTTCTGCTGCTTGCCGCTCCTGCACCACCCAAATGTTACTAGCTGCAGCCACCACTTGCCATGCCCTCTCTAAGCAGCTATCATTTTATTTGGGTTTCTCTTACCATCCACCGATCATCAAAAAAGCAAGAGGGTTCCAGAAAAACTTCTATTTCTGCTTTATTGACTATGCCAAAGCCTTTGACTGTGTGGACCACAATAAACTGTGGAAAAATTCTGAAAGAGATGGAAATAATACCAGACCACCTGACCTGCCTCTTGAAAAACCTGTATGCAGGTCAGGAAGCAACAGTTAGAATTGGACATGAAAAAACAGACTGGTTCCAAATAGGAAAAGGAGTACGTCAAGGCTGTATATTGTTACCCTGCTTATTTAACTCATATGCAGAGTACATCATGAGAAACCCTGGGCTGGAGGAAGCACAAGCTGGAAATCAAGATGGCCAGGAGAAATATCAATAATCTCAGATATGCAGATGACATCACCCTTATGGCAGAAAGTGAAGAGGAACTAAAAAGTCTCTTGATGAAAGTGAAAGAGAAGAGTGCAAAAGTTGGCTTAAAGCTTGACATTCAGAAAACTAAGATCATGGCATCTGGTCCATCATGGCAAATAGGTGGGGAAACAGTGGAAACAATGACTGACTTCATTATTTTGGGCACCAAAATCACTGTAGATGGTAACTACAGCCATGAAATTAAAAGATGCTTACTCCGTGGAAGGAAAGTTATGACAAACCTAAATAACACATTAAAAAACAGAGACATTACTTTGCCAACAAAGTTTCATTTAGTCAAGGCTATGGTTTTTCCAGAAGTCATGTACATATGTGAGGGTTGTACTATAAAGAAAGCTGAGTGCCAAAGAATTAATGCTTTTGAACTGTGGTGTTGGAGAAGACTCTTGAGAGTCCCCTGGACTGCAAGGAGATCCAACCAATTCATCCTAAAGGAAATCAGTCCTGAACATTTATCGGAAGAACTGATGCTGAAGCTGAAACTCCAGTACTTTGGCCACTTCATGCAAAGAGCTGACTCATAAGACCCTGATGTTGGGAAAGATTGAAGGCAGGAGGAGAAGGGGACGACAGAGGATGAGATGGTTAGATAGCATCACTGACTCAATGGACATGAGTCTGGTTAAATTCTGGGAGTTGGTGATGGGCAGGGAGGCTTGGCGTGCTGTGGTTCATGGGGGTGGCAGGGAGTCAGACACGACTGAGTGACTGGACTGAACTGAACTGAAATTGTTATCTTTTCTCTACTTCCTGTTCTATGTGACAGTCATGCTAGTAAAAATTTATATATATATAAATTAAACAACATAAAAAGCGAGTTAACATTTTCACTTGTGTACATTATTACAGCCAGCATCATACTCAATAATGACCAGCTGAAAGCATTTCCTCTGAGATCAGGAACAGGACAAAGATGCCCTTTCACACCACTTATAAACATCATAATAATGGAAGTCCTAGTCACAAATATCAGACTAGAAGAAGAAATAAAAGAAGTCCAAGATGGAAATGAAGAAATAAAATTGTCCCTGTTTGTACATGATACTATGCATAAAATCCTGAAGATACCATCAAGAAGTATTCAAACTATTACATGAATTCCATAAATTTAAGAGGGATGTAAAATTAATATATAGAAATCTGTTAACAAAATTCCATTTATAATTGTTTTTACCTAGAAATAAATTCAACCAAGTAGGTAAAAGACTTGTACCTAGAAAACCATGACATTCATTAGAGAAATTAAAGACAATACAAACAAATGGAAATATATAGTGCTCATGGGTGGAAGAATAAATATTATTAAGGTGGCATTATGCAAATATACTGATTGAATTATATCAAAATATTAATGGCATTTTTTTCACGAACTAGAACAAATGAGACTGAAATTTGTTTGCAACCATAGAAGATCCTGAATTGCCAGAACAATTTTGAGAAAGAACAAAGTTGGAGACATCACAATGCATGATTTCACACAATACTACAAAGCTACAATAATCAAAAAATTGTTCTGACAGAAAAACAGACACAGAAATCGATGGAACAGAGTAGAGAGCCCAGGAATAAATCTATGTTTAAATGACCAATTAACCTACAATGAAGGTGGCAAGAATATGTAATGTGAAAAGAATAGTCTCTTTAATAAATGCTGTTGGGAAACAGCTACATACCAAAGAATGAAACTGAATCATTTTTCAAATAATATA
>SJYW01004641.1:80807-100020 GCA_006410735.1 Raphicerus campestris | reverse complement strand
AGGAAGCAAAAGCTGGAATCAAGATTTCCCGGGAGAAATATCGATAACCTCAGGTATGCAGATGACACCACCCTTATGGTAGAAAGTGAAGAACTAAAGAGCCTCTTGATGAAAGTGAAAGAGGAGAGTGAAAAAGTTGGCTTAAAGCTCAACATTCCGAAAATAAAGATCATGGCATCTGGTCCCATCACTTCATGGGAAATAGATGGGGAAACAGTGGAAACAGTGTCAGACTTTATTTTGGGGGGCTCCAAAATCACTGCAGATGGTGATTGCAGCCATGAAATTAAAAGACGCTTACTCCTTAGAAGAAAAGTTATGACCAACCTAGACAGCATATTCGGAGAAGGCAATGGCACCCCACTCTGGTACTCTTGCTAGGAAAATCCCATGGACGGAGGAGCCTGGTGGGCTGCAGTCTGTGGGGTCACTAAGAGTCAGACATGACTGAGTGACTGAACTGAACTGATGGTGAACTTGATTTGCTGTTATAGTTCTTTTCTTTTAACAATAACAATTCAGTGTCCATTATTCCTCCAGTTGCATATAAAATATTGACATTCACTCTTTGGTGGAAAACATTGATGAAGTAGAAAATATACTACGATAATTTTAGTTGTCCTAATTTACCTACATGTATAGTGAAAGTGAAGTCACTCAGTCATGTCTGACTCTTTGTGACCCCGTGGACTGTAGCCCACCAGGCTGAGTCCATGGGATTCTCCAGGCAACAATACTGGAGTGGGTTGCCATTTCCTTCTCCAGGGGATCTTCCCAACCCAGGGACTGAACCTGGGTCTTCCACATTGCAGGCAGACGCTTTAACCTCTGAGCCACCAGGGAAGCCCACCTACATGTATGCTACTGCATATTTTCTCAGTTTTTATTGTTCTTCCTTTTTTAACCCCTTTGGGCACTATTAGATAATCTATGTGGGTTTTAAAATTTATTTTATTATTTAAAAAATTATTATTATTATTGTTTCTGGCCATGTCACACGGCTTATGGGATCTTACTTCCCTAACCAGGGACTGAATGCACACCCTAGGCCGTGAAGGTGCGGAGTCCTCACCACTGGACCACCAGGGAATTCATTAAGGTTTTACAAAGTCTATTTGAATTAGACACTGATTGATTCTGAATTTACTCTCTTAATTTTTTACCTTTTATTACTATGTGACAGACCTGAAATTCAGTAAAACTGTGATCAAGCAACCTTGGTTGTATATCTTTTTCAATGGGGAAAGGACAATTGGAAATCTATACCGCACACGCTCTCTCCATGAATCTAACAGGATTTACAAATCATCTTTTTATGATCAAGTGTTTTATCTCTGGTGTCTGAGAAATCCTTGTGAAAATTGTATCTTTGTTTCTTAGAATAAAGAATTAGGCTGGTTTCTTGCACTGTAAAAAGTCATTTTCTCCCAGAATAGAATGTTGAGGACAAGATAACAGTTTTCAACCTCAAAGCTATATATTCAAATCAGGAGCATAATGTCTGGGTGGTTAGATATGAACAGAATCATAAAGATAGCTTTCTTGAGTTACATTCAGGGAAGAAGGTCATATTGGCCCTAAATTAGACCAGGGATAAACTCCAGACTAATTTTTTAAAACTTGGTAATAAAGCATTCTAAGCTTGATTCCTTCTGTTTCTGAAAAGCTTCCCTTAATATCTTGACAAGACTCTTTAATTATATTGAAGTGGTGGATGATTTAAAGTTGATGTCACTCTTTAACCTTACTAGTAGTTCCACAGGTAATGTAAAAATGGACAAGCAATCCAGTGCTCTTGTCAGCCTGACCAGTGTGTGGCCAACACTTTTCTTTCTTCCAGATGGTCTCGCAAGCGGGCCAGCTGGGCCTCTGCCAGCATCTTCTGATTGCTATTGGAAGTGAACCAAACTTCATACATCAGGCAATCTAAGAAGCAGACCATTCTCCATTGTTTAAATTTTTCTATTCAAATTCATATTCCCTTAAGGACCATATGTCCTTTTGCCTGTCTACGAGTATTAGGCCTGCTTTTTCATTCCCTGAAAGGCTCAGTAATACTTTTGGGAGGGATAATGTGTTGGTTCAAATAGGCTTTTTATTGTGAATAGCAGTAGTGATACATTCTCTTTGGCGTGGGTTGGACACGCTGTTGTTTACCTGATTATTTTTGTTATGTATTTTGGAGATTTAAAATTCTTTTAAAATGACTGAAACCCAGATGCCTACTGTCCCCAAGGACTACTTCTGTTCTCATTTCATGCAGAACTAGACACACGACTTAGCAGCATTATACAGTCTTTAGAAAATCCACTATAGGAGGGTGGTTAATAGGGTGAACTGAATTTTTGTTCTGGCTGTGGGGCCTTCAAAATGTTAATGACCCTCTTGAAGCCTCAGTTTCCTTATCGCTAAAATAAAGATGATGATAATAGTACCTAACTCACAAAGTTGTTGTCAACATCAAGTAAAAAAATTCATGTTAAGTGTTCAATAGATTGTAGCTGTTCATTAGTGGGTAGTATAAAGTTTACAAATGTTTCATTAAATNAGCCTCAGTTTCCTTATCGCTAAAATAAAGATGATGATAATAGTACCTAACTCACAAAGTTGTTGTCAACATCAAGTAAAAAAATTCATGTTAAGTGTTCAATAGATTGTAGCTGTTCATTAGTGGGTAGTATAAAGTTTACAAATGTTTCATTAAATAAAATTTGAAATGTATAAAAGTAGAGAGAAAAGTATGATGTACCCTTATGTACTCATTTCCGAGTTTCAGTGATGATTATTTTGTGGCCAATATGATTTCTTCTTATTTCCCATTCCTTTCCTCAGCATTCATTTGAAGCAGATTTCAGATTTCTTATATTTTTTACTTCTAAATATTTTAATATATGTTTCTCAAGGATAAAGATAAGCCTTATGTTTTTAAATATCATCAGTACTCTCATAAAGTGATGATGGGCTTGATTTGCAGCTACAGTTTTTTCTTTTAGGAATTTAACATTTATTATTCTAATAGCATATAAAATATTGACATATTCTGTTCAGTGGAAAAATTGATAAAATAGAAAATCTATTTTCTGTGTAAAATAAAGTAATAATAATAATATTGATTAAATTAATAGAACTACAAATTTTTAATCAGTTCAGTCATTCAGTTGTGTCCAACTCCTTGTGACCCCATGGACTGCAGCACACCAGGCCTCCCTGTCCATCACCAACTCCCGGTGCTTGCTCAAACTCACGCCCATTGAGTTGGTGATGCCATCCAACCAACTCATCCTCTGTCGTCCCCTTCTCCTCCCACCTTCAATCTTTCCCAGCATCAGGGTCTTTTCCAGTGAGTCAGTTATTCACATCAGGTGGCCAAAGTATTGGAGCTTCAGCTTCAGCATCAATCCTTCCAGTGAATATTCAGGACTGATTTCCTTTAGGTTTGACTCCATTGAATTCATAAGATTAATAAGAATTTTAATGTCATCAACAATCAATCCTCTGTTCAAATTTCTAATCTGAAGTCATGATTTAAAAAAAAATCAGTTTACTTGTTTGAATCTGGATCCAGTTAAGGTCTACACATTGTTATTGTTGATATGTCTGTCTTTTTAATCCACAGATTTCTTTATCCTCTCTTTGCTTTTCTCCTTGCAGTTTAATTCTTGAAGAAACTGATCATCTGAACTTTGCTAATTGCTCACCCATAATGTGTAGCCTGTTCCTTTTTCTCCTATGGTTCTTGTTAACTGGTTGTTAGGCCATTTTTTTCCTTTTTTTTCTGAATTGAAATGTAGTTTATATACCTTATTATGTTACTTTCAGGCGTAGTGATTTGACACTGGCATACGTTATGAAATGATCACGACGATATGTCTGGTAGCAATCTGTCCCCATACAAACAATGTTATTACAGTATTATTAGCCATATTCCTCACACTATATATTATATCCCCACGGCTTATTTATTTTATAACTGTGAGCTTGTGCCCTGTAATCTTTACTTATTGCTCCCCACTCCCACCTCCTCCCCTGTGGAAACCACCTGTTTGTTCGCTGTATTTACTGCCTCTGTTTTTAATTAAATTTTATTGTATTTTTTGTATAATAATAGTCTCTTAATTAAAAAAAATTAATTGAAGGGCTTCCCAGGTGGCTTAGGTGTTGTCACTCAGTCGTGTCCGACTCTTTGCGACCCCATGGACTGTAGCCTACCAGGCTCCTCCATCCATGGGATTTTTCAGGCAAGAGTACTGGAGTGGGGTGCCATTTCCTTCTCCAGGGGATCTTCCTGACCCAGGGATTGAACCCGAGTCTCCTGCATTGCAAGCAGATGCTTTACCCTCAAGAATCCACCAGCCAATGAAGGAGATGCAGGTTCAGTTACTGGCTTGGGAATATCCCCTGGGAAGGAAATGGCAACCCACTCCAGTATTCTTGCCTGGGACATCCCATGGCCAGAGGAGGCTGATGGGCTACAGTCCATGGGGTGGCAAGAGTTGGACACAATTTAGCAACTAAACAATAAAAACACATAGTTGATTTACAATTTGTGTTAGTTTCTGTATGGCACTTACATATATATATGATATATGAATATATATTCATATTCTTTTCCATTATGGGTTTTGCAGGTTATTGGATATAGTTCCCTGTGCTATACATTGGGACCTTGTTGTTTATCTAGTTTTTATATAGTAATCTGTATCTGCTAATCCAAAACTCCTAATTTATCTCTCCTCCTCTTTCCATTTTGGTAACCATAAATTTGTTTTCTAAGTCTGCGAGGCTCTTTCCGCTTTGTAAACAAGGTCATTTGTATTATATTTTAGATTTCATATATAAGTGATATCATATATTTGTCCTCCTCTTTTTGACTTCCTTTGCTAGTGTGATAATCTCTAGGTTCATCCACATTGCTGCAAATATTTGTTATTTAGATTTCACATACAAGTGAGATCATATGGTATTTGTCTTTCTCTGTCTGACTTATTTCACTTTTAGCATAATACCCTCTAATCTTCTCATGTTGTCACAAATGGCAAGATTTCATTTTTAAATGACTGAATAATAATATTGCATATTATTATTATATACAAATATATAAAGTAATGATCTTTATTTAAAATAACTTTATATAAAGTAATAATAATAATCTTTATCTGTTTATCTACTAACAAATACTTAGGTTGCTTCCATATCGTGGCTATTATAACGTTGGAGTACACAAATATTTTTGAATATGTTTTGATTTGCTTTGAGTAAATATCCAGAATTTGGTTTGCTGGATCATGTGGCAGTTTTATTTTTAATTTTTGAGGAAACTCCATACTGGTTTACATAGTGACTGCTCTAATTTACTGTCCCATTAACAGAGTCAGACACGACTGCAGCGACTTAGCAACAGCAGCAGTAACAGTATGCAAAGACATCATTTTCTCCATATCTTTGACAACATTTGTTATTAGTTGTCTTTTTGATAATAGCTATTCTGATAGGTGGTACTAGTGGTAAAGAACCCATCTGCCAATGCAGGAGACATAAGAGACATGGGTTCAGTCCCTGGGTGGGGAAGATCCCCTTGAAGAGGGCATAGCAACCCACTCCAGTAATTTGTCTGGAGAATCCTTTGGACAGAGGAACCTGGTGGGTTACAGTTCATAGGGTGGCACAGAGTCGGACACAACTGAAGCAACTTAGCACATACACATTCTGACAGGTGTGCGGTGATAGTTCACTGTGGTTTTTCATTTTTGCATTTCTCTCATGATGAGTGATGTTAAACATCTTTTGGTGTGCCTGTTGGCAATCTGCATATCCTCTTTGGAAAAATGTCTAGTCAAGTCTACCCATTTTTAAATCAGATTTTTTTTTGATGTTGAGTTGTATGAGTTCATTGTATATTTTTGATAATAACCCCTTATTGGATATGTAATATGCAATATCTTCTCCAGCTGTGTTTTCATTTTGTTTCATGCATTGGAGAAGGAAATGGCAACCCACTCCAGTGTTGTTGCCTGGAGAATCCCAGGGATGGGGGAGCCTGGTGGGCTGCTGTCTATGGGGTCGCACAGAGTCGGACACGACTGAAGCAACTTAGCAGTAGCAGCAGCATGTAATCTATCCTGGAGAATGTTTCATGTATACTTGAAGAGTGTGGTCTGCTGTTTTGGCATGGGATGTTCTTTATATATCTATTAAGTCCATCTGATGTAATGTGTTGTTTAATGTAAGTATTTTTCTGTTGATTTTCTGTCTGGGTGTGTTTATAAGTTTTTAGTTGGTGCTTACCATGAGGTAAACACATCATTATTTTAAGTTGATAATTAAGTTTGAATACATTCTAACCACCATACCTTTTTACTCCCACTCACATATGTTTGTGACATCATATTTTATATCCTTTTTATATCCTACTTTGTCTTTAAGCTTCCTTCTAGCTTTAGGTGGTTGATCCCCTACCTTTACTGTATATTTGTCTTTACCAATGACTTTTAGAAAATTATTTATTTATGTATGTATTTAAGTGGCTATTCTGGATCTCAGTCGCAGCATGCAGACTCTTAGTTGAGGCATGTGGGATCTAGTTCCCTGACCAGGAATTGAACCTGGGGCCCCTGCATTGGGAGTGTGGAGTTTTAACCACCAGACCCACCAGGGAAGTCCCACCAGGGATGTCCCACTAGTGACTTTTTATGACTTTCCTATTTCTAGTTCTGGGCTTTTCTGATTAGAGAAGTATCTTTAACATTTCTTATAAACCTGGCTTAGTGGTGGTGAACTCTTTTAGCTTTTGCTCTTCTGTAAAACTCTGCATCTTTTCATCAAATCTGAATGGTAAGTTTTCCAGGTGGAGTATTCTTGGTTGTAGGTTTTATTCCTTTCATCTACTCCTTTTCGTCCTGCAAATTTTCTACTGAAAAGTCAGCTAAGAATCTTATGGGTGTTCCCTCGTACAGAACTATTTGCTTTTCTGTTGCTACTTTTAAAATTCTCTTTTTATCTTTAAGTTTTGACATTTTAATTACAGTGTGTCTTGATGTGGATCTTGTTGGGTTCATCTTGTTTGTGACTAACTGTGCTTCTGGAATTTAAATGTCTATTTTCTTTCCCAGGTCAGGGAATTTTCAGCTATTATTTCTTCAAATATGTTCTCTTGTCTTTTTCTTATTTCCTTCTGTGCCTATTATTAGTAAATTTGATATTGTCTTAGAGGTCTCAAGCTATCTTTGTTTTTTTAAAAAATTGTTTTTTCTTTCTTTTTTTCTTTTTTGCTCAGATTGGGTGATTTCCACTACTCTATCTTCCAGATTGCTGCTCCTTTCCTCTGTATTATATAATCTACTATTGATTCCTTGTAGGGTATTTTTGGAGAAGGCAGTGGCAACCCACTCCAGTACTCTTGCCTGGAAAAAAACATGGACGGAGGAGCCTGGTAGGCTACAGTCCATGGGGTCATGAAGAGTCAGACTCTTACTGAGTGACTTCACTTTCACTTTTCACTTTCATGTATTGGAGAAGGAAATGGCAACCTACTCCAGTGTTCTTGCTTGGAGAATCCCAGGGACGGGGGAGCCTGGTGGGCTGCTTTCTATGGGGTCACACAGAGTTGGACATGACTGAAGCAGCAGCAGCAGCAGCAGGGTGTTTTTAATTTCAGTTATTGTATTCTTCAGCTCTGTTTGTTTCTTCTTTTTATTTTCTCTTTGTTGAAAGTCTTATTGTGTTCATCCATTCTTCTCCTAAGTTCAGTGAGCGTCTTTATGAGCATTACCTTGAAATCTTCATTGGATAAGTTGCTCATCTCCACTATACTTAGTTCCTCTGAGGTTTTGTCTTGTTTCTGTGTTTGGAGGGCTTCCATGGTGGCTCAGCTGGAATGTGGGAGATCTTGGTTTGATCCCTGGGTTGGGAAGATCCCCTAGAGAAGGGAATGGCTACCTACTTCAGTATTCTGGCCTGGAGAATTCCATGGACTATAGTCCATGGGGTCGCAAAGAGTCAGACACGACTGAGCGACTTTCACTTTCATTTTTTCTTTGTTTGGAACATATTCCTCTGCCTCATTTCCCACAGCTTCCTGTGTTTATTTCTACATGTTGCATTTGGTTACATTTCCCAATCTTGGAGATGTGGTCTTATGCAGAAGTCTTGCGAGCCCAGAAGCATGTTCCTCTCTGATCATTAGAGCGATATGCTCTGAGGGTGCCCTCTGTGTGAGCTGTATGCATCTTTCTACTGTGGTGGGACCAACTACCGTGGGTGCACTGGTAAGGCTGGCTCCCAATTAGCTGCAGGGCTGTACCTTGTCCAGTAGCTGTGGGCCCACTGGAGGTTTAGGGTAGTATTTCTGCATAGTTGGGAGTGTAGCCCCAGTTCCAGTTGAGGGGTACACAGGACTGCTTCTAGCTTGCTGGGGCCAGTCCTGGGTCCCTGCATGGCTTTCTGCAGGGCCCAGAGGGCTTTGGGCTTGTGCCAGTCTGCTAAAGGGAGGGGCCGGTTCATTGCATTGCTGCCTGTACAGCCTGGGAGGCTCAGTGGTAATTAGATTTTTGAGGCTTTGTTAGATTCAGATTGGAGTTTTCTGCATGACCCCTTCATAGATCATATGGTCCCTCTATCTGGAGGTGCCTGACATCTAGTGTAAATGTATTCTAACTGCCAATGTTACCTCTTTGGGATGGCATTGATGGTTAATGCCTAGATCCATTAATTCACTTGAAGTTTCAGACTGGTGGTATTCTGATTCTGTTATTCATTCTTCCTTTCTTAGTTGGAATACTATTTGGCTACAAAGTAGTAGAGTTTACATAGGAAAGTCAGGATAAACATTTGATTCTCTTTATCAGTGTTCAGAATGATAAGCCAGTTCACTAGTATCCCTCAACAGTGACCAATACATTTTATTTTGCATTGCTATCTTTACAAACTCATGAAATCAACATATTTGATATATTTAAATTCTTTCCCATTATTATTCATATTGATGCTCAATGGGTCCATCTTTGGTCAAATTGATGCCTGAGACCCATTGACATGACTCTGTAGTTATTGACATCTTCTTCGTTGTCTGACAAGATGTTCTAAGCTCATCTTTTATTTCTCTGTCCCTAGAATTAGTACTTTTTACGTGCCTGCATGCATGCTAAGTGGTTTCAGTTATGTCCGACTCTTTGAGACCTCATGGACTATAGTATGCCAGGCTCCTCTGTGGGATTCTCCAGGCAAGAATACTAGAGTGGGTTGCCATTCCCTTCTCCAGGGGATGTTCCCAGCACAAGGATCGAACCTGTGTCTCCTGTGACTTCTGTATTGCAGGTGGATTCTTTACCACTGAGTCACCTGGGAAGCCCCAGTCCTTTCTAATGAGCCCTTATTTCTTTTAGTGTAAATACTAATTTTAAGTTCACAACTGGAGCACTAGGGTGCTTATTTCTACTTTTTGGGGGGATCCTTGCTTCTAGAACTTCCATCAGACAGAGCTAGGAAATACAGTTTTTGTTTTCAAGAAAAAATGAGTAGTTTGTTCATACTGATACTTTATATTCAGATTTATGACTAGAGGATTTTTACTTAATCTCTTCTAATTAATTTATTTTCTTTTTTCTGTCTATGCCAAGAATCCCAGTTCTCAATAATGCTGGATATGAGACAATTTGAGCATCACATAATTACTCCTTTGCTTATTCCCAAGTTATAGACACAGCAGCTCAGACACTGACAGTTCACACTTCAAAACCTTTAAGATTTTACTAGTTTTTGTTTTTAAGAGCCCTTTTTATACATAGGGGGTATCCCATGGGGGATGTCAGTCAAATTGCATATTTTTAAGACATTTAGAATCGTTCCTCTCTGGTGGTTATGCCCTCATCTGGATATGCAGTTATGGTCATTTGTTTCCTTTCATTTTTTGTTAAGTACTGCTTTTTCTTTAAGTATAAATTATCTAAATATTTACATGATCTAAGTTAAATCTACTAAACCAGGCACATCTAATGAAGTCTAGTTTGTGTTTTTTTTCTTTTCTACCTCATTTCCTACTTCTTTCGTAGTAGGTATTATTATTTTTATTTTATGATGATCTTTTTGTTGTTTTAAAATATAATCATTTATACTTTAAAAATATAAGCACATATATTTTTTTGCTGTGTTCTCCTATAGGTCTAGCATACTATTCTTCACTTAACAATATATCCCAGAGCTTATGATAGCTGTCTAGAAATAGGGCTGCTAGATATAGGAAACGCAGATTTGAAGGCAGAAGAAAAAAGAGCGTTTTTTCCATTATTCCCTTCAGTATCCTCTTCTCCTTGGTACTTTCTCTACCCCAGTAGGAGCACTCTGCAGGATCCAGGCTCCCTGCTCTTTTTACTCTGCAGAGCTCACCCCTCCTCCCTCTAACACTTTTGACCCTNGGGTTTGTTCCATTATTCCCTTCAGTATCCTCTTCTCCTTGGTACTTTCTCTACCCCAGTAGGAGCACTCTGCAGGATCCAGGCTCCCTGCTCTTTTTACTCTGCAGAGCTCACCCCTCCTTCCTCTAACACTCTTGACCCTTTTCCCCAATCAGCAAAGACTCAGCTATCAGGACCCTGTCATTACAGCCACTGGGAAAATAAATCAATAAGTAAGAAAAAATATATATATATTTTAACTGGACATATTGTACATTTCAAACACAATTTTTTGATCTTGAAGATATGTAACAACAAAATTCAAATTGCAATGCCCACATAGATAACCAGTGGCGATAAAGACCTATACAATTTAAATCTTCTGCATCTAAGCCATTGAAATCTGTGGCTTTGGCTTATAGATAAAAATTATTTTTTAAAAGAGTCTAATTGATTGGAAAGTAGAACTATTGTCCTTTAAACAAACTCCACAGAAAGAAATCAAGTTAAGTGTGATGACTTACATCAGCTAAAAAACTAAGATCATGGTATCCAGTCCCATCACTTCATGGAAAATAGACTGGGAAACAATAGAAACATACTTTATTTTCTTGGGCTCCCAAATCACTGCAGATGGTGACTGCAGCAGTGACATTCAAAGACGCTTGCTCCTTGGAAGAAAAGCAATGACAAACCTAGACAGCATATTAAAAAGCAGAGACATTGCTTTGCCAACAAAGGTCCATGTAGTCAAAGTTACGGTTTTTTCATAGTTATGTATGGACGTGAGAGTTGGACGATAAAGAAAGCTGAGTGCCAAAGAATTGACACTTTTGAACTGTGGTGATGGAGAAGACTCTTGAGAGTCCCTTGGACTGCAAGGAGATCAAACCGGTCCATCCTAAAGGAAATCAGTCCTGAATATTCATTGAAAGGATTGATGCTGAAGCTGAAGCTCCAACACTTTGGCCACCTCATGCGAAGAACTGACTCCTTGAAAAAGACCCTGATGCTGGGAAAGATTGAAGGCAGGAGGAGAAGGGGATGAAGGAAGATGAGATGGTTGGATGGCATCACTGATTCAATGGACATGAGTTTGAGTGAGCTCCGGGAGTTGGTGATAGACAGGGAGGCCTGGCGTGCTGCAGTTCATGGGGTTTCAAAGAGTTGGACACGACCGAGCCACTGAACTGAACTGAACTGAACTTACCTCAGCAGTTTTCAGTGCTCTCGTAATCCTGAATATCTTCCTCCCGCTAAGCTAATCTGGTTGCCATCCTAACCAGGAATTACTTGCTCATCTCGATTTCAGTGCCACGGACACTTGCTTTCCACACTTGGAATGTCTTCTGTTTCCATCCACTGCCTTCATCAGCAGTTGGCGTAAAACTCACATTCTCCAGGAAGCTTGTCTGACCTACTCCACTCTGTTAGGATCCTTTCTGTTACCCATATAACCTCAAATGTAGCGTTGTCAGATTTAGAAAATAATAAAACAGGATACCCAGTTAACTTGAATTTGAGATAAATAATGAATACTTTTTCCTCCTTCCTTTTAACATGGGACATGTTTACACTAAGAATTAAAATTTTAACCAGGGGTCTTGCACTTTATCTGGGACCTCAAAGTCTTAAAAAACAAGTAAGCTCCAAATATTGTTGCACTTGATTATTTTGTTGCTCTCNTTTGAGATAAATAATGAATACTTTTTCCTCCTTCCTTTTAACATGGGACATGTTTACACTAAGAATTAAAATTTTAACCAAGGGTCTTGCACTTTATCTGGGACCTCAAAGTCTTAAAAAACAAGTAAGCTCCAAATATTGTTACACTTGATTATTTTGTTGCTCTCAAAAATTTCCCATGAGTTACTTTATGTGTGTGTGTTTGCCAAGTAGATGACAAACTCCTTGCAAGTGGAAATTGTCTCTGGTGTTTGTAATCCACCCCTCCACGACTTTGCTCCGCACACTATGTTAGCCATAAATTCCAAGTTAATGTTTGATAAATGCATAAATCCTCAGAGTGATCTTTGTTTTGATTAAAAAGAAATTTTGGAGTTAAACATAAAATACTATAAAAACTAATTTAAATTATTTTAAAATCTAAATTGCTAAGGTTGATTTAGAATGAAATCAGAAGCTATTATTATTAATGATTTACAGTCCAGGATTTTTATCAATGAAATTATATGAACAATTCTTATTAAACATTATAAAAGTGGTGTCAAGTGAGTTCTTTGTGTGAGTACAAGTTATTTGTATTTACTGTATTTTATNATCAGAAGCTATTATTATTAATGATTTACAGTCCAGGATTTTTATCAATGAAATTATATGAACAATTCTTATTAAACATTATAAAAGTGGTGTCAAGTGAGTTCTTTGTGTGAGTAGAAGTTATTTGTATTTACTGTATTTTATCCTTACAAAATTATACCATTATCTTACCTGCAATATACACTTATATGAATTAAATTTGGTGGCTTCACTTTAAAAAATTGTACTAACAGTTACTTCCATCATTTTCACCACTGAGGCAATGCAAAAGATTGCCTTATGCCAGAACCAGTATCTATGTCACATTCTCAGCAGCAGCAGAGGGAGCCAACTTCAGTTCTGCTGAGAATTCACTGACTTCTACTTCCAAAGGTGCAAATGTAGAGGTTACTATTTGAAGGCCATTCATTTGTTCTAAGTATTGAGAATGAGGGCATAGGTGGAAAAGCTAACTGAGATAACTCCATAACCAGTAGCAAGTTTATGTTGGCAATTGAGTGGGGTGAAATTAAAGCAAATGCCATGAAAAACAGTTTAATTTGCTGTTAATTCTCTAAACAAAACATTCCCTATACATGTCAGGATTTTGACACGTTAATCTTTGTTTCTGAAGCAGCTGGCAAGGTTGTAAGGAGAAAACCCAAGGGGCGGGAGCTGAGGAATGTTTCTTCACTGGGACAAAGAATACAGAGGAACAGACGAAAAGGAAGAGGGGTTTTGAGGGAAGGGTGGTCGGTGGAAGAGGAGAGGACCTCTTCTTTTTATCTTGTTCAATCGCTCAGTCATGTCCGACTCTTTGCGGCCCCATAAACTGCAGCACGCCAGGCTTCCTGTCCTTTACTATCCCCCTGAGTTTGCACAAACTCATGTCCATTGAGTCAGTGATGCCATCCAACCATCTCATCCTCTGTCGCTCAAAGGAACGAACTGGAAAAGGGTGTTTAAAACAAACAAAAAAACAGGAAAAAGAAAAAAAAAGGCTCAGAGAAACAGTGTGTCTGGAGGGAACCTAAAAGCAGAATGCAGTTTTCTCTAACAAGAAACGGTTTGGGGCCAGTGGGAGGAAGAGGAAGTAGGACTGGAACGGAAGGAACCCTTTCTAGCGCACCTGGAGGACTGGCGGGCTGTAGCGGGGGAGGGGAAACCAGCTGAGCCAGGCGGGAGCTGAAAGCAGAGCTGACCCCAGCTTTGGACTAACCTGGGCTGGGGAAGACCCTGACAAGTTGGAATTAAGGGTGGATATAAAGGAACGTTCAAAACAAGCTCTGGCGTGGTGAGAGGTGGAATCAAATTTTAAAAGAAAGTAAAAGGGAAAATTATTAGATGTGTTGTAGACTTTGTTTTAAAACTGTGATTCTTTTTGGTTGTTGTTATTAAATAAGAAATTGAAAAAAAGATTTTTTTTTTCTTGGAAACCAGAGTGGAAGATATAGTTCCAGATCTCCATGTATTTTAGCATATAGAGCCATCATCAGGATTTTCCCTCCAAATTATTGGAGCTTTAATTAAAATATCACCTGTAATTTCACCACCCCGATTGTCAATATAAGCAATGTAACATTTTGATATGTATCCTCCTGGAAAAGGCATGTGTCCATATATAGATATTTTGGATATTTAAAAAAACAATGATGGGACTTTCCTGGTGGTCCAGTGGTTAAGAAGCCACCTTCCAATGCAGGGGAAGTAGGTTAGATATCTGGTCAGGGAACTAACATCACACATACCGTGGAGCAACTAAGCCCGAGTGCTGCAACAAGAGAAGCCCGTGCGTCGCGACAAAGATCCAGCACAGCCAGAAACAAAATAACAATTAAGAAAGAACAGTAGTGTCACACTGATAGTTGCCATCACAGTGGTAGTTAAGAGCTGCTGAGAGCTTCAGCTCAGTTCAGTCGCTCAGTCACGTCCGACTCTTTGCGACCCCATGAATCGCAGCACGCCAGGCCTCCCTGTCCATCACCAACTCCCGGAGTTCACTCAGACTCACCTCCATCGAGTCCGTGATGCCATCCAGCCATCTCATCNCGTGGGGGGGAAGCTGGGTGAGGAATGAGGCCCCTGCAGAGAGGTGGGGACAGGGCTGGCTGTGTGGGGGTGTGACCCCCCACCTTGTGGCACAGGCCCCCAGTGCACACGGAAGGTTCCCTTTAAGTTTTGCTTTCTAAACTCTGGCCATCCTAAACTTTTTTTTTTAATGATTTTTGAACAAGGGACCTCACCTTTTCATTTTGTACGGGGCCCTGCAACTTGTGTAGGTGATCCTGGAGAGGGAATGGAGTAGGGGGATAGAAGACAAGATGTGGCGTCAAGGGGGAAAGAGCAGAGTGTGAAGAGAAAGGGGCATGGGGCCCCTCCTGCCTGGTGGCTGGCACACAGAAATCCGGTCCCCCGAGTTCCCACCACAGGCTCCACCCACTGCCTGCATCCTGGGGTCCCTGTCCACCTCCTCGTGTTTCCCATAGCCCCCACCCAGCCATGCTTTCCAGGATCTGCTATTTTTCCTCCTTCACAGAAAATTATCGTCAGAGAGCCTTCATTTAGAGTAGCTGGGTTTTTTTTTTTCCTGTGAATTCAGCAGAATTTTCAGCTTAATACACTAAATATTTACACCAAAAATTTTGAAGGATAGACTTATATTTACTTTGCCCGACACTTAACGCTCAGACCTGAAGAATCAGGAAGTTAGAAAACGTCTATCAAGCGTGTGTTCCTTGGTTGGGGGCAGAGAGGCCACGCCTACCTTCTCAGGTCGCCTACCTGCACAGGCGTTCTTTGTCTCACCAGCCTCAGGAAGGCCTGGAGAGACTCCAAAGGCGGGCTTTCAAGAATTTGTGGCAGCTCACTCTGCAGAGGTGGAGAAGGCAATGGCACCCCACTCCAGTCCTCTTGCCTGGAAAATCCCGTGGGCGGAGGAGCCTGGTGGGCTGCAGTCCATGGGGTCGCNTTGTGGCAGCTCACTCTGCAGAGGTGGAGAAGGCAATGGCACCCCACTCCAGTCCTCTTGCCTGGAAAATCCCGTGGGCGGAGGAGCCTGGTGGGCTGCAGTCCATGGGGTCGCAGAGTTGGACACAACTGAGCGACTTCACTTTCACTTTTCACTTTCACGCACTGGAGAAGGAAATGGCAACCCACTCCAGTGTTCTTGCCTGGAGAATCCCAGGGACAGGGGTGCCTGGTGGGCTGCGGTCTATGGGGTCGCACAGAGTCGAACACGACTGACATGACTTAGCAGCAGCAGCTCTGCAGAGGAGTGAAGCTGTGGAGGCTGGCGACAGCAGTCTGGATGTTAAAGTAGGTCTGCAAAGACAGAAACTATGATCTCTAAACTTAACCAGTCATTTTTTACAGAATCTCAAAACACTTAATTCTCACACTGCATTGACAGATTACCTGTCGACATTAAAAAAGAATCGAGGGTTAAGGAACCATGAGATATTTTAATAAGCATTATTTATTTATCTTAAACAACTTGCCAAGGGCTGTGACCGAGGTTTAAATATATTATTTCATATAACCCTAACAACCCAGTGTAGTAAGTAGTTACTGGTCTCATTTTACAGATTTTAATCTCAAATGCAGAGATTAAAAACATGTATGTGTGTGTGTGTGAGTCACTGAGTCATGTCTGACTCTTTTGTGACCCCTCTTTTGCGACGCCTGGTGGACTGTAGCCTGCCAGGTTCCTCTGTCCATGGGATTCTCCAGGCAAGAATACTGGAGTGGGTAGTCATTCTCTTCCCCAGGGGATCTTTTTGACTCAGGGATAGAACCCTGGTCTCCAGCATCGCAGGCAGATTCTTTCCTATCTGAGCCAGCAGGGAAACCCCTAAAAATATGTACTAGGACTCAATAGTGGAATCAATATGCAGAGCGTTTTTTGAGGGAAAATAGTCCTTAGAGAAGATGGAGATAGCTGAATTCCCATTTACTTGACTCATTCCTAGACAAGTAAAATGACATATTCGAGCACTTGAGATCCTTCTCTGGCTCTGAGTTTCCTCTGACCCTGTGTGCTCTGTGTGGGAGTCAGGAGCCTGGGGGTGAGACTCTCTTAGACCTCTCATCTTAGACTTCTCGGATATCTGCCTATCTGAGACCTCTCATCTCCAAAAGGAGCAGGCCGAGCGAGATGTTCTGTAACGGGAGATCATGATTACCTCTCTTTCTTCACTGGCTACTAACTGAAATTCAGTATTTCCTTAAGTTACAAATACAGGCCACAAACCACAGTTTTCTTAGCAGTATTTGAGACTTTCTTATCAGTAGAAACCACAGATTTTTTTTCTAAAAATTTTTATTGAAATATAGCTGATTTACAATATTGTACAAGCCTCAGGTGTACCGCACAGTGATTCAGTTATATAAGATTCTTTTTCAGATGCTTTTCCCTTATAGGTTCCTATGTCATACTGAGTATAGAAATCAGATATTTTCATTTCATTCTGGTGGTAGTTATGTGGGGAAACTTGCTCCAGTTGTGTCTGACTCTTTGCGACCCTATGGACTGTAACCCATGAGGCTACTCTGTCCACAGGGATTCTCCAGGCATGAATATTGGAGTGGGTTGCCATATCCTTCTCTAGGGATTGAACCCGCATCTCTTATGTCTCTTGTGTTGGCAGGTAGGTTCTTTATCACTAGCGCCACCTGGGAGATGTCTCCAAATATCTACTCTCTTCTGCTTTAGACTGACAGTAGTTACGAGATTTGTGACTAGGTCTTGGTTTTTAATATATATTATTCGATTACAAACTGTAAATATTTTGTTATTATTGTAAAAATATATAATCTACCACTTTAACCATTTTTAAAATGTGTAATTCAGTGGCATTAATTACATCCACACAGTTGTACAACTGTCACCAGTTTTTAAAAACATTTTGGTAGCTATATTTTAACATAATAGGTTTCCTTGTAATTCTGCTTTTTAAAAAATATACACTTGAAAGCATTTGCCTCAGAAGGGGTTAATATGGCTCACCAGATATAGAGCTCTGGAACCCCAAAATGGTAAAACCCCCCAATCTATAAGCTCCTCCCACTTTTTAACATCCTATGACTGTATGATTCTAAACCAGTCAAGCTTTCTCACCATAAATGAGGATTATAACATTTCTCTGCTCCATCTATGTTCACAGTTCAATCGCTCAGTCGTGTCCGACTTTTTGTGACTCCATGAACTGCAGCATGCCAGACCTCCCTGTCCATCACCAACTCCCGGAATTCACTCAGACTTACGTCCATCAAGTCAGTGATGCCATCCAGCCATCTCATCCTCTGTCATCCCCTTCTCCTCTTGCCCCCAATCCCTCCCAGCATCAGAGTCTTTTCCAATGAGTCAATTCTTCGCATGAGGTGGCCAAAGGACTGGAGTTTCAGCTTTAGCATCATTGCCTCCAAAGAAATCCCAGGGCTGATCTTCAGAATGGACTGCTTGGATCTCCTTGCAGCCCAAGGGACTCTCAAGAGTCTTCTCCAACACCACAGTTCAAAAGCATCAATTCTTCGGCGCTCAGGCTTCTTCACAGTCCAACTCTCACATCCATACATGACTACTGGAAAAACCATAGCCTTGACTAGACGGACCTTAGTCAGCAAACTAATGTCTCCGTTTTTCAATACACTATCTAGGTTGTTCATAATTTTCCTTCCAAGAAGTAAGCATCTTTTAATTTCATGGCTGCAGTCACCATCTGCAGTGATTTTGGAGCCCCCCAAAATAAAGTCTGACACTGTTTCCACTGTTTCCCAATCTATTTCCCATGAAGTGATGGGACTGGATGCCATGATCTTTGTTTTCTGAATGTTGAGCTTTAAGCCAACTTTTTCACTCTCCTCTTTCACTTTCATCAAGGAAATTAAAATGGAGGAAGGCTTGCTCAGGCTTCAGAAGCAGGAGAGCAGGACTCTGACCTGCTTCTGATCTGCCTGGACACTGCCTGGATTCTGTGCCTGCCCACAAGCACAGCAACTCAGGCGACACAGATGAGAAAGGCAGTGGGTTTTGGAATTTCTGAGCCCTGAGAGTCTGGCCACCTCTCTGGGGTCTAATGAAATCCTATGACTTACAAGGTGAAACAAACAGCATTGTAAAAAGGTGTAAGTAAAACCAGAGCTGCATTTTTGCACACAAACTGATGATGCTATAAGTTTGCAAGCTGGGATTTTAAGGTTGTGGGGAGGGGAATCCCCCAAACTGCAATTTGAAGTCTCACGGGTGGTGTGGGCACACTGCCTGGGACCCTTTCCCAGTTGGGGCTCCAGATTGCTGTTCATGAGGGACTTCCCAGCGCGGCTCAAGCCTGGATGTAGGTCAACCCAACTTGGTGATACATATGCTGTTACTTTTCCCTATGTTTCTTTTCTCTTAATGACTGTATGTTGCAATTAAGTCAAGTAAAAAAAATTGAACGTGTGTATGTGTGTAACGAGTGGTTTCTCTTGTTAACAAGTCTCTCGAATGTAAAATGAAAGTAAAATTTTTGGCAAAACAATCTAATCTGGGGGATTGCCACCCAACGAGCTTTTTGTCCAAGAAGTCG
>SJYW01004641.1:4579-65079 GCA_006410735.1 Raphicerus campestris | reverse complement strand
CCCGTATCCTCCCCACCCCCTCCCTCTGGGTTGTCCCAGGGCACTGGCTTTGGGTGCCCTGCTTCATGCATATAACCTGCACTAGTCATCTGTTTTACATATGGTGATATACATGTTTCGATGCTATTCTCTGGAACGATCCCAACCTCACCTTCTCCCACAGAGTCCAAGAGTCTGTTCTTTACATCTGTGTCTCATTTGCTGCCTTGCATGTAGGATTGTCATTATTGTCTTTCTAAATTCCGTATATATGCCTTAATATACAGTATTTGTGTTTCTCTTTCTGGCTTGCTTCACTCTGTATAATGGGTTCCAGTTTCATCCACCTGGTTAGAACTGACTCAAATGCGTTCCATTGTATAGCTGAGTAATATTCCATTGTGTATATGTACCACTACTTCCTTATCCATTCATCTGCCGATGGACATCTAGGTTTCTTCCATGTCCTAGCTATTGTAAATAGTGCTGCGAGGAACGTGGGATGCATGTGTCTCTTTCAATTCTGGTTTCTTCGGTGTATATACCCAGCAGTGGAATTGCTGGGTGGTATCGGAGAAGGCAATGGCACCCCACTCCAGTACTCTAGCCTGGAAAATCCCATGGATGGAGGAGCCTGGTAGGCTGTAGTCCATGGGGTCGCTAAGAGTCAGACACGACCGAGCGACTTCTCTTTCACTTTTCACTTTCATGCATTGGAGAGGGAAATGGCAATCCACTCCAATGATCTTGCCTGGAGAATCCCAGGGACGGGGAGCCTGGTGGGCTGCCCTCTGTGGGGTCGCACAGAGCCGGACACAACTGAAGCGACTTGGCAGCAGCAGCAGCATGGCAGGTCTATTCCCAGTTTTTTTAGGAATCTCCACACTTGTTCCAGTTTGCTTTCTGTAAACTGGTACAGTTTCCAAACTGTACCAGTTTGCATTTCTACCAACAGTGTAAGAGGGTACCCTTTTCTCCACATCCTCTCCAGCATTCATTGTCTGTAGACTTTCTGATGACGGCCATTCTGACTGGTGTGAGATGATACCTCATTGTGGTTTTGATGCGCATTTCGCTAATAATGAGTGATGTTGCGCATCTTTTCATGTGTTTATTAGCCATCTGTATGACTTCTTTGGAGAAATGTCTGTGTAGTTCTTTGGCCCACCTTTTGATTGGGTTGTTGTTTTTCTGGTATTGAGCTGCATGAGCTGCTGGTATATTTTGGAGATTAATTCTTTGTCAGTTGCTTGTTTGCTGTTATTTCCTCCATTCCGAAGGCTGTCTTTTCACCTGGCTTATAGTTTCCATTCTATTTTTAGGTAGCAAGCCCCCCAGCCCTCACTTGGAAATCCTTCTGTGCTGTCCCTCTGTTCTTTTTCTCCATAGCTCTTGTCGCCACCTATCATCATGGGCATTTCTTTTTTAAAATTTTTTTCATGTCTGTTTCTCCCCACCAGCATATAAACTCCAAGATGACAAGGCAATTTGTGTATTTTGTTTATTGTTATATTCATTTGGCTTAAGAGCGCCTTGAATGAATCAATAAGTACGTCGTCTAACTGGGAACATGTTTCAGGAAGCCTGCTAACATTTTACAAGGTCATCCCTTAATTCCCTGGAGTTTCCCTTCCGTGTGTTGTGCCGCTGGTATCCTTCTATTTATAAACAGAAACCACAAATGTCTGCAACCATCCCAGAAATGTGCAGAAGAAACAGAAACACAATGGATTTTTAACATATGCCTGTGTTCCTGAACACTTGGTAAATAGGTCATTCATAGTCTTTCCCATATCATTAAGAACTCCATTAGCACCATTAGCAAGTTATTAGCAGTGAGTTGGAATTAAGTAGGTGTGTCATAATCTTTCCCCAAATAAAAGAAACAACTTTAATAGCTCTGAAAGATGTCTTTGACTGAATTGGTTCAACTTGGCTCTGTTTTCTGCAGAAGTGATTTTTCTGCATTGGGGTCAATTTTTGAACTCATTTAATATTTATTAAGCAACTTCTATATTCCAAGCAACAATATCATGCTTACAATATCATTGTTATTTCACTTGTTCACTTCTATTAGCCATCTTGAATTAGGGTGTTTGGTTTCTGCTGAACCAGGTTGTTGGTAAAGGTGTTAATTATTTTCCCTTTTAGGAATCCCCAGGAGGTTATACCTGTTAAAAACAAGCCAAAGGGCCCCACATGGAGTTGCTTATGCTAAGCCCCACATTATCAAACTGAAATTTGACTTAATTACAGTTTCGGCTTTCCCAGAAATGGAATCTTAAACTAGTCAATCAGAAACGGCCTGATCAGCATTAGTTAGGTAATCCTCCTGATGCTCCCTACCATCCCCTAAAGGAAAGTGACCTTCCAATAATTCACCTACTTTTTTGCCTAGCATAACTTTCTTATTCCTGCTCCCTTCTGGTTATAAAAGTCCTTCATTTTGTACAGCTCCTTGGAGCTCCTCTCTATCTGCTAGATGCGATGCTGTCTGATTCATTAGTTGTTGAATGAAGTCAATAAGATCTTTAAAATTTACTCACTTGAATTTTGTTTTCTAATACACCCTTTGAGAGACACACAGTTAATTCTCCAGGGGGAAAAGTCTGTCTTGCTTCCACCAAATTCCCAAATAAACCAACAGGATTTCCCCAAAGCAGTTTCTGTTGTTCTGTGTTTACACTGTCTTTTGTGGGCATATATTAGATATTTTGTGCGATATATATTTTAAGTATATAATGTATTCTAATAGATTATATATAATTCTCTTTTTCACCACTTTACTCACTACCCTTTCAGGGACTGATGGGTATTATGGTTTGCACTCCCTTCTTTTAAAATTTACTTTATTGAAATATAGTTGATTTGTAGTGTTGTGTTAATTTCTACTATACAGCAAAGTGGATTCAGTTATACATAAACATATACATTCTTTTTCATAGTCTTTTCTGTTATGGTTTATCACAGGATATTGAATATCCTGTGCTATACAGTAGAACCTTGTTGTTTATCCATCCTATACATAATAGTTTGCATCTGTGAATCCCAAACTCCAAATCCATCTCTCCCCAACTCCCTTGTATTCCCTTCTTAAACATAATCAACATATATTTAATTTCAGTCACTCATTCAATCATTAATTCATTCTAGTATAGTAGTTAAGCATGTGGGCTTTGGTGTGCCAAGTAAAATGTTAAAAATGTAATTATCATACAAATACAGAATGAATGTGCCACACATTTAGTTAACTCATTAATGAGGGAACTAGCAGGATGGTGGACCTGGTTCAGAGGGTTGTAGTTGAAACAGAAGTATTTATAGTCCCTGAAAGAAAGAATGCTGGCCTGAGACTGCTAAATTAGATGCAAAGCAGGCTAGTGTCCTAGAGAACAATACAACTATAACCGCTGGAGTTATCTTTTCCAGTAGAGAAAAACTCACTTGCACTGGTATAGGTCAAGAATCATTTGAATCACCCCCAGTTAACATCATGAAAAATGCTGGGCTGGAGGAAGCACAAGCTGGAGTCAAAGTTGCNAAACTCAGAGAGATAGTGAAGGACAGGGAAGCCTGGTTCATGGAGTTGCAAAGAGTTGGATGCGACTTAGCAACTGAACAAGAACTATGGGCCAGATGTATTTAAGGTATTGAGGACTTTTTAGTAAACAGAATGCCTCCATAGAGCTTAAATTCCACCAGAAAAAGAGCAATAATAAATAAAAGTGTAAAACAGTGTCGGGTGTTGGTCATACCATGAAGCAGAACAGCAGAATAAAAGGATGGGGAGTGTTGGGGAGGCAGGAATCTCTCTTTTATTTTTGATTGAAGTATAGTTGATTTACAATGTTGTATTAATTTCTGGTTAGTTTCTAATTTCAGTTTTATATATATATATATTTATATTTTCATGTTCTTTTCCATTATGGTTTGCTATAGGATGTTGAATATAGTGTTCCCTGTGCTATACAGTAGGACCTTGTTATTTATCTCTTTTGTGTAGTTTATATCTGTTAATTCCAAATTCCTAATTTATTCCCCCCAACCCCCTTTCTCCTCTGATAACCTTAAGTTTGCTTTCTATGTCTGTGCAGGGTTCTCTATTTCATATAGATAAAGTGGCCAGGGAAAGCTTCTCTGAAGAGGAAATATTTTAGCAGAGACTTAAATGAAGTGAGGGAGTGAATTGTGGGAAAATCTCTGGGAAGGACATTCAGGCAGAGGGAAGGGTGCTTGTGAAGACTCTAAGCTAGGAATGAATTCAAGGTGTTTGAAGAGCAGCCAAAAGGCCAGTGTGGCTAGAGTGAAATGAATGAGTCTGAGAGTTCTAGGAATGAGGTTGCAGCCTATGTGGGGGCCTGCAGAGCATGGGAAAGAGTTTGGAGTCTATTCTGAGTGAGACGGAAAGCCATTGGAGGGTTTTGAGAAGAGGCATGACTTGACATGGCTTATAGTTTGAAAAATAAAAATTTCTTAGGCTGCTGCGACTGTGACAGGGAAGCAGGGAGCATGGCCAGGAGGCCGCTGCAGCAGCTCAGGAAAGAAATCAAGGTGCTTAGGCCAGGGTGGTGGGAGGTGGTCTTTTTCTGAGAATTTTCTGAAGGTAGAGCCAGTGAAACTTGCTAACAAATGGGGTGTGGGATGTGAGGGTGTGAGAGAGACATCAAGGGAGATTTCCAGGGTGTGGGTGGGTGGGTGTACATTTTACAGTTATGGGGAGACAGGGAGAGACACATTTGGAGGAACAAAGTCATAATTTGTTTTAGCCGTGTTAAATTGGAGATGCCTATTAGACTTCTGAACATCGTTTTCTCCTGATGTCAGAGTTGTAGGTATGTGTGTGAGTGCGTGCATGGGAATGTGAAGNACACATTTGGAGGAACAAAGTCATAATTTGTTTTAGCCGTGTTAAATTGGAGATGCCTATTAGACTTCTGAACATCGTTTTCTCCTGATGTCAGAGTTGTAGGTATGTGTGTGAGTGCGTGCATGGGAATGTGAAGAAATGGAATTGAGTTAAAAGAGCACTGGACAGAATGTCCAGATGCCTGGACCTAGCTGTAGGAAAAAGAAAAAAAAAAACCTATGTGCCTGTAAGCATGTAACTTAGTCTTCTTGGGTCTTATTTTATCTTTAAAATGAAAAATTCATGAAGATGATCTCTTATATCATTTTCATCCTGTGATTCTAATTTGTGGTATTTCTATCCTTTAACTCTAGACAACTTCCTGGTTGCCCTAAGAAGATTATCAATGCTGCTGCTGCTAATTCGCCTCAGTCGTGTCCGACTCTGTGCGACCCCATAGACGGCAGCCCACCAGGCTCCACCATCCCTGGGATTCTCCAGGCAAGAACTCTGGAGGGGTTGCCATTTCCTTCTCCAATGCATGAAAGTGAAAAGTGAAAGTGAAGTCCAACTCTCAGAGACCCCATGGACTGCAGTCTACCAGGCTCCTCCGTCCATGGGATTTTCCAGGCAAGAGTACTGGAGTGGGGTGCCATTGCCTTCTCCAAGAAGATTATCAATGTTCTAAGCTTTTCCTGAAGGCATGGTTATCTGGGCAAAGGAGACAGTGCTTTGACCCATTCATTCATTCTCCATCACCCATGGATGGAGCATGACGCATCCATGATAAAGAGTTTTTCGTCAAAGTACCTTCTAATTGTTATATAATGGGTGAGTTGTGGTTGTTCCGTACTCATGATATTACACTGTGGACCTGTTACGGGGGAAGCCACCTCCATTGCACAAGAGGAAATGTTTAATCTCAAGGGTGAAAAAATGCATTTAGGCAAGCCCCCAAACCCACCTCTACTGAGACCATTTACTACATGGCCAGTTTGCTTAACTGTGAAGTCCAGTGGGCTTGCTCACATTGCTGACTGCTTTATGCATGTCGCTTGCCATTGCTGCTGAAACTCACTGAACTGCCTCCGTTATTGGCTTTCATGCCCAGACAGCCCTCATTCTCTGCCTCCTTCCTTGATTCTGTCCTGTGTCATTGTTATTTGCCGGCTTTTCCTCTTTCCCTCTCTTCCTTGAATGAAGGTCTCTCTCCATATGGTTCTTTTCCTGGTTTTATATTTTTTCCCTTTTCTTTCTGCACATCCTTCCTGGACCATGTTATTTTCTGCTTTGGCTTCTTCCACCACTTAGATAACATTGATTCCTAAATCCGCAACTCTGACCTGTCTTAGGAACTTCCTATTTTCAAAAGATGATTAGGCATCTCTGTATGTTTTCTACATGGCAGATCTAAAAATGAACTATTTATCTCCTCCCTTCTTTCAAAAACTGATTTTTTTCTCTTGTGTGCCGTATCACGCTTACTTCCGTTGTTGAATCATTCAAGCCAGAATTCTCAGAGTCAGCTTTTTTTGGTTAACTTCCATCTTGTTCGTTGTAGTAGTCAGGCTCCAAGATGGCCTCCAGTTATCCTCACCTTCTGCTATTTGAATCTTTTTATGGTCCCCTTCAACAATGTATCATGATTGGTTTGTCTGACCAAAGAATACATTAGAAGTGATGGTGTGTGACTTCCCAGGTTATGTTATCAGAGAAAGTGCCATCTCATTTCATTGTCTTTTAGGCCACTTGCTCTGGAAGAAGCCAGCAGCCATGTCATAAAGATACTCAAGCAGGGTATAGGGAGGTCCTTATAGAAAAGAACTGGAGCCTCCTGTCCACAGTGAACATCAAGTTGTCAGTCATATGAGTGAACCATCTTGGTCATGGATCCTCTAACCCCAATCAGACCTTCAGATGACTGACACAGCCCTGGACAACTTCTTGAGTGCAGCCTGAGAGATCCTGAGCCAGAACCATCAGCCAAGCTCTTCTTGAACCTCCTGACCCAAATAAAACTGTAAGATGATATATTTATCATTATTTTAAGCTGATACACTTTGGAGGAATTTGTTATAAAGAAACAGATGACTAAAACATTTATAAACCACATTTTATTAATCACTGAATTCTTGTTGATTTTGTTCCTTAAATATTTCCTAAGTATAGCTCATCTTATCACCACTATTATTGTTCTAATTTTAGGGCATTATCATTTCTTTACTAGATTATTGCAGTATTTCCCTGTTGATTTCCTTGCCTTTAATTAACCTCCTCTCCTACCTCTAATTCATTCTCCACATTGCCATCAAGTGCCTTTTAAAAATATCAATCTGATCATGTTATTCCATTGCTGTATCAGTCAGGATAGCCTGAAGTTTTGCTGCAACAACAAACAACCTCTAAATTGAAGTGGTTAAGACAACAAAGGTTTATTTTCTTACTCTTGCTACAAGTGCACTGTCATTCATTGTAATCACTCAAGAACCGAGCCTGACAGGAAAGCCAGTATCTTTAAGATTGCTGGTCACTGGCTGGAGGTGAAAGAGAAGTGGTAACGCATGCACGGGCTCTTAAACATTTATGCAGAAGTGACACCCAGCATGTCTATTCGCGTTTCACTGGCCAAAACAAGTCATATGATCACTTCTAACTTCAGGTGGGCAGGGAAATTCTATCCATCGTGTGCCAGCTTAAAACTTTGACTGGTTCCACATTGCTTTTATTTACTTTTTGAATGTTATGGAAGTATAGTTGATTGACAATGTGTGTTAATTTCTGCTGTGTAGTAAAGTGATGACTCAGTTTTACATATATTCTTTTTCATATTCTTTCCCACTAGGTTTAATCACAGAATATTAAACATAGTTCCCTGTTCTATCCAGTCATTGTTGTTTAGTCTCTTAAGAGGTGTCTGACTCTTTGTGACCTCATGAACTGCACACGCCAGGCTCTGCTGTCCTTCACTATTTCCTGGGGTTTGCTCAAATTCATGTCCATTGAGTCAGTGATGCTATCTAACCATCTCATCCTCTGTCAACCACTTCTCCTTTTGCCTTCAATCTTTCTCAGCATTAGGGTCTTTTCCAGTGAGTTGGCTCTTCACATCAGATGGCCAAACTGCTGGGGCTTTGGCTTCAGCAACAGTCCTTTCAATGAGTACTCAGGGATGATTTCTTTTAGGATTGACTGGTTGGATCTCCTTGCAGTCCAAGGAACTCTCAAGAGTCTTCTCTAGTACAACAGTTCAAAAGCATCAGTTCTTCAGTGCTCAGTCTTCTTTATGGTTCAACTTTCACATCTGTACATGACTACTGGAAAAACCATAGCTTTGAGTATACAGACCTTTATCAGCAAAGTGATCTCTTTGCTTTTAATACATTGTCTAGTTTTGTCATAGCTTTCCTTCCAAGGAGCAAGTGCTATACAGTAGGACCTTGTTTATTCCCTATGTATACTAGTTTATATCCCCTAATCCTAAACTCTCAGTCCTTCCCTCCTCCCACTGCCCTTGGCAGCTACGAGTCTGTTATCTGTGTCTGTGAGTCCATGCTGCTTTTAGACTAAAGTCCAGATCCCTTTGCAGAGTATGTAAGATCCTTTGTGATTTGGGCTCAGTCTGCATTTTCAACATCAACTTCAACCTCCCTCTACTTAGTACGCAATGCTCCGCTTCAATTACACTGAATTACTCTCAGTTGCAGAACGTTGCATGTACTTTCTTGCCTCTGTGCCTTTGTACATGTTAAATTTGCCCGGTTGCAACTACTCATCCTTCATGGTCTTTTTTCTCTTCCTTTATAAAGCCATGCTAGAACTCCCTAAATACTCATTCCTTCCTCTTTGACTCCATTCCATTTTTGTACATATTTCCTTTCTAGCATACCTTTCATCACTTCACAGGGTAGGAAGGTAGAAACATCAGGTTTATTTCCATATCTGTCTCTTCTCTAGTCTCGAACTCCCTTAGGGCAGGGCTAATGTCTTATTCACATTTAGGTGGCCATGCACACAGAGACTGGCTTAAAAAATATTTGTTGAATGAATACATAAATATCCATTTCCACAATCCCTGAATGTTAAACATATGCCCTCTGCTTTCTGATTCACGGACTTTAAGGGATTTCTGCCATCTTATTTCTTTCCCACTATGTCATTTTTGTATTTCCTGCTTTCTAATACAAGACTGACTCTTTCACTTAAATCCCAAGAAATCTGTTAGTCGCACTCCGTGAATTCCCTAAGTAGCTCTGATTGAACTCTCACTTATTATTCTCAACTAATATCAATCACATTTAATGCCAATATTTATTGCCCTCTTTGTATGCCAGCACCATGCCTGGTGCTGGGGATATGAAGGCAAACGCAGTGTCTGTGCCCTGTTTAGCCACATCTTTGGGTGTACCTTGGGGCCTGATTAGGTGCCTTCATAGAGCGGGCTAGCTAACACTCCTCTTCCCATTTCTTTTCCCAATATAGGATGCTTATAAATCCTCTGTGGGAAGAGTCAGTCTTCTGTCCCACCATCTGTTAACACTCAGGCTATCACTTGGCACTGTTGGCCAGTTTAATTAATTTCCAACAGCACCAGATTAAATAAAAATTTTAGGGCTGGGGATCTGGGATTTGGGGTGAATACATAGCATAAGTCAGAGTGAATTAGGAATGTTATCGACTGGAGTGATATCATGGAGGGGAGCGGGTGGGACTGCTGCAGTGGAGGCAGGGCTTCTGAAGTGGGAAAAGCGTGCAGAGAAGGTGAATAGAGTCTGGAGCTGTACTTTCAATATGGAGGCCTCTAGCCACCCGTGTCTAGTGAACACTTGAAACGTGTCTAGACTGAACTGAGATGTTCAATAAGTATAAAATACACACTAGATCTTAAACACAACACTAAAAGTTGAGAATCCCATGATCATTTTTTATATTGATTACATGCTGACGTGATAGTGTTTTGGATATATTGCACTAAGTAAAATGTCTTATTAAGATTTATCTCATCAGTTTCTTCTTAACATTTTTCATGTGGCTACCAGAAAATATCAAGTTACAAATGTAGCTCACTTTGAGGGCTGGCATTGCACTTACAACAGGCAGCCCTGGTCTAGAAGCCAAACATCACCATGCGGTTGGGTGTTGCCTCCGCCCTCCTCCTTCCCTTTCCTCACTCCTCCCTTCCTTCCACGCCTCCCTTCCTTACTGAGCATCTTTATGCTCAGGTTCTGTTCTAGGCTCTGGGTTCTTCCTAACCACTTCTAATTGAGTGGTGAAGAAATTCATAGAGACAAATGATTATACTCCAGTATAATTATACTAGATACACTCTTTCTTAGGCTATCCATGGGGAGTCTTTTGGGGGAGCATTTGATTCTGAGGAGCTGAGGAAGCTTGAGCTGACTTTCAGCTCAGCCTGCAGCCATCTGTGGGGAATGGCTGCCCCAAATCAAATAGTTCTCTACAATTATGGCTCTAATTACTCACTAATACTCCAAGGGAACAATGACCCTTTCAGTCAAGTTAGGGGTGGGAAGAGAAGAGAAAAGGAACTTAAAAATTGGGATTTTACAGTATACAGAACACTCTGGGCTTCACATGTACCATCTTACTTTATCCTCTCCAGAAACCTTCAGATTATGTATTATCTCTAATTACAGGTAAGGAAGCCGAAGCTTCCAGATATTCAGGAATTTGCATATTTCACCTTGCCCGCCTGTCTTCACAGAGGCATTGGATAATTCGGTGTGGCTGGCTCAATGCTAATCCTTCACCAAAATGAAAAAGTAGCTGAAAGACTTGTCCTATTGATCATGAACTAACAATATCATACACAAAGGATATTTCACTGCTTTCACTTTTCACTTTTTTCCTTGATTATTTTTATTTTTTCTTACATTAAAAAATTAAAGTATAGTTGATTTACAATCTCATGGCTTTTAATAGCCATCATCAATGTATAGTTAATTTTGGTCCAGAATCCCTGTTTCTGCAATTCTGCCATTTGGTCAAATGTCACTATCCGGATCTTGGTGAGCTCTGTCCTGTGTGTTACCCGTCTTTCCTATACTTCTGCTTTCATCTCAGGGGTTTTTCATATATTACATCTCAGGTGACAGAATGCTTCTGTGAACAGAGAAGAGCTCTCAGAGGTCTTTACTTTTTCTCTTTAAGCTCCTATTTTCCTTTTTATCAGTGATACTATTTCCTTTTACGTTTTTTAGTTTGAATATCCTATTGCTACCAATGACGAATATTTCCTAAAAATACTGACATTGACTTAAAATACTAAAATTGATTAGAACCAATTTTATTGACCTAAAAATAAATTGATTATAATAAAATTTTTTGGCCTAAAAATACTAACATTGATTATAGCTATTGTGAATTAATGAAAATGATTCTTGGACTAGCACTGAATTAGTTGAGTCGAATTAGTTCCAAGAAATAAGTCTAGGACTTTTACCTCATATCTTCAAACCCTCCCCCACGTGGCCCCACTGCCGCCTCCCCAACACAAATTATCCCTCAGAAAGAGTCTAGGAGTAGAGTATTTTAGGACAAGGGCACTGACCTGAAGCTCACGATCTGGAGTGTGGTTCTTTGGGTCCCTGCTCTGCCATCCTCAGCGTTGGTTGCATCTTCAGGCTGATTAGCAAGACGGCTGCAACAATTTCAGGCAGCCATTTAAAAAAGACAGCCCACGGAGCCTTCCAGTGGAGAATGAGGGAGGAGTCTTAGCAGGCTTTTTCTTGCATCTCATTGGCTGTCCCTGGGTTATTAGCCTGTGCCTGACCACTCACTCCAAAAACAGTGGCATTATCCTTGGTGGGATTGACTTTGATGGGAGACACCTTCCTCTGAGGCACTTGGCTGTGTTACACCTGAGCAAAATTACGGCTCTGTTAGGAAGGAAGAAAAGAGGATGGGTGTTTGGTAGGCAACAAAGGTACCCAGCAGAGTCAGCACAAATCAATATGGTACAGATGACAGGTAGGTTTTTGGTGGACTGTGGTAACATACAGGAACATTAGTGTCAGCGACTAGATTTTCAGGGTAACTAAGAAGTCATGGAGAGTAGAGGGTAGAACACTCCCCAGGCATTGAAGTTTCATTGTGAAGAATACAGTTATATATAGAATTGCTGTGTTATTGTTCTGCTGATGAATCCAGGCCTCTGCAGGGGAAAACAGATGTTTAGAGCAAAGAGCTAGAAGAGAGAAGAAATGAATCCAAGTTCTGCTGTGTAATATTCAGGTGTTTCATCAACCTAGCTGCTTGAGTCTCTGGAGAGAAGGCAAGAGACTCTGAGTCAGATGTTCACACATAAGTAGTAGGTCAAAAATAAATTAGCCTTTTGCTACATCACGCAGCCTGGGGTGGTGTTTAGTCACATCAGATTTCTTATTTATTCACAATAACAGTAGGAACTAACAGGATGAGTATAACATGTGGGACTGGATCCGTACCACACTCTCCCTTGGGGATAGTGGGAAGTTCTGCAAATTCTTGATTATTCACAGCAACGGATGAAAGCAAGAGCACAGCTAATCTAAACTGGCAGTCAAAAGGGTTTCTTTTTGGCAGCTATGACTTGCCTATGAATATGTGTGTTACCTACTGTTTTGTTACTAAAAATCTGGCTCCAAGATTAGCAGTCTCTCTACTTCTTCCCTTCTGTCCTCCCGCTGCTCTTTGGACCTCTGTTTGACTCAGATGGTATCACCCCCAGGCCTCTGCTGGTCGTTCCTAAAATGACCTTCCCTGCCTTGTTCACCTGGCAAATTCATACTCCTCTTTCTGGATTTGGATCAAGGCTTTGGAAGTTCTCTCCCGCTAACGATTCTCTGCCACCCAAGTGACTAAAGCCTTCTATGGTCTTCAGAATGTCTCCAGGCTAAAAAGAAGTTCTTCATCAAAAGGATGGCACACTGTTCCGTTCGCCTGGGCCTGAGTTGGGGGGGAAGAGCATGGGGATGTGGATTTTCAGTGCCAAACCCACAAAAGTCCAGGGAAAATTGGCACAACTTGGTAATCGTAGAAGATCAGCCACTTATGTGTAAGGAGGAAAGAGAGGCAGGGTGGGCTGGGAGGCAAGAAGTAGTAGGCGAGGGAGAGGGTGAAACGGTGACCAAGCTCTCACGAATCCCTCTCCCTCAGACTTTAAAATTCATCACGAGGTTCAGGCTTTGAAAAACTGAGTGAAAACAGTTTTGAGATGGAGACAGTTAACAAGATGTTGATCTTTTCTGATTAAAACGTGTATTAAAAGCTTTCAGTCTTACCAGGAAGCAGTACTATTGAACTGCCATGATCACTTCAGTTCAGCTCAGTTCAGTCGCTCAGTCATGTCCAACTGTTTGAGACCCCATGAGCCGCAGCATGGCAGGCCTCCCTGTCCATCACCAACTCCCAGAGTCTAACCAAACCCATGTNCAGATGTTCACACATAAGTAGTAGGTCAAAAATAAATTAGCCTTTTGCTACATCACGCAGCCTGGGGTGGTGTTTAGTCACATCAGATTTCTTATTTATTCACAATAACAGTAGGAACTAACAGGATGAGTATAACATGTGGGACTGGATCCGTACCACACTCTCCCTTGGGGATAGTGGGAAGTTCTGCAAATTCTTGATTATTCACAGCAACGGATGAAAGCAAGAGCACAGCTAATCTAAACTGGCAGTCAAAAGGGTTTCTTTTTGGCAGCTATGACTTGCCTATGAATATGTGTGTTACCTACTGTTTTGTTACTAAAAATCTGGCTCCAAGATTAGCAGTCTCTCTACTTCTTCCCTTCTGTCCTCCCGCTGCTCTTTGGACCTCTGTTTGACTCAGATGGTATCACCCCCAGGCCTCTGCTGGTCGTTCCTAAAATGACCTTCCCTGCCTTGTTCACCTGGCAAATTCATACTCCTCTTTCTGGATTTGGATCAAGGCTTTGGAAGTTCTCTCCCGCTAACGATTCTCTGCCACCCAAGTGACTAAAGCCTTCTATGGTCTTCAGAATGTCTCCAGGCTAAAAAGAAGTTCTTCATCAAAAGGATGGCACACTGTTCCGTTCGCCTGGGCCTGAGTTGGGGGGGAAGAGCATGGGGATGTGGATTTTCAGTGCCAAACCCACAGAAGTCCAGGGAAAACTGGCACAACTTGGTAATCGTAGAAGATCAGCCACTTATGTGTAAGGAGGAAAGAGAGGCAGGGTGGGCTGGGAGGCAAGAAGTAGTAGGTGAGGGAGAGGGTGAAACGGTGACCAAGCTCTCACGAATCCCTCTCCCTCAGACTTTAAAATTCATCACGAGGTTCAGGCTTTGAAAAACTGAGTGAAAACAGTTTTGAGATGGAGACAGTTAACAAGATGTTGATCTTTTCTGATTAAAACGTGTATTAAAAGCTTTCAGTCTTACCAGGAAGCAGTACTATTGAACTGCCATGATCACTTCAGTTCAGCTCAGTTCAGTCGCTCAGTCATGTCCAACTGTTTGAGACCCCATGAGCCGCAGCATGGCAGGCCTCCCTGTCCATCACCAACTCCCAGAGTCTAACCAAACCCATGTCCATCTCATCCTCTGTTGTCCCCTTCTCCTCCTGCCCTCAATCTTTCCCAGCATCAAGGTCTTTTCAAATGAGTCAGCTCTTTGCAGCAGGTGGCCAAAAAATTGGTCAAGCACTTATGAGGCGCTTAGTGAGAGCTCAGTCTCCCAAACTGCCCTTGTAAGTTATTCCCCACTCATTCATTCATTTATCCCTTCAACAGTCATTCGCGGAGTGCTAGGCACCATGTGGGGGCCATCAGTCTGGAAGAGGCCAGGTGAGGGCCCTGTTTCCACCAGGAGCCAACTCTCAACTCTTTCCTGTGCCTCTTCTTGTTTATAGTTGATGGCTTTTCTACGCAGGGGGATCTTGGTGGGCTTCCATAACCATCTTGAGAATGAAATAGCAGACCCTTGGCAAAGTTTGACTATAACTTGAGACTCAAGTTCTCTGAGATGCCCAAGAAAGAGCATCACCAACTACAGAGGCTGCCTGGTGGCTCAGTGGTAAAGAATCCACTTGAGAGGCCAGAGACATGGGCTCAATCCCTGGATCAGGAAGATCCCCTGAAGAAGGAATGGAAACCCATTCCAATATTCTTGCCTGAAAAATCCCATGGACAGAGGAGTCAGGTGGGCTATAGCCCATGGGGTCACAAGAGTCAGACATGACTTAGGACTCAACTACAGTTTATTCTCAGCTTAAATGCAGTTGTGAGATGTAGAAGCAAATCACTTTTGGGTTAACTGTACAGCTCCTGTCCTCATCACTTCCCTCCATCTATCCCCAGTGAACTGTTCGTAGCTCCCTGAACATGCTTGCTTGCTTCTAGGCTTTCCTGTGGGACATTTAGTTTGCTTGACATCCTTCCTAGGATAACAGTTGCCTCTACACCCATGAAGTTTCATCTTCTTCACCTGTAGAAGAATATTGTGTAATAAATGTAATAAAGTAATAAAGAATACTGTATAATAATGCAGTATTATTATAAATGTGTAGCATTTATTACACAGTATTGCAGTCATTTTTCGAAGTTATTTAGTTGAAGTTATTTATTGTTAGATGTCTTTGGCACTAGATTGCGACTTTTCTGGAGGCAGGATTGTGCTTTGCTCACGACAAAGCAGGTGCCTAATAGACATTTGTTGAGTAACTGAAGGTGTGAATAAAATAACATTTTCTTAAAATGACAGTAAATATATATTCCATGATCTTTGAGGTTGATTGATGTATCCTAGTTCAAGAATAATATTCAGAATATTTATTACTACTGAAGTAGGTTATCAGTTGGAATAGACCCTGGCCCAGTGGAGCTGGATTAAGGTGCTGGAGCCCCAGCTATGCCGGAGGATGTTAACTTTTTAGTTGCTGGATCCTGAGGAGATGGGGAGTCCCCCAGGGAGGAGCCTGATGTTGGGGGGATGGTGGGACATGATGGAAAGATGTCTATCTACCAATTGATACTGAAGCATTTTAATATTTTAGCAACTGTCATGGTCATCCAGGTGCATTTGGGCCACATTTCAGCCCAGGTCAGGTTCATTCTCTCATTAAAATGGATGCTATAGAGTTTTTAGCAGGAGGAGAAAGGCTGCATTTTAAATCACCCTAGTTTCCCCTGGTGGAATGTTCTGTATAATCTTATTAGATATGTTTGTGCATAGGGAGGACTCTTTATTTGGTTTCCATGGCAAAGCAGAGAAACATCGATTTTGTTCAGAATTCTCTCCACTAGAATGCCAGGCTGTGGAGCTTCACTGGGGTCCACGCTGACCACCGTCCCTGACGTTGATGTTATTAAGCCCCATGCTTTGACAGAAGGTGTAACGGTTTAGGGAAGTTGGTGGTGGGAATGTTGACAGTTGGGCAGTATTGGGGGATGCTATGCTCCTTGGAGCTTTCCAAAGGATACCAACCTTCAAATCAGAATTTTGAAACAGAGAGACAACCGCCAAACTGATTTCTTTCAGAGCCTGAAAGTGCCCAAAGTAAAGTGTGAAATCATCAAGAAATGAAGACACTTGGATATATTTTAAACCTCTTTGTTTTTCCAAAGACTTTAAAATTTGGCGTCATTTAATTTAGCCATAGGGAGATAGCTGGTATAATCGCTGGGCCTGTTTTGCTCAAGAGTGAAATATAGAAAGGTGTTGAGCTACAACTTGGAAGCGAATGAGTGCAAATTTCAACAACTTTGCCATGTTCCCCAGTGAAACGCTGATTTAAAAGAATTATACAAAGCCATACTTTCCAAGCATAAGGGGTTTGGGAAAGAGATAGAGTTCAGAAAGTGCAGCTTTGTGTTATTAAGCCTGTTTCCTACCCATTTTAATATATGCTTGGAAGCAGGGGAAAATGTAAGTAAGATCCGAGTTATGTACTGAAAGATCCTGGGGAATAGCTTCCAAAGTATAATAGGATGTAAGATGGTAAGAGACTGCATCAGCTCTGAGGACACCATCTCTGATTAAGAGCTCAAATCTAACGGCCAGAACACCTGAAACAGCTGAATGAAAATAGAATCCTCCAAAGAATCTTTGAAAAGAAAATAGGACAGAAGCCCAGAGGCATATCTAGNATGCCGGAGGATGTTAACTTTTTAGTTGCTGGATCCTGAGGAGATGGGGAGTCCCCCAGGGAGGAGCCTGATGTTGGGGGGATGGTGGGACATGATGGAAAGATGTCTATCTACCAATTGATACTGAAGCATTTTAATATTTTAGCAACTGTCATGGTCATCCAGGTGCATTTGGGCCACATTTCAGCCCAGGTCAGGTTCATTCTCTCATTAAAATGGATGCTATAGAGTTTTTAGCAGGAGGAGAAAGGCTGCATTTTAAATCACCCTAGTTTCCCCTGGTGGAATGTTCTGTATAATCTTATTAGATATGTTTGTGCATAGGGAGGACTCTTTATTTGGTTTCCATGGCAAAGCAGAGAAACATCGATTTTGTTCAGAATTCTCTCCACTAGAATGCCAGGCTGTGGAGCTTCACTGGGGTCCACGCTGACCACCGTCCCTGACGTTGATGTTATTAAGCCCCATGCTTTGACAGAAGGTGTAACGGTTTAGGGAAGTTGGTGGTGGGAATGTTGACAGTTGGGCAGTATTGAGGGATGCTATGCTCCTTGGAGCTTTCCAAAGGATACCAACCTTCAAATCAGAATTTTGAAACAGAGAGACAACCGCCAAACTGATTTCTTTCAGAGCCTGAAAGTGCCCAAAGTAAAGTGTGAAATCATCAAGAAATGAAGACACTTGGATATATTTTAAACCTCTTTGTTTTTCCAAAGACTTTAAAATTTGGCGTCATTTAATTTAGCCATAGGGAGATAGCTGGTATAATCGCTGGGCCTGTTTTGCTCAAGAGTGAAATATAGAAAGGTGTTGAGCTACAACTTGGAAGCGAATGAGTGCAAATTTCAACAACTTTGCCATGTTCCCCAGTGAAACGCTGATTTAAAAGAATTATACAAAGCCATACTTTCCAAGCATAAGGGGTTTGGGAAAGAGATAGAGTTCAGAAAGTGCAGCTTTGTGTTATTAAGCCTGTTTCCTACCCATTTTAATATATGCTTGGAAGCAGGGGAAAATGTAAGTAAGATCCGAGTTATGTACTGAAAGATCCTGGGGAATAGCTTCCAAAGTATAATAGGATGTAAGATGGTAAGAGACTGCATCAGCTCTGAGGACACCATCTCTGATTAAGAGCTCAAATCTAACGGCCAGAACACCTGAAACAGCTGAATGAAAATAGAATCCTCCAAAGAATCTTTGAAAAGAAAATAGGACAGAAGCCCAGAGGCATATCTAGAAATTGCTAAAGGCACCAAGTAGAGAAAGATCACAAAGAATAAAAGAACATGGACTGGTGAAAGGAAGGAGGAGACCAGGAAGGGGCATCTCATTAAAATATAGTGTAAAATCTCTACTGTTTCCACTTCCTGTGACTTACGCAGGGGGACAGCCTTCTGTGCAGGTCCCAATGTATGCTCAAAGATGTTCATCACAATGTTATTTATCACAGCTCAAAGTGGAAATTGTCTTAAAGGTCAACAGTAAGAGAACGATCGAAAAAGGCCAGTGTGCCTATATGGTATGCTGCGGCATGCAGCCATGAAAAGAACGTTCTTTTGGAAGTTTTTACTGAAGTGAAAATATCTGTGGCATTCACACAGCTTAATTTCATCCATGTACACAAAGAAATTTGTTTTGTGGCTGCAGGTTAGTTCGTTGAAATAGTAATTTGTTTTTCTCCCTATAATTCCCCTCTCCCCCATTTTTAATAAGAAGGCAGATTTTGTCATTCTTGGCCTCGGAGATATAAGCAGTAAGCAGAAGCAGTCTGAAGTCAATTACCTTTGAAAATATTACTTTCATAATCAGAAAATGGCATAAGTGTTATTTAAAAACTACTACTAACAGTTCCACTTTGAACACTGGGGAAAGAATTACGCAATGCCATTTGGCGAAATGGTGTGTGCAGCCTGCTCCAAAGCAGCTGCCTCAGCCGCTGCCCCTGAGTGGTCCTGGTCGCTTGCTGCTGCCACATTTTCAGAGGACAGGAAGGTTGCCCAAGGCTCCTGAGTCCCGGAGAAAGGCTGAAGCTTCCCCATCCTCTCACCGTGGAGGTCCTCTCAACTTCTATCAAGAGCGACTTTGATCTTGTGGTAAACTATCATGGAAAAGAAAAAAAAAGAATACATATATTGTTGTTATTCAGTTGCTCAAGTTGTGTCTGACTCCTTGCAACCCCATGGACTGTAGTACGCCAGGCTTCCCTGTCCTTCATCAACTCCCCAGAGTTTGCTCAAGCTCAGATCCATTGAGTTGGTGATGCCATCCAACCATCTCATCTTCTGTAACCCCCTTCTCCTCCTGCTCTCAATCTTTCTGAGCATCAGGGTCTTTTCCAGTGAGTTGGCTCTTCACATCAAATGGCCAAAGTATTGGAGTTTCAGCTTTAGCTTCAGTTCTTCGGCTTCCCTGGTGGCTCAGACTATAAAGAATCTGCCTGCAATCTGCCTGCAGGAGACCTGGGTTTGATTTCTGGGTTGGGAAGATCCCCTGGAGAAGGGAATGACAGCCCACTCCAGTATTCTTGTGTAGAGAATCCCCATGGACAGAGGAGCCTGGAGGATGCAGTCCACAGGGTTGCAGAGTTGGACATGACTGAGCAACTAACACCCCCCCCCCCAATGTGTGCACGTGTGTAACTGAGTCACTTTGCTGTACACCTAAAACTAATCCAATATTGTAAATCAGTTATACTGCAAGAAAGAAAATAAAAAGAGCAACTTGGAGAGTTTACTATATGTACACATAATGTATTGGGAGAGCCAAGAGTGGTTAATGCTGGGGCTATCTTTCTATTAACTACCACTTTCATAAGACTTTACAGTACTTACTGAATCATCCACATTGGCTCAGAACAAATTTAGGTGAAGTACATTTTGTTGTGGGCTTCCCAGGTGGTGCTGATGGTAAAGAACCCACCTGCCAATGCAGGAGACATAAGAGACTCGGGTTCGATTCCTGGGTTGGGAAGGTCCCCTGGAGGAGGGCATGGCAACCCACTCCAGTATTCTTGCCTGGAGAATCCCATGGACAGAGGAGCCTGATGGGTGACAGTCCATGGGGTTGCAAAGAGTTGGGCACAACTGAACTGACTTAGCACANTTACTTACTGAATCATCCACATTGGCTCAGAACAAATTTAGGTGAAGTACATTTTGTTGTGGGCTTCCCAGGTGGTGCTGATGGTAAAGAACCCACCTGCCAATGCAGGAGACATAAGAGACTCAGGTTCGATTCCTGGGTTGGGAAGGTCCCCTGGAGGAGGGCATGGCAACCCACTCCAGTATTCTTGCCTGGAGAATCCCATGGACAGAGGAGCCTGATGGGTGACAGTCCATGGGGTTGCAAAGAGTTGGGCACCACTGAACTGACTTAGCACAATCACACGCTTTGTTGTAATCCAATTATTCCAACTTTGGTAATTCAGGTAGGGTCTGAGTCACAGAACTTAACTAGTATAGTGGTTTTCAAACTTTCTTTTCAATAGAGTGACAATCTGTTCTTCAAGCCCAAGCATATGTGAAGTTTACTATGTCAAGGAAAAACAAGTTGAATTGCTCTGGTAAAGCGGTGATGGAGAGCCTCCCCCATCTCCAGTTCAGTTTCACTTCTCTAAGTTACCGCCTCTCCCCCGTTCCCCAACCTGGGAGGACCCTCAGGACTCTTCAGTGCTCTGTGAGGACAATTAGAAAACCACAGAACCTCACTATTTTAATGAGAATGGCTTTGTTCCAACCATACCAGAAAAAAGACATTCTACAGCTTATGGATGGTCTAAGTTTATTACGGATTACTGTGGCTTGTGGGGAGGTAAGGGAGAGAGAAGGAAAGGGATATCTCCCTTAACTGGGAAGATTTGGTGGTCCCCGGGCCCTTTCCCTCCCCCAAACCTCATCATTTATGCTTTTCTTTGGACTATGAAATCTGAGAGTGAGATACCGCTTTATGGAATGCAATAGAAAATTAAATGAAACCCCCAGCTTTAATATATTCCAGGGTCAACTGTACATTTGAAATGTGAGAAAGAAGAATGCCCTAACAATGTTGTGTCAGAAAGCCTTTGCATTTTAAGTTCATTTGGTATGACAAATTTCTTCACCTCCTCTCTTTCCCTAATTAAGGTCAGATTTTTCAGGGCTCCTCCAAGCTCATTTACTAACTCTGTGGTTTCTTCGGTGTCCTGGTGATCAACCTTGCCTGGGTTCTGATGTAGACAGAATGGAGTCTGAATCCTGTCCCCCATGGAGTAGCTGTATGACAGAGAATGAGGCAGGTAAGCTATATGAGTTCCGGTTTCTCTCTGGGAAGAGGAGAGGAAAAGCACCTATTTCAGAGGGCAGTTGTGAGGCTTGAATAAGATGATGCATTAAAATACCTATCACAGTACCTGGCACGTGGGAATTGCCCAATAAATATTTATTATTATTGTGATTTTTGTTTGTGAGTCTCTAAGGCAGTAATTAAAAAAAAATCAAGACTGTCCAATAGAATCACTAGGAGTGCTCTAGTAAATTACTGATAGCCCAGAACAATTAAATCAAAGCTTTGGGGCTGGGGTCCAGGCAGTGCTAATTCAAAAAATTATCTCAGTAATTGTAATGTTGACAACCACCAGGCTAAGACGTGCAGCTGTGGGTGAAACAGCTGATGGTGGAAGAGAACAGATGTGGGAGCAGGAAGTAGGCCATGGGGACCCACAGGGATGCTTGTCCTCCTCTGACCCAGCGTGTGTGTGTGTGTGTGCACGCGTGTGTGCACACGTGTGTGGCAACTGAAGGAGGCCAAGGCTGACTGGGAAGAAGGGAGGAACTGATTTCAGAGAGATGCTTGGAGGGAATGGAACCAATCACCAGAACTTATGTGTGCACGGCATTTTCAAAATGCTTTCCCATAATTAACCTGTTCCGTCCTTTCAATAACCCTGAAGTACACAGGGCACGGGTTATGCCCAGTTACGAAAGGGGGATTGAGTTACAAAGAGTCAGGTCCTGTGATCTCAGTCAAACAATACCTGGTGCAGTTGGGAGGAAATCAGTTTTGGATTTCGTGTCAATAATAAGCCTTAGGGCTACTTTTGTGCCTGAGCTACTGGAAGTTGAATCAAGTTTGTGAATGAGAGACAAATACGTTACAGAATGGAGTTCAAACTACTTCTGTTGAATATTCCAGGAAAAGCCGACCTGAGAATACATGATGTTCTCAGTGTCCAGTGTAACTTCTTAGAAGAACCTGTTCCAAAGTCAACTGCGGTCTGGAGAACAGATGCTTACACACATATGTACCCACCCACTCCCCCCGGGACAATAACCCAGAATTGGATCCAGCTCTTAGGTACTCTGTGGCCCACTACTTCTTTGATACTCCAGCTCTCTTCATTAGCCCAGCATAAACTATCTAATTTCCCCATCCTTGGGGATCTGTTGCAACTTCAAATGCTGTAAGCAGACGATGGGTTTACAGGAATCGCCTAACCAGGCACTGCATCTTGATTTGTGGTCTTATAATTGGTTTTGGAGTTGATCTGGAATCAAAGAAGTGAATGACCACAGAATCAGGGTGTGGGTTAGTCTTAAAAATAAGGGTGGATGTTCATTTAGATATAGCCTTCTGGGAACTGGCTTATTTTGTACCATGAAAGAGACCATCAAGGTGTTTTTTTAACNTTTCGTGTCAATAATAAGCCTTAGGGCTACTTTTGTGCCTGAGCTACTGGAAGTTGAATCAAGTTTGTGAATGAGAGACAAATACGTTACAGAATGGAGTTCAAACTACTTCTGTTGAATATTCCAGGAAAAGCCGACCTGAGAATACATGATGTTCTCAGTGTCCAGTGTAACTTCTCAGAAGAACCTGTTCCAAAGTCAACTGCGGTCTGGAGAACAGATGCTTACACACATATGTACCCACCCACTCCCCCCGGGACAATAACCCAGAATTGGATCCAGCTCTTAGGTACTCTGTGGCCCACTACTTCTTTGATACTCCAGCTCTCTTCATTAGCCCAGCATAAACTATCTAATTTCCCCATCCTTGGGGATCTGTTGCAACTTCAAATGCTGTAAGCAGACGATGGGTTTACAGGAATCGCCTAACCAGGCACTGCATCTTGATTTGTGGTCTTATAATTGGTTTTGGAGTTGATCTGGAATCAAAGAAGTGAATGACCACAGAATCAGGGTGTGGGTTGGTCTTAAAAATAAGGGTGGGTGTTCATTTAGATATAACCTTCTGGGAACTGGCTTATTTTGGACCATGAAAGAGACCATCAAGGTGTTTTTTTAAAATCTCCATTTTGTTTTTAATGAGACTTGGTTTAGTCATTTATTTGGAGACTTCAAGCTACGTATGAAATCCCCCAGGACCTGAAGTTATAAAAGGAAAACTATTTTAAATTATGTCTCAGTCAGTGCTGCTGAGAGAAATATTATCCAGAAAACCTCTGTGCTCCATCCTTAGGGAATTTTTTTTCTCATGAGGATCTCAGAAACATAGAGAAATGTCAGGTTTATATCTTACACTTTGGATTCTGATCAAGGTAACCATCATTACAGTTTTGATGAACCATCAGGAGAAAAATCATCACACATGGATAAGCCAAAAAGAAGTGTGACTGTGGGGTTATGTCATCTTGCCTTCTTTCTGTTCCCCCAATATAACCCTCCTTCCTGCCATCGGACATTGGACAAGCCTTTCCCTCTGTCTCACTTATCATCTCCTGGTTAGCTCCTAATCATCTGTTATGAGTTGAATTGTGTCCCCAAAATAGATATGTTGAAGTTCTGGTCTCCAGTCCCTCAGAATGTGATCTTATTTGGCAATAGGGTCATTGCAGATGAACTAGTTAAGATGGGGTCTTACTGCGGTAGGGTGAGCCCTTGGTCCAATATGAAGGTGTCCATAAAAGAAGGTCTTGAGAGACACACAGGGAGAAACCCATGTGATAATAAAGGCAGATACTAGAATGATNGTCCCCAAAATAGATATGTTGAAGTTCTGGTCTCCAGTCCCTCAGAATGTGATCTTATTTGGCAATAGGGTCATTGCAGATAAACTAGTTAAGATGGGGTCTTACTGCGGTGGGGTGGGCCCTTGGTCCAATATGAAGGTGTCCATAAAAGAAGGTCTTGAGAGACACACAGGGAGAAACCCGTGTGATAATAAAGGCAGATACTAGAATGATGCAGCTGCAAGTCAAGGTGTGCCAGAGATTGATGGCTATCACCAGAAACCAGGAAGAGTCTTGGCGGGATCGGGGCTCTGCTGACACCTTCATTTTGGAGTTCTAGTTTCCATAACTGTGATGTTTCCGTAACTTCTGTCATTTTAAGGCCCAGGTTTGTGGAGTTTTGTTATGGCAGCCACAGGAAACTAATGCACCATCTTGATCTGAGCTCATGTGTCACCCTTTGGAGAAGCCTTACAGATCCTTCCATGGCTTAGAGGATTCTCCTCCTTCATCGTCTGTTGCCAGCTCTAGTTTTCCTTCATAGCAGTTATCCCAGTTGGCAATAACTGCAAGCTTTACCTCTTCTCTTAGACTGTAGGAGCTCTGAGGGCAGGGATGATATTTCCAGGACTCAACATTGCATTCCAAGCAACTACCATGAGCAGCCATGCTCTAAATATTTGTTTACCAAACCAAAGAATAATGAGTAAATTCTATTTAATTGCATTTCTCACCTTTCAAAATCATCAGCAGGCTAACACTTTAAGAGTAAAAATTTTCTTGTGAAGTTCACTTTATCTGAGAGAAAGGATTGCTTTTTAGAAGTTTGAAACCCACCCTTTTTATATGTAGTCATAATATTTTTTCAAAGTACTGAAAAGTATTTAGGCTTTCTTTTATATAAATAGTTTTCAAGATGGAAGCAGTGTGAAAAAAACCTCGCTAAAATTGTTTGAAGTCTTCCTCCCCTCTCTCCTCCATAAAATGCCATTTAGAATATATTTTGAATATCCTCTTCTCGATGTATCTGCCACTTAAGGGAGTAACAAGGCCATTCATTGAATATGAAATGAGTCAACAAGTTGAAACTATTTTCCTTGCCTTTTCCGCAGTGTCTTCCACCTTCCTCTGTGAAAGATTATAAAGTATCATTCTAAATCTTCACATTCCCTTTAGACCATGTATAATAGTTACAGGGAACACTTAGAAAAATGAAAATATGAGGTTCAACCATAAAGGAGTAAAAGAGACACTTGAAAAAAGTGTCTCTTCACCTTCGGGTATTTAATGCAAAATGGCTAAAGACATTGTTCTTTTATTTTGGAAGAGTTTCTAGAACTTGCAAGAAGACCTGTCATTACTGTGTTGTCATGTCTGCTTTTGGAGGAAAAAAAAATAGATATCCTCTTTATTTATTTGTGTAATCTTTATCTGATTTTTCACCATTTCCAAGGATGGAAATTTGTCCAGGGAGGGGCAATTGGAAGGCTGGGATCCTGAGGGTTCAGCTGTGCTGGCTGACGAGCCCCAGGAAATGCTGGCGAGGTGGGGTGAAGTCAGCATGGATGAACCTGAACGCCAATTGGTGAGGCTGAGCGAGTCCTTAACTATCTTGAGTCTCAGTTTCTTCATTTATAAAATGAAAATGAGATTTTATAATGTTGCTAGGAAGATGACTTATGACAATACGTGTGAAAACACTTGACTGCTTATTAAGTGCTCTGTGGATATGAATTGAAACAGAAGTTAATCAGGTATAATTAAATGGTACACTTTGATAATACCACTTACAAATACCACTTTTGGACACATTCTATTATTTGAGATTTAAAGTAGTCTACTAAGCAACCTGAGTTAGACACTAAACTATTTTGAAGAAAAGAAGTTTCTAGTGTCATGGAGCTTGTGGCCTACTGGGAGAGAAAGAAAAAAGTAGACGATTTCAACAGTAAGTGCAGTGATAAAGGCATGGGTGAAGAGCAATCACAGGTGACAGACACTTAGTGGGTGTNTTTTTTTCTCATGAGGATCTCAGAAACATAGAGAAATGTCAGGTTTATATCTTACACTTTGGATTCTGATCAAGGTAACCATCATTACAGTTTTGATGAACCATCAGGAGAAAAATCATCACACATGGATAAGCCAAAAAGAAGTGTGACTGTGGGGTTATGTCATCTTGCCTTCTTTCTGTTCCCCCAATATAACCCTCCTTCCTGCCATCGGACATTGGACAAGCCTTTCCCTCTGGCTCACTTATCATCTCCTGGTTAGCTCCTAATCATCTGTTATGAGTTGAATTGTGTCCCCAAAATAGATATGTTGAAGTTCTGGTCTCCAGTCCCTCAGAATGTGATCTTATTTGGCAATAGGGTCATTGCAGATGAACTAGTTAAGATGGGGTCTTACTGCGGTAGGGTGAGCCCTTGGTCCAATATGAAGGTGTCCATAAAAGAAGGTCTTGAGAGACACACAGGGAGAAACCCGTGTGATAATAAAGGCAGATACTAGAATGATGCAGCTGCAAGTCAAGGTGTGCCAGAGATTGATGGCTATCACCAGAAACCAGGAAGAGTCTTGGCGGGATCGGGGCTCTGCTGGCACCTTCATTTTGGAGTTCTAGTTTCCATAACTGTGATGTTTCCGTAACTTCTGTCATTTTAAGGCCCAGGTTTGTGGAGTTTTGTTATGGCAGCCACAGGAAACTAATGCACCATCTTGATCTGAGCTCATGTGTCACCCTTTGGAGAAGCCTTACAGATCCTTCCATGGCTTAGAGGATCCTCCTCCTTCATCGTCTGTTGCCAGCTCTAGTTTTCCTTCATAGCAGTTATCCCAGTTGGCAATAACTGCAAGCTTTACCTCTTCTCTTAGACTGTAGGAGCTCTGAGGGCAGGGATGATATTTCCAGGACTCAGCATTGCATTCCAAGCAACTACCATGAGCAGCCATGCTCTAAATATTTGTTTACCAAACCAAAGAATAATGAGTAAATTCTATTTAATTGCATTTCTCACCTTTCAAAATCATCAGCAGGCTAACACTTTAAGAGTAAAAATTTTCTTGTGAAGTTCACTTTATCTGAGAGAAAGGATTGCTTTTTTGAAGTTTGAAACCCACCCTTTTTATATGTAGTCATAATATTTTTTCAAAGTACTGAAAAGTATTTAGGCTTTCTTTTATATAAATAGTTTTCAAGATGGAAGCAGTGTGAAAAAAACCTCGCTAAAATTGTTTGAAGTCTTCCTCCCCTCTCTCCTCCATAAAATGCCATTTAGAATATATTTTGAATATCCTCTTCTCGATGTATCTGCCACTTAAGGGAGTAACAAGGCCATTCATTGAATATGAAATGAGTCAACAAGTTGAAACTATTTTCCTTGCCTTTTCCGCAGTGTCTTCCACCTTCCTCTGTGAAAGATTATAAAGTATCATTCTAAATCTTCACATTCCCTTTAGACCATGTATAATAGTTACAGGGAACACTTAGAAAAATGAAAATATGAGGTTCAACCATAAAGGAGTAAAAGAGACACTTGAAAAAAGTGTCTCTTCACCTTCGGGTATTTAATGCAAAATGGCTAAAGACATTGTTCTTTTATTTTGGAAGAGTTTCTAGAACTTGCAAGAAGACCTGTCATTACTGTGTTGTCATGTCTGCTTTTGGAGGAAAAAAAAATAGATATCCTCTTTATTTATTTGTGTAATCTTTATCTGATTTTTCACCATCTCCAAGGATGGAAATTTGTCCAGGGAGGGGCAATTGGAAGGCTGGGATCCTGAGGGTTCAGCTGTGCTGGCTGACGAGCCCCAGGAAATGCTGGCGAGGTGGGGTGAAGTCAGCATGGATGAACCTGAACGCCAATTGGTGAGGCTGAGCGAGTCCTTAACTATCTTGAGTCTCAGTTTCTTCATTTATAAAATGAAAATGAAATTTTATAATGTTGCTAGGAAGATGACTTATGACAATACGTGTGAAAACACTTGACTGCTTATTAAGTGCTCTGTGGATATGAATTGAAACAGAAGTTAATCAGGTATAATTAAATGGTACACTTTGATAATACCACTTACAAATACCACTTTTGGACACATTCTATTATTTGAGATTTAAAGTAGTCTACTAAGCAACCTGAGTTAGACACTAAACTATTTTGAAGAAAAGAAGTTTCTAGTGTCATGGAGCTTGTGGCCTACTGGGAGAGAAAGAAAAAAAGTAGACAATTTCAACAGTAAGTGCAGTGATAAAGGCATGGGTGAAGAGCAATCACAGGTGACAGACACTTAGTGAGTGTTAGTAGGTGTCACATCCTTTACCTTATACTTTATGTGTGTTAAACTCGTGCGGTCAACCCATGAGGCAGTAGTAACAATCTAGGTGACTTGCCCATGGTTACACAGGATGATCCTGGTACCGAAATCTAAGCGTATATCCCAAGTTTAAGGTTTGCTACTGCACTTGGCAGTGACTTCATAGATGTTCTGGTTTTATTACTGTGTAACATACTGTTTCAATCTGAGTGACAGAACAACAACCATTTTATTATGCTCATGGATTTCCGTGAGTCATGTGCCCGTAAAAGGGTGCAGCAGCAGTAGCTCGCCTCTGCTCCATGGTGTCCGGGCCTCAAGTGGGCAGACTGAAAGGTTGGGAAAACTCAACAGCTCAGGGCTGGAAGCCAACTTACTCACATGTCCCATGGCTAATGTTGGCTGTCCACTTGGACCTCAGCTGGAGCTGTCAGCCAAAACACCCACATGTGGCCTCTTCAAGTGGCTGCTTGAATTTCCTCACAGCATGGTGTCTTGGTTTCAAGAGGAACCATCCCATGGGGAACCAGGCTGCAGCTGCACAGCTTTTAACAACCTAGCTTTGGAAGTCACACGGTGTCATTTATAAGCTCCACTCCCGCCTCATAGTTCAGGAGAGGGAACATAACCACCATTCTCAATGGGAGGTATGTCAAAGCTGAATTGTTAAGAATATGTGGGATTGGAAAATATATCTGCCACAATCCACCTTCTCTCTGGCCATAGTAGTTCACAGTCCTCCTACATGTAAAATTTACTCATCCCCTTCTCCAAGAACCCCAAGTCTCATCCCAGTGTGGCAGCAGCTTGAAGTCCAGGATCTCATTATTTAAATCAGATCCAGTGTGGATGAAGCTCTTTCCATGCAGCATCTCTGGTGGAGTTTCTCTGAAGCCCAGAGACAAGTTATCCACCCTCCTCCTCCCCACCCAGTATACATTGGCAAGACAAGGCATTATGTAGCTATTATAGCATTATTTGAGAAGGGAAAAATGAATGGCACAGAGCAGTTACTGGTCCTTAGCAATTTTGAAATTAACCTGGCATAAACTGTCAGTTCCTCGGTCAGGGCTTAGTCCTACTGCTTGGGAACTGTTCTCTTGGTTCCACCCTCTGAGTTATCCTTCCTTTTCTACAAGAAATTGCTCGTGCTTATCAATGAGTAGTTTTTCTAACTGATTTACCACAAATAGTAGGTCAAAAAATCAAAGACCTCTTGTTTCTTTTACATCAAATCTGATATAATTCATTAAACGATTTTGCAAGTTTCCTGTGTCTCTGTTATTTCCATTAAACAAAAACCATGCCTATAAAACTCTCTGAGATAAGCACCCTCCTCTCTCAGGCTCCCTTGGCACTACTGTGGGACTATGTTCTTATGGTTCTTAGGAACCGTATTGTTTAACAGGGAGAATCTGTGAAGTATGTCTTTAAGATACCTAAAAGCCAGCTGCTTATTTGAAATGTTCTATGAAGTTTCAATAAAGAATCTTAGAGTCTTTGAAATTGACCTCCACCCTGGATTTGATCTTTGGCCTGAAATCTTTTCTTAATTTAAGAACTGGTTGCTGTTGGAGAGGTTGGGAATGAGAAATGTTTTCTATTTGAACCTAGTAAGTCCTTGGTCCTTTATATTTAGCATTTCATTCTTGTTTTCTCACATTTTGTTATTGAAAGTAAGAAGAATCCAAATGTCATTTTCATTATTCTGCCTAGATAACAGAAATTGCAGAAATATCTTTTTGGATTGGCTTCATAAAGTAATGGAAATAAAAACAAAAATAAATGGGACCTAATTAAACTCAAAAGCTTTTGCACAACAAAGGAAACCATAATCCAAATGAAAAGACAACCCACAGAATGGGAGAAAATATTTGAAAATGATGCAACTGACAAGGGATTAATCTAAAAAATTTACAAACAGCTCCTGCAGCTCAATATTAAAAACATTTGACCAATCCAGTCAGAAAAATGGGCAGAAGCCCTAAATACACATTTTCCCAAAGAAGACATACAATGTTGGCCAACAGGGACATGATAAGATGCTAGTATTGCTAATTGTCAGTGAAATACAAATCAAAACTACAAGGAGATATCACCTCACACCAGTTGGCATGGCCATCACCAAAAACTCTACAAATAATAAAATCTGGAGAGAGTGTGGAGAAAAGGGAACCCTCCCACACTGTTGGTGGGAATAAGAATTGCTATAGCCATTATGAAGAACAGAATGGAGGTTCCTAAAGAAACCAAAATAGAGTTATCACATGACCTAGCAGTCCCACTTTTGGAGCACATATCCAGAGAAAATCATGCACAAAAGGATACATTTGTGTTCATTGAAGCACTGTTAACAATAGCCAAGACATGGAGGCAACCTAAATGTTCATCAATAGATGAATGGATAAAGAAGATGTGGTACATATGTACAATGGAATATTACTCAGTCATTAAAAAGAATGAAGTAATGCCATTTGCAGCAACATAGATGGATCTGGAGATTATTACACTAAGTGAAGCAGGTCAGAGAGAAAGAAATATATCATGTGATACTGCTTATATGTGGAATCTAATAAAATGATACAAATGAACTCATTTACAAAACAGAAATAGACTCACAGAATTGGAGAATGAATTTATGGTTATTGGGCAGAAGGGTGCAGGGGAGGGATAGATAGGGAATTTGGGTTTATATACATAGCTATATTTAAAATAGATAACAAAGACCTACTGTGTAACACAGGGAACTCTGCTTACTGCTNCTGGATTTGAATCCTGGCTCCCAAATTTGTTAGAGGTGGGACTTTCAAGTTACTGTGGCTTTCTTTTCTTATCTGTACAAGGAAATCACTATCTCCCTTATTGAGCAGTTATGAGTTTTAGGTGAAAGGATTCAACAACATCACAGTGTCTGGCACATGGCAGACTCTGGATAAACGCAAGGGCTCATTATTACCCCTCCTGTGGGGAGCCTTATTTCTGTTATTTCAGTCTCTTTCTTCTCAGATACTGTTCTCAGGAGTCATTTTTGGGAAAGATTTCAAAGGAGCAAAACTTAAAAGGCAAAACATACTTAGGGAAGGTGGTTATACCGATGTGGTGGCATGAGGATATTTGGGGATTAAATGACTGATTTTGAGGAACTAAAGTTCGAAGAATTCCAGAGACAGAGGAGCCTGGAGNGAAAGATTTCAAAGGAGCAAAACTTAAAAGGCAAAACATACTTAGGGAAGGTGGTTATACTGATGTGGTGGCATGAGGATATTTGGGGATCAAATGGCTGATTTTGAGGAACTGAAGTTCGAAGAATTCCAGAGACAGAGGAGCCTGGAGGCTATACAGTCCATGGGGTTACAAAAGAGTTGGACACAACTGAGCAACTAACGCTCTGACTTTCAAAGTTCTGAGCACTTGGTTGAGGATGAAGCGACCCTTTTACAATAGTGAAGATTCAAATAACCTTCCTATAGGAAATTACCCATTTTTAAAACACCAACCAAAACAGTTCAATTTTAAAGCCACCTTCTGTTCCTTTCTTCTTTCCACACTCACTCTTTCTGGAGCTCACTATCACTAGATTCTTATAAACTCACTTCATAGAATTTCTCTGACTTCCCAAAAGAAAGAAAGTCCCCAGTCTGAGAACCTGTAGCTGACACTATTAGCGTCCCAACCTTAATCCTCAGCCACAGACTTCTGACGGCAGATATGAGCATCTCTGCACCAGCAGGTTTCGTAGAGCCAAAGGGCTTCTCTGCTTCATGTGGCAGAACACAGGCGCTGGGAAGAAACACCCAACTCCGCACTCTTCAGATAGGATAATTTGAAGGCAAGTCTTCATTGTGCTTCTCGGAGTTCCCCTGCCAAACTAAGTTCCAGTCACCCACAGGGTGGCTGAGTGACTAACACAGCCTTCAGTTCAGTTCAGTCGCTCAGTCATGTCCAACTCTTTGCGACCCCATGGACTGCAGCATGCCAGGCTTCCCTGTCCATCACCAACCCCCAGAGCTCGCTCAAACCCATGTCCATCCAGTCGGGGAGGCCATCCAACCTTACTGACTATCTTTTCTTCTCAGTATTACTTTTCCACCTCCCCCTGCCCCACTAATGTTCTCAAATAAACTACTTGGCCGTGAACCCCCGTCTCAGGGGGCTGTCTCTAAGTAAGTGCTAGTCGCTCAGTCGTGCCCGACCCTTTGCGACCCCGTGGACTGCAGCCCACCAGGCTCCTNGGAATTTCAGCAGGGCTATTTAAAATCCTAAAAGATGATGCTATCAAAGTGCTGCATTCAGTAGGTCATGGAAATCTGGAAAACCCAGCAGTGGCCACAGGACTGGAAAAGGACAATCCTCACCCCAATTCCCAGGAAGGGCAGTACTAAAGAATGTTCAAACCACCAGACAGTTGCATTCATCTCCCATGCTACTAAGGTTGTGCTTGAAACTCTCCAAGCTACGCTTCAGCATTACATGAACTGAGAATTTCCAGATGTTCAAGCTGGGTTTAGAAAAGGCAGAGGAACCAGAGATCAAATTGCCAACATTTGCTGGATGACAGAGAAAGCAAGGGAATTCCAGAAAAACATCTACCTCTGTTTCATTGACTACTCTAAAGCCTTTGACTGTGTGGATCACAACAAACTGGAAAATTCTTAAAGAGACAGGAATACTAGACTATCCTACCTGTCTCCTGAGAAACCCACATGTGGGTCAAGAAACAACAGTTAGAACCTTGTATGGAACAACTGACTGGCTCAGGATTGAGGAAGGAGTATGACAAAGCTGCTTATTGCCACTTTATTTATTTAATTTATATGCAGAGAACATTATGAGAAAGCCTGGCTGGATGAGTTACAAGCTGGAATCAAGATTGCCAGGAGAGATGTCAACAACCTCAGATATGTGGATGACACCACTGTAATGACAGAAAGCAAAGAGAAACTGAAGAACCTCTTGATCAGGGTGAAAGAGGAGAGTGAAAAAATCAGCTTAAAACTCAATATTAAAAAAACTAAGATCATGGCATCTGGTAGCATCATTATGCGGCAAATAGAAGAAGGGGAAAGGGTGGAAACAGGGACAGATTTCATTTTCTTGGTCTCTAAAATCACTGCACATAGTGACTGCAGCCATGAAATTAGAAAAGGATTGCTTCTTGGCAAGAAAGCTATGATAAACCTAGACAGCATGTTAAAAAAGCAAACATCACTTTGTTGACAAAGGTCTGTATAGTGAAAGCTATGGTTTTTCCAGTAGTCATGTACAGATGTGAGAGCTGGACCATAAAGAAGGCAGAACGCTGAAGAATCGATGTTTTGAACTGTGGTGCTGGAGAAGGCTCTTGAGAGTCCCTTGGACTGCAAGGAGATCAAACCAATCAATCCTAAAGGAAATAAACCTTGAATACTCATTGGAAGGACTGATGCTGAAGCTGAAGCTCCAACAGTTTGGCCATCTGATGCAAAGAGCTGACTCATTGAAAAAGACCCAGATGCTGGGAATGGCTGAAGGTAGAAGGAGAAGAGGGTGACAGAGGATAAGACAGTTGGATGGTATCATCAGTTCAATGGTCATGAATGTGGGCGAACTCTGGGAGATGGTGAAGGACAGGGAAGGTTGGCATGCTGTCATCCATGGGATCATGAAGAATTGGACATGGTTTGGCGACTAAACCAAACCAGCAACAAATATTCCACACTGTGTCTATCTATCTGCCTGTCTATCTATCTAGCTGTTTGTTGTTTTTAGTTGCTAAGTGTGTCTGACTCTTTGGCCATCCCTTGGACTGTAGCCTGCCTCCTTTCTCCATGGGATTTCCCAAGCAGCAATAATGGAGTGGGTTGCCATTTCCTCCTCCAGGGGATGCTCCTGACCCAGGGATTGAACCTGCATCTCCTGTATTGGCAGGTGGATTCTTTATTACTGAGCCATCAGGGTAGCCCCCACATCTTCTTTATGCAGCTATGGGGTGGGCACTTAGGCTGCCTCTGTATCTTGGATTGTAAATAATGCTGTAATGAACATAGAGGTGTGTGTATCTTTTCTAATTAGTGCTTTTGTTTTCTTTGGATAAATACCAGAAGTAGAATTTCTGGATCATATGATAGTTTTATTTATTTAGTTAGTTTTTCATGAGGAATCTCCAGAACTGTTTTCCATAGCAGCTGCTCCGATTTACAATCCCACCAACAGTGTGTGAGGATTCCCTTTTTCTCCACATCCTCACCAACTCTTGTTATATGTGGTCTTTTAAATGATACCCATTCCTTCTGTTTGCATTTTCCTGATGATTAGTGATGTCAAGCACTTTTTAATGTCCCTGTTGGCCATCTGTATGTCTATTTTGGAAAAATGTCTGATTTGGTTCTCTGCCCATTTTAAAAATTGGGTTGTTTACTTTTTGATGTTGAATTATATGAAATCCTAGTTTATTTTGAATATTAGCCTCTTATTGGATATATTGTATGCAACTATCTTTTCTCTTTCAGTAGGTGGCCTTTTCATTTTGTAATGGCTCCCTTCACTGTAGCTTGATGCAGTCCCATTTGTTTATTTTTGCTTTTGTTTCCCTTGCCCAAGAAGACGTATCGAAAAATACATTACTAAAACTGATGTCAAACAGCTTACTGCCTATGATTTTTTCTAGAAGTTTTATGGCTTCAGGTCTTACGTTTAAGTCTTTAAATCATTTTAAATTTATTTTTGTGCTTGGGGTGAGAGAGTAATCCAGCTTGATTCTTTTGCATGTAGCAGTCCAGTCTGATCTTTTTTTCCTTTTCTGTTGCATTGCTTTCTGAATTGTCTTAAGTTTATATCCACAAAAGACTGCTGGATTGACTTGTACCACACATCTGTATTGAGTCTTACTGGCTTGCTCGGGATAAAGAGGGTCTTTTTAACAGGAACCATAGACCTCCCACCACAAACTAATAAGACCACAGCTCTTGATTCTACTTCTTTGAGCTGCATGAGGTCAGAGGGGTTTTATAAGTGTGGAGTGATCTATTGCTTTGACCAAGAACTTTCATGTTTGATTGGTCCCAGTTTTCCTGCACTTTCTGTTAAGGAAACAGCCTGGACTACATTTTCAGGCTTTTCAAAGTGAAGAAATGGGCCTAAACCAGCAAGATGAAATTGAACAGGATTGTATGTATATGAGATCAGGATATGGCATCCTGAAATATCTACTTTGGCATAAGGATTAGTTTGAGCTGAAGGCAATTAAGAAATACAGAGACAGGAGAAAATTTCTGCCTCTTTCTGTCTAAAAGCAGGACATAAATTTCCATTTCATAAAGTTAACATAAATTTCTCTTTGCAAAGGTGTCTCACTCTTCCTTATCAGGAAAAGAATGACTCTTGATCATTCCAGACAATGCATCACTGGAGAGGGCACCAAACTGAGTCTGCATACAAACCTTACTGTGTGTGTGTGTGTGTGTGTGCACGTGTGCGCACACGTGTGTGCTCAGTTGTTCCAACTCTGTGTCATCCCACAGATGTGGCCTGCCAAGCTTCTCTGTCCTTGGCATTTTTCAGGCAAGAATACTGGAGAAGGTTGCCATTTCCCCCTCTAGGGGATCTTCCCCACCCAGGGATCGAATCTGAGTCTCTTGCATTCGCAGATGGATTCTTTCCAACTGAGCTGCTTGAGAAGCTTTGCTAAGCAACCCTTATCTACCATTAGTTTCCTCACATATTTAGCTTCTCATAATTTACCACCTCTGGGATGCTATTTTTTGTCTAGTCACTTCTCTGCAACTTACCACCCTTTGTTAAAATGGTATATAAGTTTCAAAGTCTGAATGCTTCTTTGGGTTTTTCGCTTCCTTTCTGTGACCCTCCCCTCTATCCCGTGCTTGTAAAATTTAAAAAATGACAACAATAAAACATAAATGCTTTTATTCCTGTTAATCGGCCTTTTGTCTTTTTACTTCGCATGCCCCAGCTGATAGACCTGAGAGGGAAGAGGAAGTTTTTTTTCTCCTCTACATATGTAATGTTCCGAACAATGAGCCAGAAAGCTAGCTACATGAGTTCAGGGGCATAATAGCATCAAGAGCAAGGGAAAGAAACTAGTCAATAGTAATATCAGTGTTGGTCAGAAATTTGCTCTGTAGTTTCTCATACAAATTAATGTCCATCTTAAAATAAAATAATAAAAATAGCATTAAGAGGGTTCCACATGAGCTAGAGCTTATTACAAAGACCAAAATAGAGAATTGCCTGTGTAGGAGATGAATTTAAAAAATGTCCCCAATCTTTCAATCTCCTCTCTCTTTCCATACGTTCTGCCATTTGAACATGCCATTTCTTCCATCAAGAGATGAAATGTATTTCTTCCCCCCTTGAATCAAGCCTTGTGATGTTCTTTGGCCTGTATAGAGTATGGCAGAAATGATGGTTAGACAGTTCTGAGCCTAAACTTTGTGAGCCCTTGCACATTTCCACACTTTCTCTTGGAATCATGCCTCTATCAAGCGAACAAGTCCAGGCTGCGCTTAGTTGCTCAGTCGTGTCCAACTCTTTGTGACCCCATGGACTGTAGCCCACCAGGCACCTCTGTCCATGGGGATTCTCCAGGGAAGAATACTGGAGTGGGTTGCCATGCCCTCCTCCAGGGGATCTTTCCAACCCAGGGATTGATCCCAGGTCTCCCACATTGCATGAGGATTCTTTACCATCTGAGCCACCAAGGAAGCCCAAGAATAATAGAATGGGTAGCCTATTCCTTCTCCAGGGGATCTTCCTGACCCAGGAATTGAACCAATGTCTCCTGTCCACTGCAGGTGGATTCTTCACCAGCTAAGCTACCAGGGAAGCCCAGCATGAGAAATGCATGGCCTAGCCATCACCCCAGTTAACAGTCAATGGCTTCACATGAAAGGGCACTGTTGTAGACCAGCCAGTCTCCAGCTGACCTGGCATTTGACTGAGGATACATACGTGAGTCTGAGATAAGAGCCATCAGCTGGCCTGTAGATGCATGAGTTATAGTAAATGTTTTTAAAACCCAAGTTTTGGTTTGTTACACAGCAATAGATAACTGATACAGCCTAGAATGCATAACTTAAAGAGAATTGTTAAAGTAATTAGTGATTTTGTACTTGTAGAAGAGGAGAGTTATGAATATGGCGGGGGGCATGTCAAGTCTGGAGACACTGGTGCCATAGATATTTGTGGAAATATAAAGTTCAGAAGACTGCAGTAGCTAGCTGACTTGATTGATGACAAAGCAAAGCAAAGTGGCTGCTTAGTGAGTGGCCTGCTCTCCTAGTTTGTAGGAAAAAAGGGTGCATATTTCCAATAGATCCAATGTGAACTATAGCCTGGAGCAAGTTTAGAGAAACTCTGCTCAAGAAGGTAGCCTGGAAGGTGTTACCTGCGAGAAGCAGAGTGCTAAAGATTGGTAATAATTGCTGACTGGAGGGAGTATGAGATATGTTAAGGGGACTGTGTGAAAGATCTCGAGGGAAGTCTCTGTGAACCCAACTCACACCGTGAAGAGTCCACAGGGCACCAAGGCCACAGCGCAACAGTAGCTCTCAGGTAAGCTCTGTCCCTGCCCTTTACTATCCCTCCTCCTACTCTTTATCTCTGGGGAGAGAGTCCTGGTGCGTGGGGGATGAGGGGTGGAGGTGCTAGACAGGTAAATACAATGCAGAGAACTAACCACTGTACGATCTTGGCAGGACAGCTAAGCACTGTAGCATAAATGATCATGTCTTCTTGTCTCTTGAGAGTCCCTTGGACAGCAAGGAGATCAAAGAGGTCAATCCTAAAGGAAATATTCAGCATGAATATTCATGCTGAAGCTGAAGTTTCCAACATTTTGGTTGATGGATGCAAAGAGCTGACTCATTGGAAAAGATTCTGATGCTGGGAAAGATTGAGGGCAGGAGGAGAAGGGGACGACAGAGGATGAGATGGTTGGATGGCATCACCGACGCAATGGAGATGAGTTCGAGCAAACTCTGGAAGATGTGAAGGACAGAGAATCCTGGTATGCTGCAGTCCATAGGATCACGAAGAGCTGGACACGACTAAACGATTGAACAACAAGGGAAGCCTGGCGTCTGTAGTCAGGCACTGGGGTTGCAAAGAATCAGACACGATTTAGCGACTGAACAACAACAAAAGTCACATCTACGGAAAAGGGAACAACCAGCTGTAACCTAGGAGTCTTCCTTCTTTGGTTATTCATATGCAGAGGTGTGTGATATACATATATATGTTACGTATATTCCTAGTGTGTGTTACTCGCTCAGTCATATCCAACTCTCTGTGACCCCACGGACTATAGCCCACCATTCTTCTCTGTCCATGGAATTCTGCAGGCAAGAATACTGGAGTGGGTTGCCATTTCCTTTTCCAGGGGATCTTCCTGACCCAGGGATCGAATCTGGGTCTTCCACATGCTGGGCAGATTCTTTACCATCTGAGCCACCAGGGAAGCCCATATATATTCCTGTATGTTCTTTATTATTGATTTTTTTTTTGTTTTGGCTGCACCGGGTCTTGGCTGTGGTATGTGGGATCTAGCTTCCTGACCAGGGATCAAATTCATTCCTCCTGCATTGGGAGCCCTGAGTCTTAACCACTGGTCCACCAGGGAAATATATATTATTGATTTTTAATAGCATTTTAAGAGCAGTTTTAGATTCACAGCAAAATTGAGGGAAAGGTACATATACCCCTGCCTCTACACATACCAAGCTTCCCCNGCACCAAGGCCACAGCGCAACAGTAGCTCTCAGGTAAGCTCTGTCCCTGCCCTTTACTATCCCTCCTCCTACTCTTTATCTCTGGGGAGAGAGTCCTGGTGCGTGGGGGATGAGGGGTGGAGGTGCTAGACAGGTAAATACAATGCAGAGAACTAACCACTGTACGATCTTGGCAGGACAGCTAAGCACTGTAGCATAAATGATCATGTCTTCTTGTCTCTTGAGAGTCCCTTGGACAGCAAGGAGATCAAAGAGGTCAATCCTAAAGGAAATATTCAGCATGAATATTCATACTGAAGCTGAAGTTTCCAACATTTTGGTTGATGGATGCAAAGAGCTGACTCATTGGAAAAGATTCTGATGCTGGGAAAGATTGAGGGCAGGAGGAGAAGGGGACGACAGAGGATGAGATGGTTGGATGGCATCACCGATGCAATGGAGATGAGTTCGAGCAAACTCTGGAAGATGTGAAGGACAGAGAATCCTGGTATGCTGCAGTCCATAGGATCACGAAGAGCTGGACACGACTAAACGATTGAACAACAAGGGAAGCCTGGCGTCTGTAGTCAGGCACTGGGGTTGCAAAGAATCAGACACGATTTAGCGACTGAACAACAACAAAAGTCACATCTATGGAAAAGGGAACAACCAGCTGTAACCTAGGAGTCTTCCTTCTTTGGTTATTCATATGCAGAGGTGTGTGATATGCATATATATGTTACGTATATTCCTAGTGTGTGTTACTCGCTCAGTCATATCCAACTCTCTGTGACCCCACGGACTATAGCCCACCATTCTTCTCTGTCCATGGAATTCTGCAGGCAAGAATACTGGAGTGGGTTGCCATTTCCTTTTCCAGGGGATCTTCCTGACCCAGGGATCGAATCTGGGTCTTCCACATGCTGGGCAGATTCTTTACCATCTGAGCCACCAGGGAAGCCCATATATATTCCTGTATGTTCTTTATTATTGATTTTTTTTTTGTTTTGGCTGCACCGGGTCTTGGCTGTGGTATGTGGGATCTAGCTTCCTGACCAGGGATCAAATTCATTCCTCCTGCATTGGGAGCCCTGAGTCTTAACCACTGGTCCACCAGGGAAATATATATTATTGATTTTTAATAGCATTTTAAGAGCAGTTTTAGATTCACAGCAAAATTGAGGGAAAGGTACATATACCCCTGCCTCTACACATACCAAGCTTCCCCCATTATCAACAGCCCCACACCAGGGTGGTATGTTTGTTACAACTGATAAGCCTATACCGATGCATCATAATCATTGGAAATCCATAGTTTGCAATAAGGGTCATGTACATTCTATGGGTTTAGGGAAATTTGCAATGACATGTCTTCTATAGTGTCATATAGAGCAGCTTCACGGCCCCAAAAGTCCTCTGTGCCCCACCTGTTCATCCCTCCCCACTAAGCCCTGGCAACCACTGGTCTTTTATTCTCCCTGTGGTTTTGCCTTTCCCAGGACACCATATGATTGGAATCATACAGTGAGTAGCTTTCCAAATTGCCTTCTTTCACTTAGTAAGATGCATTTAACTTTCCTCCATGTCTTTTCATGACTTGATAGCTCATTTCTTTTTAGTGTTGAATAATATTCCCTTGTCTGATGTACCATGTATTATTTATCCATTCACCCAGTGAAGGGCATCTTGATTACTTCCAATCAAGGATACTGACTGAGATAATACTCAGAAAACTACAAGTAATTTCTAGCTGGTTTTGAAATGCTTGATAAAGTTCCTTTACATCTTTATTTTCCCAGTGCGTTTTTGTTTAGACCAAAGCTCAAATTAATTTTAATTTAACTAATGAACTTGTTACCAGGAGAGCTGTAAAGGTGTAGGCCAAGATTAAGTCTGATCCAAAGTTTAAAAAAATGTTGATGGATAACCACAATTAAGCAAGATTTAACCGTTATTGAAAGTTACACATATTTTATTCTCATGTCCATGAAATGCAAATACAATGGCTTCAAAATATTTGTCTGGCATTTCAATAAATTCTTCTGCATCTATATAAAAAGCGTACCACAGATGTACCACAGATTATTTACCCATTCACCTAGAGAAGGGCATCTTGATGGCTTCCAAGTCTGTCGTTCATTGTTCAGTCACTCAGTCATGTGTGACTCTTTGCAACCCCATGGACTGCAGCATGCCAGGCCTCCCTGTCCTTCATCATCTCCCTGAGTTTGCTCAAACTCAGGTCCATTGAGTTGGTGATGCTATCCAGCCATCTCATCTGTCATCCCCTTCTCCTGCCCTCAATCTTTCTTGTATGTTCTTTTTCCAAAGAACTGGCTCTTCACATCAGGTGGCCAAAGTATTGGAGCTTCAGCTTCAGCATCAGTCCTTTCAATGAATATTCAGGACTGATTTCCTCCAGGATTGACTGGTTTGATCTCCTTGCTGTCCAAGGGGCTTCTCTAACATAGTTTGAAAGTATCCGTTCTTCATCACTCAGCCTTCTTTATGGTCCAACTCTCACTTTCATACATGACAACTGGAAAAACCATGGCTTTGACTATACAGATTTTTGTCAGCAAAGTGATGTCTCTGCTTTTTAATATGTTGTCTAGCTTGGTCATAACTTTTCTTCCAAGGAGCAAGTACCTTTTAATTTCATGACTGCAGCCATTTTGGAGCCCAAGAGAATCTGTCACTGTTTCCACTTTCTTTCTGTAGATTTGCCATGAAGTGATGGGACCAGATGCCATGATCTTTGTTTTTTTGAGTGTTGAGTTTTAAGCTAATTTTTTCACTCTCTTCTTTCACTCTCATCAAGAGGGTCTTTGGTTCCTCTTTTCTTTCTGCTGTTAAAGTGGTATCATCTGCATATCTGAGGTTGTTAATGTATCTCCCACAATCTTGATTCCAACTTGTGAGTCATCCAGTCTGGCATTTGGCATAACATACTCTGCATATAGATTCTGGTACTTATAATTATAGCTGCTATAAACATCCTTGTGTATACTTTTGTGTGAATGTAAGTTTTCAATTCCCCTGGGTAAAGACCAAGGAGTGTGATTGCTACAGTGTATGGTAAGAGTATGCTCAGTTGTCTATGAAACCACCAATCTATCTTCCAGAATGGCTATATGATTTCTTTAAAATTTTTATTTTACTTTTGATTGTAATATAATTGCTTTACAATGTGGTGTTAGTTTCTGCTGTACAACATGATGAATCAGCCATGTGTATACATATATTCCCTCCATCCTGAGCCACTGCTCCCCTGTTCTTCTCGTCAAGGTCATCGCAGAGCTCCCTGTGCTGCACAGCAACCTCCTTCTGCTGCTGCTAAGTCACTCCAGTCGTGTCCGATTCTGTGTGACCCCATAGATGGCAGTCCACTAGTCTCCCCCGTCCCTGGGATTCTCCAGGCAAGAACACTGGAGTGGGTTGCCATTTCCTTCTCCAATGGATGAAAGGGAAAAGTGAAAGTGAAGTCGCTCAGTCATATCCGACTCTTAGTGACCCCATGGACTCCAGCCTACCAGGCTCCTCCGTCCATGGGATTTTCCAGGCAAGAGTACTGGAGTGGGGTGCCATTGCCTTCTCTGACAGCAACCTCCTGCTAGCTATCTATTTTTCGCATGGCAGTGTATTTATGTCAGTGCTACTCTCTCCATTTGTCTCTACGTCTCCTTCCCTCTGTGTGCCCGTGAGTCTGTTCTCTATGTCTGTACCTCTATTCCTGCCCTGCAAATAGATTCATCAGTACCATTTTTCTAGATTCCATATTATGCATTAATATACGATATTTGTTTTTCTCTTCCTGACTTACTTCACTCTGTAGGACAGGCTCCAGGTTCATCCACAAAACTTCAACAGACTCAATTTCATTTCTTTTTATGGCTGAATAATATTCCATTATATATATGTACCACAGCCATTCATCTGTTGATGGACATCTAGGCTGCTTCCATGTCCTGGCTATTGTAAATAGCTGTGTAGTGAACATTGGGGTACATGTGTCTTTATGAGTTATGATTTTCTTAGGGTATAAGTGAAAAGGAACTAAAGAGTCTCTTGATGAAAGTGAAACAAGAGAGTGAAAAAGCTGGCTTAAAACTCAACATTAAAAAAAAAAAACGAAGATCATGGCATCTGGTCCCATCACTCCATGGGGAAACAATGGAAACAGTGACAGACTTTATTTTCCTGGGCTCCAAAATCACTGTAGATGGTGACTGCAGTCATGAAATTAAAAGATGCTTGCTTTTTGGAAGAAAAGCTATGAAACCTAGACAGTATATTAAAAAGCAGAGACATTATTTTGCTGACAAAGGTCTGTTTAGTCAATGCTATGGTTTTTCCAGTCGTCATGTATGGATTTGGACTATAAAGAAAGCTGAGTGTCAAAGAATTGATGATTTTGAACTCTGGTGTTGGAGAAGACTCCTGAGAGTCCCTCAGACTGCCAGGAACTCAAACCAGTTCATCCTTAGGGAAATCAGTCCTGAATATCCACTGAAAGGACTGATGCTGAAGCTGGAGCTCCAAAAGTTTGGCTACCTGATGTGACGAACTGACTCAGTGGAAAAGACCCTGATACTGGGAAAGATTGAAGGCAGGAAGAGAAGGGGATGACAGAGGATGGGATGGGTGGATGGCATCACTGACTTGATGGACATGAGCTTGAGCAAGCACCGGGAGTTGATGATGGACAGGGAGGCCTGGCGTGCTGCAGTCCATGGGGTTGCAAAGAGTCGGACATGACTGAGCGACTGAACTGAACTGAGTCACAGTAGTGGGATTGTTAGGTCATGTGGTAATTCTGTATTTAGTTTTCTTATTCTCACCAGCTGTGTATGAGAGTCCCTTACCTTCCCTGGGGCAAGACTATTGTCTGGGCTATAAAGAAAGAAGTTGGGTTTAGGGAAAATACCTAGAGGGTTATTTCAGATATACTATCCCCACTACAGGGGCTTCTCAGGTGGCACTAGTGATAGAGAAGCTGCCTGCCAATGCAGGAGACCTAAGAGACACTGGTTTGATCCCTGGGTCGGGAAGATCACCTGCAGGAAGAAATGGCAACCCACTCCAGTATCCTTGCCTGGAGAATTCCCCTGGACAGTGGAGCCTGGTGGGCCCCAGTCTAGGTTCTCAGAGTCGGACAAGATGGAAATGACTGAGCATGCATGCATCCCCACTGCAAAGAGGAAGACTAAATGAAAGGAGAAGGTGGTTGAGAGTAAAATGTCCTTGGGGGAGGGAGCGGCAGAATGCACCCCATCAGCTGTGTGGTGGGCGGGGCATCTGAATGCTCTGCTCTTCAGCCCGGGAAGTATTATGCACTTTCAGCTACACTGATCTCATGACTCTTAAATTCATGAGCTCACTTCCCTGATGATCAACTCTTTCTTTGTCATTTTACTCTAGGGGGCCAGGATAGGAAAATGGCCATGCTTCCTTCCGCATAAGGATAAACAGATAATGCATGCTGTTAGTATCTAATAACCAAGATCTATGAACTCAGCCCAGGGTGATAAAGCTGAATGACTTTTCTTTCTATTCACTGTCTTTCGTGTCAATCCTCCTTCACCACAACATCATCAATCAATCAAAGTTTGCTTGGAGTTCTTACGTTACCATGGCAATGCCTGCCTGCACAGTTAAAAATAAAACTTCTGTGCTCCTGATGAAATTCAGAGAGAGNCTTCACTGTAATTCAACAGAAGGCTCATAGAAATGGTGGAGATTGAATCCAACACAGCAAAAACTCCTTTGACAGTATTTCAGGACCTGTGGGAGGAGTATGGGACAGAACTTTATAGTGGGGGCAGAGAACATTTAGGACAGTGTGCTTTAAATCCTATCACATAAGCAAACAGCTCTACGGCCTCAGTGTAACATGGATTTTGTCATTTTCTATAGAAGTGAATGTGGGCCTGGCATGGGTAAGTTTTAATAAAGGGAAGGAAGAGAACAGGTCTAGGATAGGGGTAATGTTCCCTACCACGAATCCTAGACATTTGGAGGGTGTTAAGAATGTGGAGTGTGGGTGTATGTTGGGGGTGGGGTTGGGGGCTGGAGTGTGGTAGGGGAGGAGGTTGCTGAAAGTTGTAGGCCAGGGGATAGCAGGAGAGTAGAGGGTCTTCAACGAACATGCCTCGAGCTAGCCTTGACTGCCAGCTGTAAGTTTGGTCTTCTACTATTTTTACTAGTTTTCGTAATTTCTGAAAACTTGCAATGGAATAAGCTTCTCAGATGAGATTTGGGTTTGTGTTGCTGGCCTATGAATCCCATTAATCTTTTCTTGGAGGATTTCTAGGTTTAGGGACCCCTGCCCCTCACCCACCCTTTCACTATGCTTTAGAGAGAAGTCAGGTCCAATGAAAGGGATTCACCAAAAAGGCTTATTTACAGTCTACTAGAGGATTCTGGGAAATAATTTTGTTACCAAAAAGCAAAAGGGGCAGAATCTTTTTATTAAAATCTCCACATTTACCTAAGTGTGTGTCTTTATTCCTTAGATAAAGTGTGAGGAGCTGGCAGGTGGGGAAAATCCAAGCACCCTCCACACTGTTTTGCAGTGTTTATAAGTTTTAGGTAAAGATTTCATCGAGGCTTCAGAAAACTACCTCTCCTCCCCTGAGTCAGCTCTCTGTCTGGGAGTATAAAGTATAGTTGGAGAAAGCGACTTTCCTTTTGTCTCCACTGAGACAAACAAGTAGCATTCTTAAAAACAGTATGAGTAGAGAATTCCCTGGTGGCCCAGTGGTTAGGAAGCCACCTTGCAATGCAGGAGACACAGGTTTGATCCCTAGCGGGGGAACTAAGATCCTCTGTGTCATGGAATCGCACGGAGCAAGTAAGCCTGTGTGCCACAGCTGGAGAGTGTGTGTGCCCCGGTGAAAGATGCCGCAGGAGGCAACTAAAACCTGGCCACAGGATGAATAGAGGAATGATGCCACTGGGTGAGTGACTTGCAGTGACTTGTCACTGGTTTGTGACATTTTGCACCAAGCTCAACTGGAAGCTGCTTTGTCTTTAAAGGTTTCAGGTCATGAAGGGATGCAAGATGGCAGCTAGAGGGAGGCCCCGCGTGTGTGTGCCTAACCTCAGCTGGTCTGCCCGAGAACACCTGAGTGCCAACCCTAGTCCCCTGCGCGGCCCCATTTCCGCTCCAACAAGATGAAAAAAACTATCATGAACCAACAGAACCTCTCCAAACTGCAGGCACAAGTGCTCATCAGTAGGAAAGGAACTGCTCGCAGAAAGAAGAAGGTGGTTCATAGAACAGCCACAGCAGATGACAAAAAACTTCAGTTCTCTTTAAAGAAGTTAGGGGTAAACAATATCTCTGATATTGAAGAGGTGAATATGTTCACAAATCAAGGAACAGTGATCTACTTTAACAACCCTAGAGTTCAGGCATCTCTGGCAGCAAACACTTTCATCATTACAGGCCACGCTGAGACAAAGCAACTGACCGAAATGCTCCCCAGCATCTTAAACCAACTTGGTGCAGACAGTCTGACCAGTTTAAGGAGACTGGCTGAAGCTCTGCCCAAACAATCCGTGGATGGGAAAGCACCGCTTGCCACTGGAGAGGAGGATGATGATGAAGTTCCAGGTCTTATGGAGAATTTTGATGAGGCTTCCAAGAATGAAGCAAACTGAAATGAGTTAACTTCTGAAGAAGATAAATCTTGAAGAAGTTACTGGGAGCTGCTATTTTATATTATGACTGCTTTCTAAAATTTTGTTTATGGATCTGATAAAATCTAGATCTCTAATATTTTTAAGCCTAAGCCCCTGGACACTGCAGCTCTTTTCAGTTTTTGCTTATATACAATTCATTCTTTGCAGCTAATTAAGCTGAAGAAGCCTAAGAATAAAGTTTGAGACAAAGATAAATAAAATTCTTTGCCTAGTAAAAAAAAAATAAAGTTTTCAGGTCAGAGTAGTAAGGGAGTAGTCAGTTCAGTTCAGTGGCTCAGCTGTGTCTGACTCTTTGCACCCCCATGAACTGCAGCACGCCAGGCCTCCCTGTCCATCATCAACTCCCAGAGCTTGCTCAAACTCATGTCCATTGAGTCGGTGATGCCATCCAACCGTTTCATCCTCTGTCGTCTCCTTCTCTCCCTGCCTTCAATCTTTCCCAGAATCAGGGTCTTCTCCAGTGAGTCATGTCTTCACATCAGGTGGCCAAATTATTGTAGTTTCAGCTTCAGCTTCAGCATCAATCCTTCCAATGAACATTTAAGACTGATTTCCTTTACGATTGACTGGTTGGATCTCCTTGCAGTCCAAGGGACTCTCAAGAGTCTTCTCCAGCACCACAATTCAAAAGCATCAATTCTTCGGCACTCAGCTTTCTTTATAGTCCAACTCTCACATCCATACGTGACCACTGGAAAAACCATAGCTTTCACTACGTGGACCTTTATTGGTAAAGTAATAGAAGTGCACATCAGTGTACTGAGTACTTACTGTGTATCAGGTACTGGGTGCTAAGTACTTTCCACGATTATCCCACTTGATCTTTTAACAAAACCACCCTTTGAGGTGGTCAGTTATGATCATCCTCATTACATAGGAGAGGACACTGAGGCAGAGAAGAGTTGATTAACTTGTCAGTAGTTAGCACTGGAGATGAGACTGCACACGCAGACAGTCCGACTCCTCAGCCTATGCTTCTAACCACGATGCTCTCCTGTCTCCTGGAGCTAAGGGCAGGGGAAAAACTGCAGCAGCATTTTTGGAGCACCTGCAGTATGCCAGGCGCTGCACTGAGCCTCTCTATACATCATTCACTTATTTTCTTAACAACACTGTGCAGTCAGTTCTGTTAAATTCCCATTTCACAGAAGAGGAAACTGAGGGCATAGGTCACAGGATTAGTATGATGGAGCTGTGGGTGGGGTGGGAATGAAGCATCAGCTGGGCTTGAACTTCTTCTGGTAAGCACCAGAATGACTAAAAACTCTAGCAAGGACACACAGCGGTTTCCACAAAGGTTAACCTAGAGGCCTCACATCGCTGGTCATGAGCATGCTCAGACCTGCAAGCATGTGGGATTTCTCTCGTGGGGAGTGCTACCCAGAGGCCGCCCTGAGCTCTCTGCTCTGCCTCCCGCTGCAGCGGCTCCAGCGCCACCCTGCGGCCCTCTGCTTTGAGTCGCTCACTTCTCAGGGTTCAGTGGAAACTTCTGGTGCTGCCGGTGGACAGACAGGGTCTTTGGTTTGTTTGTCTCATTGTGGTAATAAATGAACAATAGATTTTCAGGTTCCTCTGCATCACTTGGTTCCTGTTACCAAAATTGTTCTCCATCTTTTTCAGGCAAGACGAGAGGACCAGCAATCAGTGGAATGTAAAAGTCACTAAAAGCAGCCTTTGAAAATGACAAAGATGCTCCCAACCCATGTGGGCAGGTTCAGGGACAGAAGTTTACTGACCATGTCTTGACTTAGCAAGGTTGGCTGAAAGCTGAATTTTATCATTTATCTTTTATTGAGCATCACTTGAAGTTACTGTGCTCCCTACTTTGGTGTTTTAGAGGTTAAACTGGTGGTCCCTTCCCCTCCCCCCAGTCTCTTTTATCCCTGTGCTGTGCTTAGTTACTCTGTTGTGTCCAACTCTTTGTGACCCCATGGACTGTAGCCTGCCAGGCTATGGGGATTCTTCAGGCAAGAGTACTAGAGTGGGTTGCTATGCCCTTCTCCAGGGGATCTTCCCAACCCAGGGATCGAACCCAGGTCTCCCACATTGCAGGCGGATTCTTTACCATTTGAGCCACCAGGGAAACCCCTCTTTTATCCCTACACTTTACTTACCTTTTATGATCTGGAGATTGGCCATCTCAGTGACTTGTGAAATGAGAGATGTCTGTAACTGAAAGGTGTACCCATGCCTCATCATTTGAAGACTTGCTATTTGTGCTTGAGTTGTTTTCCCAGACACAGAGATAGATTGGCAGTGAGTCATCCATACTACGTTGCTTCAAGCCCCCTGCCTCTAGAAGCAAATGTAACCCAAGCCTCCTGCATTTATATGGGTGGGGACTCAACTGGCCCTGCCCTGCCTCACCACTACAGATACCACACCCCTGTACCCTGATGTGTAATGAATGAACTCCAGCCCCATTCAGACTACCACCAAAGCTTTGCTGGGAGCTTATGAGCTGTTTTTTTTTTTAATTAATTATTTTAATTGGAGACAAATTACTTTACAGTATTGTAGTGATTTTTGCCATACATTGACATGAATCAGCCATGGGTGTACATGTGTCCCCCATCCTGAATCCCCCTCCCACCTCCCTCCCCATCCCATCCCTCAGGGTCGTCCCAGTGACCTGAGCTGGGTTTCTGTTTTGGATCCTCTTGTCGTTGCCCGAATGGTGTTGTTTCCTAATGCTTCTCACCTTGCAAACCCTAAGGGTGGCTATGGTGCCCAACCCCTCTGCAGTTTTCCTGCACAAAACCTCCATGCAGAGGTGAAGCTGTGCTCCATACCATGGCGTGTGCCCTTCTCCCCTGCGGGGTCTCTGAGTCTTCTAGGTCCCTACTGCACACAGCTTCCTGGGTTTCTGTCTGCAGCTTTCTCCAACAGCATCAGCCGTAAGTCCATGGGGCTGGCCCATGTCAGCACCAGACACAGCGTCTCTACCAGCCCATCAGACATGCCCAGACAATGGTGCAAGAGCGGTTGAAAATTAGTATGAGATTGGGACCGCGGCCTGTGATATAATTTCAAGACATAATTATATTATTCTGACACATTCAGCTTAAGGGTTGGAGTGAAGCCAATGTTTCCATTCTGACCTGGAACACACTGCCTTGGCTTTTTAGCTCTGGCTACTCCATGTGCTGTCCCTGACCTGTGGCACCCCCATCACTTCAGAACAGTTCAGAGATGCAGTCTCAGCTCCCAGCCTTCATCTACTGAATATAAATCTGCATTTTAAGCAGCCCCTGTGGTGGTTTACATACACATTTAAGCCCGAGCGGCACTGCTCTGTGCTGTAACTGACAGATCAGGCTGTACCTAAAAATGATGCTGAAATGATTTTCCAGATCTGGGGAGCCATGCAGTGTAGCATGCCTCAAGTAAACCCAATGAGTACTTGCCGTTAAATCCCTATAGAGATTTTTGTTTTGTCTTTACCACTTTCATTTAAATTCATATTTTATCTTGGGATTTTTTGATATTCATATTAGTCAATAATGGAGCTTGATATTGTATATTAACTTGAATTCTCCTTCTCCTCTATTCTTCTTGGGTTAAGAACTCTGATAATAGAAGAAATGTATAGAGCTGACATTCAAGGAAAATCCAGAAAATGAATTCCTTTTTTATCTTTGGGCCGAGCAGTGCCAATGAATAAGGTACTGTAATAAAACCTTTTTATATGCCTGTCATAGAAAGACAAACCTTTTCCAAAGGAGATGGATTTGAGTATTTGCGAGATATGATAAACAGCCTGACAAAAAAGGCCCTGAATTTCCCTTTTAAATGTTCAGGAGGGGAAGGTTTTAACTTCCCTTGTCAGGTAAAAAAAGAATTCATTATCAAAGCCACTCCAGCCGAAATTCAGAAATGAGAACTAGACTGGATCAGAGTGGAAAGCAATGATTTAGAAATGTGTTAAAGGGAGCAGTTTAATGAATAAAGTGTCAACTTTCCATAGGAGTAAAAATAAATCATGCGTCGGCATAACCAGTTTTGCTGTCACGAATTAGCTGGGTGTAGCTGGCTCCGGCACTCAGCGGTGCAAGGAGACATTAAAATCTAATTCTCACTAAGATCTGTACATGTGAATTGCTGATAATGATGTTAATAATGGCATTATATCCGTTTTATGACTACTCTATTCCAGAAAGGGCTAAAGGGAAAAAGAAAACAAGGTCTATTTGAATGAAAATGGCCTGAGTTCTCGCTTTTTTCTCTTGGCAGATAGCCTTGAGCCCTGGAATCTTTTCATCCAGAAAAGTCCAGGTACAGAATTGCCTGGACCCTTGGAGCTGCCTGTCTGGGGTCTTGGTTTCCGGGTGAGCTTCCTGTCTTATTTCCCAGGGGTGCTCTGACAAAGTGCCACTGGGTGCCTTAAACAACAGAGATGGGTTCTTGGACAGTTCTGGAGGCCAGGAGCCCTACAACAAGGGTTCGGAAGTTGGTGCCTTCTGAGAATCATAAGGGAGCGTCTTCTCCATGCCTCTCCCAGCTGCTGGTGATTTCCTGCCGGTCTTTGGTGTTCCTTGGACTGTAGATATATCTTGCTGATCTCTGCCTTCGTTTTCACACCGTGCCCTCCCTGTGTGTGTCTGTGTCCAAATTTTCCTTTTTTATAAGAACACAAGTCATATTGGACTAGGGCCCACCCTATGGCCTTATCTTGATTATACCTGCAAAGACTCTATTTCTAAATGAGGTCACATTTTGAGGTACTAGGGGTTAGAATTCCAGAATATCTTTTTGTAGGAGACATAACTAAACCCATAACACCAGGTGAGGCTGCTTTATAAACCTTTATAAACAAACCTCACCAGGTGAGGTTGTTTGATTTGCTAGTAACTAAACTATGGAAGCAAACGGAATGTCCATCAACAGAAGAATGGATAAAGAATATACACAATGGGATATTACTCAGCAATTAAAAGGAATGAAATAGTGCCGTTTGCAGAGATGTGGATGGACCTAGAGATCATTATACAGAATGAAGTAAGTCAGAAAGAGAAAAACAGATATCATATAATATTGTGTATATGTGGAATCTAGGAAAATGGTACAGATGAACTTATTTGCAAAGCAGAAGTAGAGAAAGATGTAGAGAATGAACTTACAGACACCTAGGTGGAAAGAGTGGTGGGATGAATTAGGAGCTTGGGAAGGACATATATACACTATTATGAATAAAATAGATAACTAATGAGAATCTACTATATAGCACATGCAACTCTGGTCAATGTTATGTGGCAGCCTAGATGGGAGGGGAGTTTGAGGGAGACTAGATACCAACATGTGTATAACTAAATCACTCTGCCATACACTTGAAACTAACACAACATTGTTGATTAACTATATTCCAGTATATAATAAAAACTTAAAAAAAATAAATTCATTTTACCCAGTAACTTATTGACAACATACAATTGATGCAAATCTCATTAAACACTACTTAACCTTCCTATACACAGAAGAATACACAGAAGAACTGTACAAAAAAGATCTTANAAAAACTTAAAAAAAATAAATTCATTTTACCCAGTAACTTATTAACAACATACAATTGATGCAAATCTCATTAAACACTACTTAACCTTCCTATACACAGAAGAATACACAGAAGAACTGTACCAAAAAGATCTTAACGACCAAGATAATCATGATGATGTGATCACTCACCTAGAGCCAGACATCCTGCAATGTGAAGTCAAGTGGGCCTTAGAAAGCATCACTANCCCTAGCAACTAGCCCAGTGCTTGATACCTGCTACTTCTGCTAGGACTAGCTCCTGTTTATTGAGTTATTATTCTGTTCCAAGTATTTTATGTATATTAACTAATTTAATCCTCTCAGTAGGAGTCATCATAATCCCATCTATGTTTTGGGAAACTGAAGCACAGAGAGGTTGAGAAATTTGCCCAAGGTCATGCAGCTCATATTGAGCAGAGTCAGGGTTCAAATCAGGCAACTTGTTCCACCCTGTCTTTTGCCTGCTGAGTTATACTATCCCTTGGCAATAAATCTTGTAGAGGAATCAGTAGGCATTCAATTAGTCTGAGGATATAAAGGAACCAATGCTGGTGTTTTGAGAAGAAAAGGCAGGGGGAAGGCAGTGTCGGCGAAGCAAGTGAGGCATGCAGGAACGCACCCACGGAGCAGCAGGAGCCAGCCTTGGAGGCAGGCTGGACACGTTAGTTGGACCAGATGGTAGACAAGATAAGAGGCTAGGAGTGACATTGATTAAAAGCAAGTTTTAAGAAGATTAATCTGGCTTCAGATTGCTCAGTTCACTTCAGTCGCTCAGTCGTGTCCGACTCTTTTCGACCCCATGGACTGCAGCACGCCATGCCTCCCTGTCCATCACCAACTCCTGGAGTTTACTCAAACTCATGTCCATTGAGTTGGTGATGCCACCCAGCCATCTCATTCTCTGTCATCCCCTTCTCCTCCTGCCTTCAATCTTTCCCAGTATCAGGGTCTTTTCAAATGAGTCAGCTCTTCGCATCAGGTGGCCAAAATGTTGGAGTTTCAGCTTCACCATCAGTCCTTCTGGTGAATATTCAGGACTGATTTCCTTTAGGGTTGACTGGTTGGATCTCCTTGCAGTCCAAGGGACTCTCAAGAGTCTTCTCCAACAGGTTCAGATTGTAGGAGGCTTGAAATGGGAAGAGAATAAGTACAGGGGTCCAAATAGGAAGCCATTGAAGTAGATTTGGGAGGCAGGAGATGCTGAGATGATGAGTGTGGACTTGGAGTCAGGTGAATAAAGGATGTGAGTCTCACTTCTGTCACTCACCAGCTGTGTGACCTCAATCTCCAAGCCTCTGTTCCTTCAGATGCAAGGCAGGAATTATTACTCAATTCACAGTGTGTTGCAAGTATTAAATGTGTGTTTGCCAAAGGCTTAGCACAGAACTGACCTTCTTCTTCCTTTGCCTTGGGTGGTAAGGGCCTACGCCCCTGTGGTAGCACTACAAGGGGAAGGAGGGGAAATGAGACCCTGTAGAACTTGCTGATTGCTAGGCTCTGGGAAACTGAGGCAAGGAAGGGTCAGTACAGGGAGCCTGGGTCCTGGGTCGGGTTTTGTCACTAATGACTTATGATAAGTCACGCATCCACATGGCTGGATCTCAGTTCCTTCCCTGAAATGTGCAAACATTGCTCTAACACTTGTTTTCCTTCCAGCTCTGAATATTACCGTAATGTAGCCAGGAGGTTTGGAACCTGGAAACTGGGAGAATATAAAAGATGGTCAAGCTCCGCCCTCCCCTCCAAAGATATTTTTCCACCTCCTTTGCTTTTTATTAATCCAGCCCTTTGTTCTCCCTCTGAGTTGGCAATATGAGTGTTTTCTTTTGTTTTAGGCAAATGGTTCCAAAATCTCAGCAACTGATGAAAGGTTTTGCAAGTGGAGCAGAAGGTGAATCAGAGACGAGTTTTCCCCTGGAGCCCTCTGGTTGCCCTAGTCCTGACCTGAACCTCCTCATCTCTCGAGGGGCAGAAGCCGGTGACTTCTCATACAATTTACCCTTTCTTTTCACTTTCCTGCAGGGCACGTCCCATGCTCTTCTTGGTCAGTCTTCAGAGCTGATTTGTGATGATGTTCCTGGGATATCTTAACCCTTGGAGACTCCAGCTGGGCGTCCTCAAAAAGAACGTTGGAGCCTATACCTGGCAACACACATGTGTAGTCCCCTGCTAATAAATACTTTTATACTTTGGGCATTTCTTTGCTTGGATTCCATCCTGCTGTAGGTGAAATGAAAATGTGTAAGCAGTTGCCATATCCTCTAGTGAGCGGGTTTCCATGGCAGCCCTTGGAGGTTTGTTCAGTTCAATTCAGTTCAGTCACTCAGTCATGTCCGACTCTTTGCGACCCCATGGACTGCAGCACGCTGGGCTTCCCTGTCCATCACCATCTCCTGGAGCCTACTCAAACTCATGTCCATCGAGTCGGTGATGCTATCCAACCGTCTCATCCTCTTCTCCTTGTCGTCCCCTTCTCCTCCCGCCTTCAATCTTTCCCAACATCAGAGTCTTTTCCAGTGAGTCAGTTCTTTGCAACAGGTGGCCAAAGTACTGAAGCTTCAGCTTCAGCATCAGTCCTTCCAATGAATAGTCAGGACTGATTTCCTTTAGGATTGACTAGTTGGATCTTCTTGCAGTCCAAGAGACTCTCAAGAGTCTTCTCCAACACCATAGGTCAAAAGCATCAATCCTTCGCTGCTCAGCTTTCTTAATAGTCCAGCTCTCACATTTGTACATGACCACTAGAAAAACAATAGCTTTGACTAGACAGACCTTTGTTGGCAAAGTAATGCCTCTGCTTTTTAATATGCTGTCTAGGTTGGTCGTAGCTTTTCTTCCAAGGAGCAAGTGTTTTTTAATTTCATGACTGCAGTTACCATCTGCAGTGATTTTGGAGCCCAGGAAAATAAAGTCTGTCACTGTTTCCATTGTTTCCCCATCTATTTGCCATGAAGTGATGGGACCAGATGCCATGATCTTCGTCTTCTGAATGTTGAGTTTTAAGCCAACTTCTTCACTTTCCTGTTTCACTTTCATCAAGAGGCTCTTTAGTTCTTCTTCACTTTTTGCCATAAGGGTCGTGTCATCTGTATATCTGAGGTTATTGATATTTCTCCTGGCAAACTTGACTTCAGCTTGTTCTTCATCCAGCCTGGCATTTCTCATGATGTACTCTGCATAGAAATTAAATAAGCAGGGTGACAATATACAGCCTTGACTCAGAGGCTTGTGTCCTTCTCCAAAAGACAGTAGTTTATTCTCAATTAACAAAGGGCAAGGAGGCCCTTACTGCAGTTTTGCTTATGGAAACTTCAGATAAATCTCCCCAGCTCTACGGAGGCCATATGGTGCTGGGAGGAGAGTTGTCGACTTCTGTAACATGCAACACCCCAGACAAGGAATGTTGGTGATGTGAAGACACAAGAAAGCATTGGTTCTTAATCCGAAAGGAAAACATTATCAAATTGACCTACTAGGCATTCATCAAGCACCTCCTGATACTTCCACCTGCCAGAGATGGCAGATTTCCACTCTGAAAGAGTTCTGGGTTGAGTGTTGAGACTGGATGTCTACTTCATAGGAGGATGAATTGTCTCATTCTTTGAGCTGCTGACCAAAAATATGGGTGCAGTCAACCACCTCCTTAAATAATTTGAGAATCACAGCTTCTGTGAAGAAGCAGAGATAATAATTACTCATATATGCTTTACAAAAGAGCAGCTCAAGCTGTGGAAACTTTCCATGTTGTTGGTGTTTAGTTGTTAAGCTGTGTCTGACTCTTTTGCAACCCCACGGATGGGATTTCCCAGGCAAAAATATAGGAGTGGCTTGCCATTTCCTGCACCAGGGGATCTTCCTGATTCAGGGATCAAACCTGTGTTTCCTGCATTAGCAGGCGGATTCTTTACCTCTGAGCCACCCGAAAACTTGCCAGAATTCCACTGACAGAATAGGGAACAATTCTGTTTTAAAGTCCTGGAAAAGGAGATTCTATTTGACTCAGAGGATGTCCACAATTTCTTCCAGATTACTAATTCTTTCTTCAGATGTGTCCAACCTGCAGCCAAATACAACCGTTATTACTGTTGCTTTCAGTTCAGTTCAGTCGCTCAGTTGTGTCTGATTCTTTGGGGTCACCTGTGTTCTTGGCAAGTGCCCTCAGATCATAAGCCGTTTTGTAGGTATCATTTTTGGCTTACCTTTCTGGTTACAGAGTTTCACCCCAAAATTAGCCCGGAAGTTCTTCATGTTTTTTTTTTTTCCAAACAGATAGTCAATGTTTTTAAGTTATTTTCATTTTGCAGTCTTATCCATCATTTTCCTTTGATTTCAGCTGGAAGTTTAATCTGTGTAACATTTGGTCTGGGAGGCCACCATGATCTTTCAAAATGCAAGCTAGGGCCAATTTCTACTCATCACTTAGGACAGTCATTCCCTAAATGGATTACTTGTTAAACATTACTCACTGATGGTTAGACCCTGGGCTGCACTTCGAGAAACTTCCAGGATAAAGTTCCAGCATCTTGGTGTGGAACACGAAGCCTCTTCCTCCCTCTCTGGACCTACTGCCTTCCCCTCTCCCTTCTCACTCCCGCACGGTGCTCCAACAGTGCAGATGAGCTTGGATTTCTCTGAACACACTGTATCTTTTCTCACCATTCTGCCTTTGCACATGTGCTCCCTGTGGACTAGAATATGCTTTTCTCTTTGTCTGAGATGAACACTTATCCATCTTTCAAAAGTCAACTCAGAGATCATCTCCTTTACAAAATTCTCTTCAATTGCCCTCTAGCCACAAGTTGCAATTTATCTTCTCTTTATGGTACAGTTTGTACATCATTCTATGAGTACATATAATACTATTGTAATTTCTTTTTGTACTAGATTTCAAGATCCTTGAGAGCAAGGATTATAGTTAATTCATCTGATGCTCAATCTATTTTTGCCGATTGCGTGAATGCAACACACAGTCAGACAAGTCAGATATCCAGCCCAAGCAGAGAGAATACTGCCATGACTTCTGACACTTCTTTTTTTGTTCAGTCACTAACTTGTGTCTGACTCTTTGTGACCCCATGGATTGCAGCATGCCAGGCTTCCCTGCCATTTACTATCTCCTGGAGTTGGCTCTGACACTGACCACCCAGAGTTAAATTAAACTTTACAGATTAAAGGCATAGTCCTCCACGAGAATACCCTCATTTCAGAGGCCAGTGGCAAGTTCAGGTATCCCCACACTGCCCTCACTTCTGCTCAACTGGTAACAAACTTTGGGGTTCACATCACCCCTTGGGTTTGATAATTTGCTAGAACTGCTCACAAAATTCAGGAAATGCTGTACTTATGACTGTAGTTTTATTATAGCACAAACAATACAAATTAGAACAAGCTGAATGAAGAAGTACATAGGGAAGGTCCCAGACATGAAGTTTCCATGTCCTCTCTCTGTGGAGTCATGGTGTTTCACCTTCTGGGTACACCGGTGTGTGACAATATACTGAGTATTGCCAACCAGGCAAGCTTACTTGTACTACGATGTCCAGAGCTTTTATTGGGGTATCATGATGTAGGCAAGACTGATTGAATTATTGGCCACATGATTCAACTCAGTCTCCATTCCCTTCTCGCTTCCTCAGAGGCCAGTCTGATGTCAGCTGGCTCAAAGCACCCAGCCTCTAATCACAAGACTGTGTTGTGTGCTTAGTCGTTCAGTCATGTCCAACTCTTTGTGACCCCATGGACTGTAGCCTGCCAGGCTCCTTTGTTCATGGGGTTCTCCAGACAAGAATACTGTGGTGAGTAGCCGTTCCCTTCTCCAGGGGAATCAAACCCAGGGCTCCTGCATCAGTCCTTTGGCTTCCCTGGTGGCTCAGACTATAAAGACTCTACCTGCAATGTTGGAGACCTGGGTTAGGTCTTCGGGTCAAGAAAATCTCCTGGAAAAGAGAGTGGCAACTCACTCCAGTATTCTGGCCTGGGAAGTCCATGGGCAGAGGAGACTGGCGGGCTGCAGTCCGTGGGGTCACAAAGAGCCAGACAGCTGAGCAGTCTTCAATTCAGCTCAGTTCAGTCGCTCAGTCATGTCCGACTCTTTGCGACCCTATGAATCGCAGCACCCCAGGCCTCTCTGTCCACCACCAACTCCTGGAGCTCACCCAGACTCACGTCCATCGAGTCAGTGATGACATCCAGCCATCTTATCCTCTGTCGTCCCCTTCTCCTCCTGCCCCCAGTCCCTCCCAGCATCAGAGACTTTTCCAAGGAGTCAACTNCATCGAGTCAGTGATGCCATCCAGCCATCTCATCCTCTGTCATCCCCTTCTCCTCCTGCCCCCAGTCCCTCCCAGCATCAGAGACTTTTCCAAGAAGTCAACTCTTCACATGAGGTGGCCAAAGTATTGGAGTTTCAGCTTTTAGCATCATTCCCTCCAAAGAAATCCCAGGGCTGATCTCCTTCAGAATGGACTGGTTGGATCTCCTTGCAGTCCAAGGGACTCTCAAGAGTCTTCTCCAACACCACCATTCAAAAGCATCAATTCTTCGGTGCTCAGCCTTCTTCACAGTCCAACTCTCACATCCATACATGACCACTGGAAAAACCATAGCCTTGACCAGATGGACCTTTGTTGACAAAGTAATGTCTCTGCTTTTGAATATGCTATCTAGGTTAGTCTTCCAAGGAGTAAGTGTCTTAATTTCATGGCTCAATCACCATCTGCAGTGATTTTAGAGCCCCCCAAAATAAAGTCTGACTGTTTCCATTTTTTCCCCATCTATTTGAGCCATCTTAGGACCAGTTAAAACTCAGGTGTGTTGGGGGTAGGGAATGAGAGATGTATTAAAAAAACAAGTAAGAAGATGGATATTGGGAAAAATAAACAGACTGTATCATACCAGCTTAACATGTTTGGATTTTGCCCCATAGGACGCAAAAACCTATTGAGAGTTTTAGTGAAGAAATGATCAGCTCAGTTCTGAATGCCTTCTAGTGCCTGCCAAGGGGTTTCTAGGATGGAGAATAAATATTTCTTTTTGATTTATGTTGATAGTGAGACCAGAGCAGAGGAGGACCAACTTTACCATAGGAGGAGGCAACTGTCCAAAAACCTCCACAAACATCACTGATGCTTGAAATTCTGCCTTTTGGGAGGGGCCCTGGGAGTCAAGCTTCCCGAGCCGCCTGCAGGGAGCACATAGTCCTCACTCTCAGTGTTTCCCTCTGTAGAGGGTCCTTCTGCACAGGACACCCTGGCCTCCTTCTGCTCCTACATCACTCTTCCCCAGAGGAAGAGGAGGCTCTTACTTGATGGATGAGCCTTTAAATAGGGACAGTGTCTCATCTGTTCTTGGTTATGAGGGGTCCTTCAGAGTTGGTCTCGAAGGTCGAGGCTGTCCCTGGCTGGTGACAGTGACACCAGAGCTGAGCCGTGCCCTCCAGGAGAGCTTTTCATCCGTACTGAAGGTGGTATTTCCAACTTCATCTGCCAGATTCCTGTGTCTGCCTCTGAACCATTTCAGAACTCTGTTGGGGAATAGGAGCACTATTTATGAGCCCCTCAAAAGTGGCTCAGATGGTAAAGCGTCTGTCTGCAATGCAGGAGACCTGGGTTTGATCCCTGTGTTGAGAAGATCCCCTGGAGAAGGAAATGGCAGCTCACTCCAGTATTCTTGCTTGGAAAATCCCATGAACCTCAGAGCCTGGTAGTTTACCGTCCATGGAGTTGCAAAGAGTCGGATATGACTGAGCAACTTCACTTTCACTTTCAAAAGCTAACAGGTAAGCACAGAAGAAGCTCCTGGCAGGTGAAGGAGCTCAGTTCATCCCCTCTGCTCCTGAGAAGTGGGGAGTCTGACCCCGCAGGGGAGAATGCAGTTGGCTTATTGGCAGACACTTCCGCAGACCTGGGTTCGATCCCTGGGTTGGGAAGATCCCCAGGAGAAGGGAAAGGCTGCTCACTCCAGTATTCTGGCCTGGAGAATTCCATGGACTGTATAGTCCATGAGGTCACACACGAGTCGCACACATGAGTTGGACACGACTGAGTGACTTTCACTTCACTTCAGCAGCTTGTCAAGTCCATAGGCCCTCCTGAAAAAAATGAAACCCACACAAGAGAAGAGGCATGAAAGAAGGAAAAAAGAGGAAAGCAAGAAATGAGAAGGATTCAGAAAGAGGGAGCTGACTTAGTAGAATCAGGATGGGTTTCTTGGAAGAACACAGGGCATGGCCCAGGTTTTACATTTTTTGCTAATGATTTTTTTTCTTTCTTCCACTGTGACAAAGCCCAATCTTATGTCTTCTGTGTCCTGGGAGCCCAGAATTTTCCACAACATACTGATCAGTTCCATACACTTTTTTTTAAAGGGGT